>JASAUF010000352.1:0-600000 GCA_030180095.1 Magnolia changhungtana
CTTTAACCTAAACCTAAACCTCTAAACTTATAACCTTAACCTAAACTAAAACCTATGACCTAAAACCCAAACATAAACCCGATTCCAACACCTAACCCAATTTCCCTAAACCTAAACTTTACCTGCTCTTTAAATTCCTAAACCTATAGCTTATAACCTAAACGTTAACCAAAACTTAATCCCTAAACTTCATAAAACTTAAACCTATAACCTTAACCTAAACTAAAACCTATGACCTAAAACCCAAACATAAACCCGATCCCAACTCGAACCCATTTCCACTAAACCTAAACCTTTACTTATTTTCAATTTCTAAACTTATAGCTTATAACCTAAACCTTAATCAAAACCTTAACCAAAACTCAAACTTAAACTTATAACTTAACCTAAATAAAACCTATGACCTAAAACCCAAACATAAACCCGATCCCAAACCCAAACCCGATTTTCTAAACCTAAACCTTTACCTATTCTTTCCCTAAACCTATAACTTATAACCTAAACCTTAACCAAAACCTTAACCTAAACCCAAACCTAAACCTATAACCTTAACTTAAACCAAAACCTATGACCTAAAAACCCAAACATAAACCCGATCTCGAATCAACCCGATTTCTAAACGTAAACCTTTACCTATTCTCAATTCCCCTAAACTATAGCTTATAACCTAAACCTTAACCTAAAACCTTAACCTAAACCCAACCTACACCTAACCTATAACCTCAGCTTTAAACCAAAACCTATGACCTAAAAACCTAAACATAAACCCGATCCCAACCCGAACCCGATTTCCTAAACCTAAACCTTTACCTATTCTCAATTCCCTAAACTATAGCTTATAACCTAAACCTTAACCTAAAACCTTAACTTAAACCCAAACCTAAACCTATAACCTTAACCTAAAATAACCTAAAACCTATGACCTAAAACCCAAACATAAACCGATCTCGAACCCGAACCCGATTTCCTAAACCTAAACCTTTACCGATTCTCAATTCCCTAAACCTATAGCTTATAACCTAAAACCTTAACCAAAACCTTAACCTAAACCCAAACCTCAACCTATAACTTTTAACCTAAACAAAACCTATGACCTAAAACCCAACATAAACCCGATCCCGAACCGAACCCGATTTCTAAACCTTAAACCTTTACTCTATTTCACCCCTAAACCTATAGCTTATAACCTAAACTCTTAACCAAAACCTTAACCTAAACCTAAACCTCAACCTATAACCTTAACCTAAACTAAAACTTATGACCTAAAACCTAAACATAAACCCGATCTCAATCTGAACCCGATTTCTAAACCTAAACCTTTACCTATTCTCAACCCTAAACCTATAACTTATAACCTAAACATTAACAAAAACTTAACCTAAAAAACCTAAACCTAAACCTATAACCTTAACCTAAACCATAAACCTATGACCTAAAACCCAAACATAAACTCGATCCAGAACCCGAACCCGATTTCTAAACCTAAACCTTTACTATTCTCAATTCCCTAAACCTATAGCTTATAACCTAAACCTTAACCCAAACCCAAACCTCAACCTATAACCTTAACCTAAACCAAAACCTATGACTTAAAACCTAAAATAAACCCGATCCAGAACTCCAAACCGATTTCCGTAAACCTAAACCTTTACCTATTCTCAATTCCCTAAACCTATAGCTTATAACCTAAACCTTAATTCAAAACCTTAATTTAAACCAAATCCTCAACCTATAGCCTTAACTAAACCTAAATTCTATGACTAAAACCTAAACATAAACCCGATCTCGAACCCGAACCCGATTTCTAAACCTAAACCTTTACTTATTTCAATTTCCTAAACCTATAGTTTATAACCTAAACCTTAACTAAAACCTTAACCTAAACCTAAACCTAAACCTATAACCTTAACCTAAACCAAAACCTATGACCTAAAATCCAAACATAAACCCGATCTCGAACCCAACTCACTTATTTCTAAACCTAAACCTTTACCTATTTTCAATTCTAAAACTAAACCTATAGCTTATAACCTAAACCATAACCAAAACCTTAACCTAAACCTAAACCTCAACTTTATAACCTTAACCTAAACTAAAACCTATGACCTAAAGCCTAAACATAAACCCGATCGAATCAACCCGATTTCTAAACCTAAACCTTTACCTATTCAATCACCCTAAACCTATAAGCTTATAACCTAAACCTTAACCTAAAACCTTAATAACCTAACTTAACTCTCCTAAAATCTAAAACTTAAACCCAACCTATAACCTTAACCTAAACTTAAAACCTATGACCTAAAACCCAAACATAACCCGATCGAACTTAACTCCGATTTCTAAACCTAAACCTTTACCTATTTCAATTCCCTAAACCTATAGCTTATAACCTAAACCTTAACCAAAACCTTAACCTAAACCCAAACTTATAATTTTAACCTAAATCAAAACCTATTAAAACTTAAACATAAACTCGATCCCAACCCGAACCCAAACCTAAACCTAAACCAACCCTCAACCTGTAACTTAACCTAAAAACCTAAAACCTTAACTTAAACCCAAACCTAAACCTATAACCTTAACCTAAACCAAAACCTATGACCTAAAGCCTAAACATAAACCCGATCCTAAACTGAACTCGATTTCCTAAACCTAAATCCTTTACCTATTCTCAATTTTAAACATATAGCTTATAACCTAAACCTTAACCAAAACCTTAACCTAAACTCAAACCTAAACCTATAACCTTAACATAAACCAAAAACCTATGACCTAAAACCCAAACATAAACCCGATCCCAAATCGAACCGATTTCCTAAACCTAAACCTTTACCTATTCTCAATTCCCTAAACCCTATGAGCTTATAACCTAAACCTTAACCAAAACCTTAACCTAAAACCCAAACCTAAACCTATAACCTTAACCTAAACAAAACCTATGACCTAAAACCCAAACATAAACTCGATCTCGAACCGAACCCGATTTCTAAACCTAAACCTTTACCTATTCTCAATTCCCTAAACCTATAGCTTATAACCTAAACCTTAACTAAAACCTTCACCTAAACCCAAACCTCAACCTATAACCTTAACCTAAATCAAAACCTATGACCTAAAACCCAAACATAAACCCGATCCCGAACCCGAACCCGATTTCCTAAACCTAAACCTTTACCTATTCTCATTCCCTAAACCTATAACTTATAACCTAAACCTTAACCAAAACCTTAACCTAAACCTAAACCTAAACCTATAACCTTAACCTAAACCAAAACCTATGACCTAAAACCTAAACATAAACCCGATCCCGAACTCCGAACCCGATTTCCTAAACCTAAACCTTTACCTATTCTCAATTCCCTAAACCTATAGCTTATAACCTAAACCTTAACCAAAACCTTAACTAAACCCAAACCTAAACCTATAACCTAACGTAAACCAAAACCTATGACCTAAAACCCAAATATAAACTCGATCCAAACCGAACCCGATTTCTAAACCTAAACCTTTACCTATTCTCAATTCCCTAAACCTATAGCTTATAACCTAAACCTTAACCAAAACCTTAACCTAAACCCAAACCTAAACCTATAACCTTAACCTAAAGTAAAACCTATGACCTAAATCCCAAACATAAACCCGATCTCAATCTCAACCCAATTTCCTAAACCTAAACCTTTACCTTACGATTTAAATTCAAAATCCCCTAAACCTATAGCTTATAACCTAAACGTTAAACAAAACCTTAACCTAAACCCAAACCTAAACTAATAACCTTAACCTAAACCAAAACCTATGACCTAAAACCCAAACATAAACCCGATCCCGAACTCCGAACCCAATTTCCTAAACCTAAACCTTTACCTATTGTCAATTTCCTAAACCAAGCTTATAGCTTATAACCTAAACCTTAATCAAAACCTTAACCTAAACACCAAACCTAAACCTATAACCTTAACCTAAACAAAACATATGACCTAAAACCTCCAAACATAAACCCGATCTCAAACCCAAACCCGATTTCCTAAACCAAAACCTTTACCTATTCTCAATTCCCTAAACCTATAGCTTATAACCTAAACCTTAACAAAACCTTAACCTAAACCCAAACCTAAACCTATAACCTTAACCTAAACCAAAACCTATGACCTAAAACCCAAACATAAACCCGATCCTCCGAACACGAACCATTTCTAAACCTAAACCTTTACCTATTCTCAATTCACCCCTAAACCTATAGCTTATAACCTAAACCATAACCAAAACCTTAACCTAAACCCAAACCTTAACCTATAACCTTAACCTAAACCAAAACCTATTACCTAAAACCTAAACATAAACCCGATCCCGAACCCGAAGTTGATTTCTAAACCTAAACCTTTACCTATTCTCAATTCCCTAAACCTATAGCTTATAACCTAAACCTTAACTAAAACCTTAACCTAACCCAAACCTTAACCTATAACCTTAACCTAAACCAAAACCTATGACCTAAAACCCAAACATAAACCCGATCCGAACCCGAACCCGATTTCTAAACCTAAACCTTTACCTATTCTCAATTCCCTAAACTTATAGCTTATAACCAAAACCTTAACCTAAACTCCAAACCTCAACCTATAACCTTAACCTAAACAAAACCTATGATCTAAAGCCTAAACATAAACCCGATCTCAACCCGAACCCGATTTCCTAAACCTAAACCTTTACCTATTCTCAATCACCCTAAACCTATAGCTTATAACCTAAACCTTAACCAAAACCTTAACCTAAACCTCAAACCTAATCCTATAACCTTAACCTAAACCAAAACCTATGACCTAAAACCCAAACATAAACTCGATCCGAACCGAACCGATTTCCTAAACCTAAACCTTTACCTATTCTCAATTCCCTAAACCTATAGCTAACCTAAATAACCAAAACCTTAACCTAAACCCAAACCTAAACCTAAAACCTTTAACCTAAACCAAAACCTATGACCTAAAACCCAAACATAATCCGATCCCTAACCCGAATCCGATTTCCTAAACCTAAACCTTTACTATTCTCAATTCCCTAAACCTATAGCTTATAACCTAAACCTTAACCAAAACCTTAACCTAAACCCAAACCTCAACCTATAACCTTAACCTAAACCAAAACCTATGACCTAAAACCCAAACATAAACCCGATCACGAACCCGAACTCGATTTCTAAACCTAAACCTTTACCTATTCTCAATTCCCTAAACCTATAGCTTATAACCTAAATATTAAGCAAAACCTTAACTAAACCCAAACCTCAACCTATAACCTTAACCTAAACTAAAATCTATGACTTAAAACCCAAACATAAACCCGATCCCGAACCGAACCCGAATTCTAAACCTAAACCTTTACCTATTCTCAATTCCCTAAACCTATAGCTTATAACCTAAACCTTAACCAAAACCTTAACCTAAACACAAACCTAAACCTATAACCTTAACCTAAACCAAAACCTATGACCTAAAACCCAAACATAAACTCGATCCCCGAATCAACCCGATTTCCTAAACCTAAACCTTTACCTATTCTCAATTCTCTAAACCTATAGCTTATAACCTAAACCTTAACCAAAACCTTAACCTAAACCCAAACCTAAACCTATAACCTTAACCTAAACCAAAACCTATGACCTAAAACCCAAACATAAACTCGATCCCGAATTTGAACCCGATTTTCTAAACCTAAACCTTTACCTATTCTCAATTCCCCCTAAACCTATAGCTTATAACCTAAACCTTAACCAAAACCTTAACCTAAACCCAAACCTAAACCTATAACCTTAACCTAAACCAAAACCTATGACCTAAAACCCAAACATAAACTCAATCCCTAACCCGAACCCGATTTCTAAACCTAAACCTTTACCTATTCTCAATTCCCTAAACCTATAACTTATAACCTAAACCTTAACCAAAACCTTAACCTAAACCCAAACCTTAAACCTATAACCTTAACGTAAACCAAAACCTATGACCTAAAACCCAAACATAAACCCGATCCCGAACCCGAACCCATTTTTAAACCTAAACCTTTACCTATTCTCAATTCCCTAAACTTATAGCTTATAACCTAAACCTTAACCAAAACCTTAACCTAAACCCAAACCTCAACCTATAACCTTAACCTAAACCAAAACCTATGACCTAAAACCCAAACATAAACCCGATCCCGAACCCGAACCTGATTTCTAAACCTAAACCTTTACCTATTCTCAATTCCCAAAACCTTTAGCTTATAACCTAAACATTAACCAAAACCTTAACCTAAACTGAAAACCTCAACCTATAACCTTAACCTAAACCAAAACCTATGACCTAAAACCCAAACATAAAACCAATCCCAACCGAACACGATTTCCTATACCTAAACCCTTTACCTATTCTCAATTCCCTAAACCTATAACTTATAACCTAAACCTTAACCCAAACCCAAACCTGAACCTATAACCTTAACCTAAACCAAAACCTATGACCTAAAACCTAAACATAGCCCGATCCCGAACCCAAACCCGATTTCGTAAACCTACACCTTTACCTATTCTCAATTCCCTAAACCTATAGCTTATAACCTAAACCTTAACCAAAACCTTAACCTAAACCCAAACCTCAACCTATAGCCTTAACCTAAACCAAATCCTATGACCTAAAACCTAAACATAAACCCGATCCCGAACCCGAACCCGATTTCCTAAACCTAAACCTTTACCTATTCTCAATTTCCTAAACCTATAGCTTATAACCTAAACCTTAACCAAAACCTTACCCTAAACCCAAACCTAAACCTATAACCTTAACTTAAACCAAAACCTATGACCTAAAATCCAAACATAAACCCGATCCGAACAGGAACAATTTCTAAACCTAAGCTTTACCTATTCTCAATTCCCTAAACCTATAGCTTATAACCTAAACCATAACCAAAACCTTAACCTAAACCTAACCTCAACCTATAACCTTAACCTAAACCAAAACCTATGACCTAAAGCCTAAACATGAACCCGATCCCGAACTCCGAACCCGATTTCTAAACCTAAATCTTTACCTATTCTCAATTCCCTAAACCTATAGCTTATAACCTAACCTTAACCAAAACCTTAACCTAAACCCAAACCTTAACCTATAACCTAACCTAAACCAAAACCTATGACCTAAAACCCAAACATAAACCCGATCCCGAACCCGAACCGATTTCCTAAACCTAAACCTTTACCTATTCTCAATTTCTAAACCTATAGCTTATAACCTAAACCTTAACCAAAACCTAACCTAAACCCAAACCTAAACCTATAACCTTAACCTAAACCAAACCTATGACCTAAAACCCAAACATAAACGATCATGAACCGAACCCGATTACCTAAACCTAAACGTTTACCTATTCTCAATTCCCTAAACTATAGTTTATAACCTAAACCTTAACCAAAACCTTAACCTAAACCCAAACTTCAACCTATAGCCTTAACCTAAACCAAAACCTATGACCTAAAAACCAAACATAAACCCGATCCCAACTCCGAACCCGATTTCTAAACCTAAACCTTTACCTATTTTTCTAAATTCCCTAAACCTATAGCTTATAACCTAAACATTAACCAAAACCTTAACCTAAACCAAAACCTAAACCTATAACCTTAACCTAAACCAAAACCTATGACCTAAAACCCAAACATAAACCCGATCCCGAACCCGAACCCGATTTCTAAACCTAAACCTTTACCTATTCTCAACCCTAAACTATAGCTTATAACCTAAACCTTAACCAAAACCTTAACCTAAACCCAAACCTAAACCTATAACCTTAACCTAAACCAAAACCTATGACCTAAAACCTAAACATAAACCCGATCCGAACCGAACCCGATTTCCTAAACCTAAACCTTTACCTATTCTCAATTCCCTAAACCTATAGCTTATAACCTAAACCTTAACCAAAACCTTAACCTAAACCCAAACCTCAACCTATAACCTTAACCTAAACCAAAACCTATGACCTAAACCTAAACATAAACCCGATCCCAACCCGAACCCGATTTCTAAACCTAAACCTTTACCTATTCTCAATTCCCTAAACCTATAGCTTATAACCTAAAAACCCTTAACCAAAACCTTAACTAAACCCAAACCTCAACCTATAACCTTAACCTAAACCAAAACCTATGACCTAAAACCTAAACATAAACCCGATCTCAACCCGAACCCGATTTCTAAACCTAAACCTTTACCTATTCTCAATTCCCTAAACCTATAGCTATAATAACCTAAACCTTAAAAACCTTAACCTAAACCCAAACCTAAACCTATAACTTTCCTAAACTAAACCAAAACCTATGACCTAAAACCCAAACATAAACTCGATCCCAAACCCGAACCCGATTTCCTAAACCTAAACCTTTACCTATTCTCAATTCCCTAAACCTATAGCTTATAACCTAAACATTAACCAAAACCTTAACCTAAACCCAAAACCTAAACCTATAACCTTAACCTAAACCAAAACCTATGACTAAAACCCAAACATAAAACCAATCCAGGAACCGAACCCGATTTCCTAAACCTAAACCTTTACCTATTCTCAATTCCCTAAACCTATAGCTTATAACCTTAAACCTTAACCCAAACCCAAACCTCAACCTATAACCTTAACCCTAAACTAAAACCTATGACCTAAAACCTAAACATAAACCCGATCCCAAACCCGAACCCGATTTTCTAAACCTAAACCTTTACCTATTCTCAATTCCCTAAACCTAAAGCTTATAACCTAAACCTTAACCAAAACCTTAACCTAAACCCAAACCTCAACCTATAGCCTTAACCTAAACCAAATCCTATGACATAAAACCTAAACATAAACCCGATCCCGAACCCGAACACGATTTCTTAAACCTAAACCTTTACCTATTCTCAATTTCTAAACCTATAGCTTATAACCTAAACCTTAACCAAAACCTTAAACCTAAACCCAAACCTAAACCTATAACCTTAACCTAAACCAAAACCTATGACCTAAAATCCAAACATAAACCCGATCTGAACCGAACCCAATTTCTAAACCTAAACCTTTACCTATTCTCAATTCCCTAAACCTATAGCTTATAACCTAAACCATAACCAAAACCTTAACCTAAACCCAAACCTAAACCTATAACCTTAACCTAAACCAAAACCTATGACCTAAAGCCTAAACATAAACCCGATCCGAACCGAACCCGATTTCTAAGCCTAAACCTTTACCTATTCTCAATTCCCTAAACCTATAGCTTATAACCTAGACCTTAACCAAAAACATTAACCTAAACCCAAACCTTAACCTATAACCTTAACCTAAACCAAAACCTATGACCTAAAACCCAAACATAAACCCGATCCGAACCCGAACCCGATTTCCTAAACCTAAACCTTTACCTATTCTCAATTCCCTAAACCTATAGCTTATAACCTAAACCTTAACCAAAACCTTCTAAAACCTAAACCTAAACCTCAACCTATAACCTAAAACTTATAACCTAAACCTTAACCAAAACCTTAACAACTAAACCCTAAACTTCAACCTATAACCTTAACCTAAACTTCCTCAATTCCACTAAACCTTATAACCTAAACCTAAAAACCCTAAACCCAACCTATAACCTTAACCAAAACCAAAACCTATGATCTAAAGCCTAAACATAAACCCGATCCCGAACCCGAACCCGATTTCCCAAACCTAAACCTTTACCTATTCTCAATTCCCTAAACCTATAGCTTATAACCTAAACCTTAACCAAAACCTTAACCTAAACCCAAACCTAAACCTATAACCTTAACATAAACCAAAACCTATGACCTAAAACCCAAACATAAACTCGATCCCAAACCCGAACCCGATTTCCTAAACCTAAACCTTTACCTATTCTCAATTCCCTAAACTATATGGCTTATAACCTAAACCTTAACCTAAACCTTAACACTAAACCCAAACCTAAACCTATAACCTTAACCTAAACCAAAACCTATGACCTAAAACCCAAACATAAACTCGATCCCGAACTCGAACCCGATTTCTAAACCTAAACCTTTACCTATTCTCAATTCCCTAAACTTATAGCTTATAACCTAAACCTTAACCAAAACCCTCACTAAACTAAAACCTCAACCTATAACCTTAACCTAAACCAAATCCTATGACCTAAAACCCAAACATAAACCCGATCCGAACCCGAACCCGATTTCTAAACCTAAAACTTTACCTATTCTCAATTCCCTAAACCTATAGCTTATAACCTAAACCTTAACTAAAACCTTAACCTAAACCTGAAAACCTCAACCTATAACCTTAACCTAAACCAAAACCTATGACCTAAAAACCTAAACATAAACCCGATTCAGGAAACCGAACCCGATTTCTAAACCTAAATCCTTTACCTATTCTCAATTCCCTAAACCTATAGCTTATAACCTAAACCTTAACCAAAACCTTAACCTAAACCCAAACCTAAACCTATAACCTAACGTAAACCAAAACCTATGACCTAAAACCCAAATATAAACTCGATCCCAAACCCGAACCCGATTTTCCTAAACCTAAACCTTTACCTATTCTCAATTCCCTAAACCTATTGCTTATAACCTAAACCTTAACCAAAACCTTAACCTAAACCCAAACCTAAACCTATAACCTTAACTAAACCAAAACCTATGACCTAAATCCCAAACATAAACCCTATCCAGAAATCGAACCCATTTTCTAAACCTACACCTTTACCTATTCTAAATTCCCTAAACCTATAGCTTATAATCTTAAACGTTAAACAAAACCTTAACCTAAACCCAAACCTAAACCAATAACCTTAACCTAAACCAAAACCTATGACCTAAAAGCTGAAACATAAACCCGATCCGAACTTCGAACTCAATTTTCTAAACCTAAACCTTTACCTATTGTCAATTCCCTAAACTAATAGCTTATAACCTAAACCTTAATCAAAACCATAACCTAAACCCCAACCTAAACCTATAACCTTAACCTAAACAAAAACATATGACCTAAAACCCAAACATAAACCCGATCTCAAACCCAAACCCGATTTCTAAACCAAAACCTTTACCTACTCCCAATTCCTAAACCTATAGCTTATAACCTAAACCTTAACAAAACCTTAACCTAAACCCAAACCTAAACCTATAACCTTAACCTAAACCAAAACCTATGACCTAAAACCCAAACATAAACTCGATCCCAAACCCGAACCCGATTTCCTAAACCTAAACCTTTACCTATTCTCAATTCCCTAAACCTATAGATTATAACCAAAACCTTAACCTAAACCCAAACCTAAACCTAAAACCTTTACCTAAACCAAAACCTATGACCTAAAACCCAAACATAATCTCGATCCCGAACCTGAACCCGATTTCCTAAACCTAAACCTTTAACTATTCTCAATTCCCTAAACCTATAGCTTATAACCTAAACCATAACCAAAACCTTAACCTAAACCCAAACCTTAACCTATAACCTTAACCTAAACCAAACCCTATTACCTAAAACCTAAACATAAATAATCCCGATCCGAACCCGAACTTGACGATTTTCTAAACCTAAACCTTTACCTATTCTCAATTCCCTAAACCCAAATAGCTTATAACCTAAACCTTAACAAAACCTTAACCTCAAACCCAAACCTCAACCTATAACCTTAACCTAAACCAAAACCTATGACCTAAAACCCAAACATAAACCCGATCTCGAACCCGAACCCGATTTCTAAACCTAAACCTTTACCTATTCTCAATTCCCTAAACCTAAGCTTATAACCTTAAACCCAAACCTAAACCTAACCCAAACTCAACCTATAACCTTAACCTAAACAAAACCTATGATCTAAAGCCTAAACATAAACCCGATCCCGAACCCGAACCCGATTTCCTAAACCTAAACCTTTACCTATTCTCAATTCCCTAAACCTATACTTATAACCTAAACCTTAACCAAAACCTTAACCTAAACCCAAACCTAATCCTATAACCTTAACTCTAAACCAAAACCTATGACCTAAAACCCAAACATAAACTCGATCCCGAACCGAACCCGATTTCCTAAACCTAAACCTTTACCTATTCTCAATTCCCTAAACCTAGCTTATAACCAAACCTTAACCTAAACCCAAACCTAAACCTAAAACATTTAACCTAAACCAAAACCTATGACCTAAACCCAAACATAATCTCGATTCGAACTGAACCCAATTTCCTAAACCTAAACCTTTAACTATTCTCAATTCCCTAAACCTATAGCTTATAACCTAAACCTTAACCAAAACCTTAACTAAATCCTAAACCCAAACCTCAACCTATAACCTTAACCTAAACCAAAACCTATGACCTAAAACCCAAACATAAACCCGATCACGAACCGAACCCGATTTCTAAACCTAAACCTTTACCTATTCTCAATTCCCTAAACCTATAGCTTATAACCTAAATATTAAGCAAAACCTTAACCTAAACCCAAACCTCAACCTATAACCTTAACCTAAGCCAAAATCTATGACCTAAAACCCAAACATAAACCCGATCCCGAACCCGAACCCGAATTCCTACGCCTAAACCTTTACCTATTCTCAATTCCCTAAACCTATAGCTTATAACCTTAACCAAAACCTTAACCTAAACCTAAACCTCAACTTATAACATTAACCTAAACCCAAACCTATGACCTAAAACCTAAACATAAACCCGATCCCGAACCCGAACCCGATTTCCAAAACCTAAATCTTTACCTATTCTCAATTCCCTAAACCTATAGCTTATAACCTAAACCTTAACAAAACCTTAACCTAAACACAAACCTAAACCTATAACCTTAACCTAAACCAAAACCTATGACCTAAAACCCAAACATAAACTCGATCTCAACTCGAACCCGATTTCTAAACCTAAACCTTTACTATTCTCAATTCCCTAAACCTATAGCTTATAACCTAACCTAAACCTTAACCAAAACCTTAACCTAAACCCAAACCTAAACCTATAACCTTAACCTAAACCAAAACCTATGACCTAAAACCCAAACATAAACTCGATCCTGAACCCGAACCCGATTTCCTAAACCTAAACCTTTACCTATTCTCAATTCCCTAAACCTATAGCTTATAACCTAAACCTTAACCAAAACCTTAACCTAAACCCAAACCTTAACCTAAAACCTTAACGTAAACCAAAACCTATGACCTAAAACCCAAACATAAACCCGATCCTGAACCTGAACCCAATTTTCTAAACCTAAACCTTTACCTATTCTCAATTCCCTAAACTTATAGCTTATAACCTAAACCTTAACCAAAACCTTAACCTAAACCCAAACCTCAACCTATAACCTTAACCTAAACCAAAACCTATGACCTAAAACCCAAACATAAACCCGATCCCGAACCCGAACTTCGATTTTCTAAACCTAAACCTTTACCTATTCTCAACCCCAAAACCTTTAGCTTATAACCTAAACATTAACCAAAACCTTAACCTAAACTGAAAACCTCAACCTATAACCTTAACCTAAACCAAAACCTATGACCTAAAACCCAAACATAAACCCGATCCCGAACCCGAACCCGATTTCCTAAACCTAAACCTTTACCTATTCTCAATTCCCTAAACCAATAGCTTATAACCTAAACCTTAACCAAAACCTTAACCTAAACCCAAACCTCAACCTATAACCTTAACCTAAACCAAAACCTTAACCTAAAACCTAAACTAAACCCGATCCTAAACCTAAACCAAACCTAAACCTTTACCTATTCCTCAACCCCTAAACCTAAACCAAAACCTTAACCTAAACCCAAACCTCAACCTATAACATTAACCTCCAACCAAAACCTATGACCTAAAACCTAAACATAAACCCGATCTCGAACCCGAACCCGATTTCTAAACCTAAACCTTTACCTATTCTCAATTTCCCTAAACCTATAGCTTATAACCTAAACCTTAACCAAAACCTTAACCTAAACTCAAACCTAAACCTATAACCTTAACCTAAACCAAAACCTATGACCTAAAACCCAAACATAAACTCGATCCAACCCGAACCCAATTTCTAAAACTTAGGCCTTTACCTATTCTCAAATTCCCTAAACCTATGGCTTATAACCTAAACCTTAACTAAAAAACCTTAACCTAAACCTCAAACCTAAACCTATAACCTTAACCTAAACCAAAACCTATGACCTAAAACCCTAAACATAAACTCGATCTCGAACCGAACCCGATTTCCTAAACTTTAAACCTTTACCTATTCTCAATTTCCTAAACCTATAGCTTATAACCTAAACCTTAACCAAAACCTTAACCTAAACCCAAACCTCAACCTATAACCTTAACCTAAACCAAAACCTATGACCTAAAACCCAAACATAAACTTCGATCCGAACCCGAACCCGATTTCTAAACCTAAACCTTTACCTATTCTCAATTCAACCTAAACCTAACTTATAACCTAAACCTTACCTTAATCCCTAACCTAAACCTAAACCCAAACCTCAACCTATAACCTTAACCTAAACCTAAAACCTATGACCAAATCTAAAAAAAACCCAAACATAAACCCGATCCCAACTCGAACCCGATTTCCTAAACCTAAACCTTTACCTATTCTCAATTTCTAAACCTATAGCTTATAACCTAAACCTTAACCAAAACCTTAACCTAAACCCAAACCTAAACCTATAACCTTAACTAAACCAAAACCTATGACCTAAAACCCAAACATAAACTCGATCCCGAACTCAAACCCGATTTCTAAACCTAAACCTTACCTATTCTCGATTCCCTAAACCTATAGCTTATAACCTAAACCTTAACCAAAACCTTAACCTAAACCCAAACCTAAACCTATAACCTTAACGTAAACCAAAACCTATGACCTAAAACCCAAACATAAACACGATCCTCATCCCGAACCCGATTTCTAAACCTAAACCTTTACCTATTCTCATTCCCTAAACCTATAGCTTATAACCTAAACCTTAACCAAAACCTTAACCTAAACCCAAACCTAAACCTATAACCTTAACCTAAACCAAAACCTATGACCTAAAACTCAAACATAAACCCGATCCCAACCCGAACTCCGATTTCTAAACCTAAACCTTAACTATTCTCAATTCCCTAAACCTATAATTATAACCTAAACATTACTCAAAACCTTAACCTAAACCCAAATCCTCAACCTATAACCTTAACCTAAACCAAAACCTAAACCTTAATGACTATGACCTAAAACCCAAACATAAACCCGATCCCGAACTCGAACTTGATTTCTAAACCTAAACCTTTACCTATTCTCAATTCCCTAAACCTATAGCTATAACCTAAACCTAAAACCTTAACCTAAACCCAAACCTAAACTTATAACCTTAACCTAAACCAAAACCTATGACCTAAAACCTAAACATAAACCGATCCCGAACTCGAACCCGATTTCTAAACCTAAACCTTTACCTATTCTCAATTCCCTAAACCTATAGCTTATAACCTAAACCTTAACTCAAAAAACCTTAACCTAAACCCAAACCTAAACTTAAACCTTAACCTAAACCAAAACCTATGACCTAAAACCCAAACATAAACCCGATCCCAACCCGAACCCGATTTTCTAAACCTAAACCTTTACCTATTCTCAATTCCCTAAACCTATAGCTTATAACCTAAACCTTAACCAAAACCTTAACCTAAACCCAAACCTAAACCTATAACCTTAACCTAAACCAAAACCTATGACCTAAAACCCAAACATAAACCCGATCCTAACCGAACCCGATTTCCTAAACCTAAACCTTTACCTATTCTCAATTCCCCTAAACCTATAACTTATAACCTTAACTTATATTTAACAAAACCTTAACCTAATAAACCTTAACCTAAACCTATAACCTTAACCTAAACCAAAACCTATGACCTAAAACCCAAACATAAACCCTATCCGAACTCGAACCCTTATAATTTCTAAACCTAAACCTTTACCTATTCTCAATTCCCCTAAACCTATAGCTTATAACCTAAACCTTAATCAAAACTTTAACCTAAACCCAAACCTAAACCTATAACCTTAACCTAAACAAAACATATGACCTAAAACCCAAACATAAACCCGATCCCAAACCCAAACCCGAATTTCTAAACCAAAACCTTTACCTATTCTCAATTCCCTAAACCTATAGCTTATAACCTAAACCTTAACCAAAACCTTAACCTAAACCCAAACCTAAACCTATAACCTTAACTAAACCAAAACCTATGACTTAAAACCCAAACATAAATCCGATCCCGAACTCGAACCCGATTTCTAAACCTAAACCTTTACCTATTCTCAATTCCCTAAACCTATAGCTTATAACCTAAACCTTAACCAAAACCTTAACCTAAACCCAAACCTCAACCTATAACCTTAACCTAAACAAAACCTATGACCTAAAACCCAAACATAAACCCGATCCGAACCCGAACCGATTTCCTAAACCTAAACCTTTACCTATTCTCATTCCCTAAACTTATAGCTTATAACCTAAACATTAACCAAAACCTTAACCTAAACCTAAACTTCAACCTATAACCTTAACCTAAATCAAAACCTATGACCTAAAACCCAAACATAAACCCGATCCGAACCCGAACCGATTTCCTAAACCTAAACCTTTACCTATTCTCTAAACCTAAACCTATAGCTTATAACCTAAACCTTAAAAAAAAAATTAACCTAAACCCAAACCTAAACCTATAACCTTAACCTAAACCAAAACCTATGACCTAAAACCCAAACATAAACTCGATCCCGAACTCCGAACCCGATTTTCTAAACCTAAACCTTACCTATTCTCAATTTCTAAACCTATAACTTATAACCTAAACCTTAACCAAAACCTTAACCTAAACCCAAACCTAAACCTATAACCTTAACCTAAAACTAAAACCTATGACCTAAAACCCAAACATAAACACGATATCCAAACCCGAACCCAATTTCTAAACCTAAACCTTTACCTATTCTCAATTCCCTAAACCTATAGCTTATAACCTAAACTTAACCAAAACCTTAACTAAACCCAAACCTAAACCTATAACCTAACCTAAACCAAAACCTATGACCTAAAACCCAAACATAAACCCGATCCCGAACCCGAACCCGATTTCTAAACCTAAACCTTTACCTATTGTCAATTCCCTAAACCAATAGCTTATAACCTTAACCTTAATCAAAACCTTAACCTAAACCCCAACCTAAACCTATAACCTTAACCTAAACAAAAACCTATGACCTAAAACCCAAACATAAACCCGATCCCAAACCCAAACCCGATTTTCTAAACCAAAACCTTTACCTATTCTCAATTCCCTAAACCTATAGCTTATAACCTAAACCTTAACCAAAACCTTAACCTAAACCCAAACCTAAACCTATAACCTTAACCTAAACCAAAACATATAATCTAAAACCGAAAAAATAAACCCGATCCTCGAACTCAACCCGATTTCCTAAACGTAAACCTTTACCTTATTCTCAATTCCTAAACCTATTGCTTATAACCTAAACCATAACAAAACCTTAACCTAAACCCAAACCTCAACCTATAACCTTAACCTAAACCAAAACCTATGACCTAAAACCTAAACATAAACCCGATCTTGAACCCGAACTCGATTTCTAAACCTAAACCTTTACCTATTCTCAATTCCCTAAACCTATAGCTTATAACCTAAACCATAACCAAAACCTTAACCTAAACCTAAACCTCAACCTATAACCTTAACCTAAACCAAAACCTATGACCTAAAACCCAAACATAAACCCGATCCCGAACCCGAACCCGATTTCCTAAACCTAAACCTTTACCTATTCTCAACTCAAACTAAACCTATAGCTTATAACCAAAACCTTAACCAAAACCTTATCTAAACCCAAACCTCAACCTATAACTTTAACCTAAACCAAAACCTATGACCTAAAACCCAAACATAAACCCGATCCCGAACCCGAACCCGATTTCTAAACCTAAACCTTTACCTATTCTCAATTCCCTAAACCTATAGCTTATAACCTAAACCTTAACCAAAACCTTAACCTAAACCCAAACCTAAACCTAAATAACCTTAACCTAAACCAAAACCTATGACCTAAAACCTAAACATAAACCCGATCCCGAACCCGAAACGATTTCAAAACCTAAACCTTTACCTATTCTCAATTCCCTAAACCTATAGCTTATAACCTAAACTTAACCAAAACCTTAACCTAAACCAAACCTAAACCTATAACCTAACCTAAACTAAAACCTATGACCTAAAACCTAAACATAAACTCGATCAGAACCCGAACCGATTTCTAAACCTAAACCTTTACCTATTCTCAATTCCTAAACCTATAGCTTATAACCTAAACCTTAACCAAAACCTTAACTTAAACCCAAACCTCAACCTATAACCTTAACCTAAACCAAAACCTATGACCTAAAACCTAAACATAAACCCGATCCACGAACCCAACCCGATTTCTAAACCTAAACCTTTACCTATTCTCAATTCCCTAAACCTATAGCTTATAACCTAAACATTAACCAAAACCTTAACCTAAACCCAAACCTAAACCTATAACCTTAACCTAAACCAAAACCTATGACCTAAAACCCAAACATAAACTCGATCCGAACCCGAACCGATTTCTAAACCTAAACCTTTACCTATTCTCAATTCCCTAAACCTATAGCTTATAACCTAAACCTTAACCAAAACCTTAACCTAAACCCAAACCTCAACCTATAACCTTAACCTAAACCAAAACCTATGACCTAAAACCTAAACATAAACCCGATCTCAAGCCCGAACCGATTTCCTAAACCTAAACTTTACTATTCTCAATTCCCTAAACCAATAGCTTATAACCTAAACCATAACCAAAACCTTAGCTTAAACCTAAACCTCAACCTATAACCTTAACCTAAACCAAAACCTATGACCTAAAACCCAAACATAAACCCGATCCGAACCCGAACCGGATTTCCTAAACCTAAACCTTTACCGATTCTCAATTCTAAACCTATAGCTTATAACCAAAACCTTAACCAAAACCTATCCTAAACCCAAACCTCAACCTATAACTCTTAACCTAAACCAAAACCTATGACCTAAAACCCAAACATAAACCCGATCCCGAACCCGAACCCGATTTCTAAACCTAAACCTTTACCTATTCTCAACTTCCCTAAACCTATAGCTTATAACCTAAACCTTAACCAAAACCTTAACCTAAACCCAAACCTAAACCTATAACCTTAACCTAAACCAAAACCTATGACCTAAAACCTAAACATAAACCCGATCCCGAACCGAACCTCGATTTCCAAAACCTAAACCTTTACCTATTCTCTAATTCCCTAAACCTATATTATTTATAACCTAAACATTAACCAAAACCTTAACCTAAACCCAAACCTAAACCTATAACCTTAACTAAACCAAAACCTATGACCTAAAACCCAAACATAAACTCGATCCCTAACTCGAACCCGATTTCTAAACCTAAACCCTTTACCTATTCTCAATTTCTAAACCTATAGCTTATAACCTAAACCTTAACTAAAACCTTAACCTAAACCAAACCTCAACCTATAACCTTAACCTAAACCAAAACCTATGACATAAAACCCAAACATAAACCGATCTCAACTGAACCCGATTTCTAAACCTAAACCTTTACCTATTCTCAATTCCCTAAACCTATAGCTTATAACCTAAACCTTAACCAAAACCTTAACCTAAACCCAAACCTAAACCTATAACCTTAACGTAAACTAAAACCTATGACCTAAAACCCAAACATAAACCCGATCATGAATCCGAACCCGATTACCTAAACCTAAACCTTTACCTATTCTCAATTCCCTAAACGTATAGTTTATAACCTAAACCTTAACCAAAACCTTAACCTAAACCCAAACTTCAACCTATAGCCTTAACCTAAACCAAAACCTATGACCTAAAACCTAAACATAAACCCGATCCCGAACCTAACTCCGATTTTTCTAAACCTAAACCTTTACCTATTCTCACTCCCTAATCCTATAGCTTATAACCTAAACCTTAACCAAAACCTTAACCTATACCCAAACCCTCAACCTATAACCTTAACCTAAACCAAAACCTATGACCTAAAACCCAAACATAAACCCGATTCCGAACCCGAACCCGATTTCTAAACCTAAACCTTTACCTATTCTCATTCCTAAACCTATAGCTTATAACCTAAACCTTAACTAAAACCTTAACCTAAACCCAAACCTCAACCTTATAAGCTTAACCTAAACCAAAACCTATGACCTAAAACCTAAACATAAACCCGATCCCGAACCCGAACCCGATTTCTAAACCTAAACCTTTACCTATTCTCATTCCCTAAACCTATAGCTTATAACCTAAACCTTAACTAAAACCTTAACCCCAAACCTAAACCTATAACCTTAACGTAAACCAAAACCTATGACCTAAAACCCAAACATAAACTCGATCCCAAACCCGAACCCGATTTCTAAACCTAAACCTTACCTATTCTCAATTCCCTAAACCTATAGCTTATAACCTAAACCTTAACCAAAACCTTAACCTAAACCAAAACCTCAACCTATAACCTTAACCTAAACCAAAACCTATGACCTAAAACCCAAACATAAACCCGATCCCAGAACCGAACCCGATTTCCTAAACCTAAACCTTTACCTATTCTCAATTCCCTAAACCTAAAGCTTATAACCTAAACCTTAACCAAAACCTTAACCTAAACCCAAACCTCAACCTATAACCTTAACCTAAACCAAAACCTATGACCTAAAACCCAAACATAAACACGATCCAGGAACCCGAACCCGATTTCTAAACCTAAACCTTTACCTATTCTCAACCCTAAACCTATAGCTTATAACCTAAACCTTAACCAAAACCTTAACCTAAACCCAAACCTAAACCTATAACCTTAACCTAAACCAAAACCTATGACCTAAAACCCAAACATAAACCCGATCTCGAACCCGAACCCGATTTCTAAACCTAAACCTTTACCTATTCTCAATTCCCTAAACCTATTGCTTATAACCTAAACCATAACAAAAACCTTAACCTAAACCCAAACCTCAACCTATAACCTTAACCTAAACCAAAACCTATGACCTAAAACCTAAACATAAACCCGATCCAGAACCCGAACCCGATTTCCTAAACCTAAACCTTTACCTATTCTCAATTCCCTAAACCTATAGCTTATAACCTAAACCATAACCAAAACCTTAACCTAAACCTAAACCTCAACCTATAACCTTAACCTAAACCTAAACCTATGACCTAAAACCCAAACATAAACCCGATCCCGAACCCGAACCGATTTCTAAACCTAAACTTTACCTATAATTCTCAATTCCCTAAACCTATAGCTTATAACCAAAACCTTAACCAAAACCTTATCCTAAACCCAAACCTCAACCTATAACTTTAACCTAAACCAAAACCTATGACCTAAAACCCAAACATAAACCCGATCCCGAACCCAGAAACCCGATTTCTAAACCTAAACCTTTACCTATTCTCGATTCCCTAAACCTATAGCTTATAACCTAAACCTTAACCAAAACCTTAACCTAAACCCAAACCTAAAAACCTATAACCTTAACCTAAACCAAAACCTATGACCTAAAACCTAAACATAAACCCGATCCCGAACTCCGAACCCGATTTCCAAAACCTAAACCTTTACCTATTCTCAATTCCCTAAACCTATAGCTTATAACCTAAACATTAACCAAAACCTTAACCTAAACCCAAACCTAAACCTATAACCTTAACCTAAACCAAAACCTATGACCTAAAACCCAAACATAAACTCGATCCCGAACCCGAACCCGATTTCTAAACCTAAACCTTAGCTATTCTCAATTTCCCTAAACCTATAGCTTATAACCTAAACCTTAACCAAAACCTTAACCTAAACCCAAACCTCAACCTATAACCTTAACCTAAACCAAAACCTATGACCAAAAACCTAAACATAAACCCGATCCCGAGCCCGAACCTGATTTCCTAAACCTAAACCTTTACCTATTCTCAATTCCCTAAACCTATAGCTTATAACCTAAACATTAACCAAAACCTTAACCTAAACCCAAACCTAAACCTATAACCTTAACCTAAACCAAAACCTATGACCTAAAACCCAAACATAAACTCGATCCCGAACCCGAACCCGATTTTCCTAAACCTAAACCTTTAGCTATTCTCAATTCCTCTAAACCTATAGCTTATAACCTAAACCTTAACCAAAACCTTAACCTAAACCCAAACCTCAACCTATAACCTTAACTAAACCAAAACCTATGACCTAAAACCTAAACATAAACCCGATCCTCGAACTCCGAACCTGATTTCCTAAACCTAAACCTTTACCTATTCTCAATTCCCTAAACCAATAGCTTATAACCTAAACCATAACCAAAACCTTAGCCTAAACCTAAACCTCAACCTATAACCTTAACCTAAACCAAAACCTATGACCTAAAACCCAAACATAAACCCGATCCCGAACCCGAACCGGATTTCTAAACCTAAACCTTACCGATTCTCAATTCCCTAAACCTATAGCTTATAACCAAAACCTTAACCAAAACCTTATCCTAAACCCAAACCTCAACCTATAACTTAACCTAAACCAAAACCTATGACCTAAAACCCAAACATAAACCCGATCCTCGAACCCGAACCCGATTTCCTAAACCTAAACCTTTACCTATTCTCAATTCCCTAAACCTATAGCTTATAACCTAAACCTTAACCAAAACCTTAACCTAAACCCAAACCTAAACCTATAACCTTAACCTAAACCAAAACCTATGACCTAAAACCTAAACATAAACCCGATCCCAACCCGAACTCTTATTTCCTAAACCTAAACCTTTACCTATTCTCAACTCCCTAAACCTATAGCTTATAACCTAAACATTAACCAAAACCTTAACCTAAACCCAAACCTAAACCTATAACCTTAACCTAAACCAAAACCTATGACCTAAAACCCAAACATAAACTCGATCCTTAACCCGAACCCGATTTCTAAACCTAAACCTTTACCTATTCTCAATTCCCTAAACTATAGCTTATAACCTAAACCTTAACCAAAACCTTAACCTAAACCTAAACCTCAACCTATAACCTTAACCTAAACCAAAACCTATGACATAAAACCCAAACATAAACTCGATCCCGAACTCCGAACCCGATTTACTAAACCTAAACCTTTACCTATTCTCAATTCCTTAAACCTATAGCTTATAACCTAAACCTTAACCAAAACCTTAACCTAAACCCAAACCTAAACCTATAACCTTAACGTAAACCAAAACCTATGACCTAAAACCCAAACATAAACCTGATCATGAACCTGAACCCGATTACCTAAACCTAAACCTTTACCTATTCTCAATTCCCTAAACGTATAGTTTATAACCTAAACCTTAACCAAAACCTTAACCTAAACCCAAACTTCAACCTATAGCCTTAACCTAAACCAAAACCTATGACCTAAAACCTAAACATAAACCCGATCCCGAACCCGAACCGATTTCCTAAACCTAAACCTTTACCTATTCTCAATTCCCTAATCCTATAGCTTATAACCTAAACCTTAACCAAAACCTTAACCTATACCCAAACCTCAACCTATAACCTTAACCTAAACCAAAACCTATGACCTAAAACCCAAACATAAACCCGATTCCGAACCCGAACCCGATTTCCTAAACCTAAACCTTTACCTATTCTCAATTCCCTAAACCTATAGCTTATAACCTAAACCTTAACCAAAACCTTAACCTAAACCCAAACCTCAACCTATAAGCTTAACCTAAACCAAAACCTATGACCTAAAACCTAAACATAAACCCGATCCCGAACCCGAACCCGATTTCCTAAACCTAAACCTTTACCTATTCTCAATTCCCTAAACCTATAGCTTATAACCTAAACCTTAACCAAAACCTTAACCTAAACCCAAACCTAAACCTATAACCTAAACGTAAACCAAAACCTATGACCTAAAACCCAAACATAAACTCGATCCCAAACCCGAACCCGATTTCCTAAACCTAAACCTTTACCTATTCTCAATTCCCTAAACCTATAGCTTATAACCTAAACCTTAACCAAAACCTTAACCTAAACCCAAACCTAAACCTATAACCTTAACCTAAACTAAAACCTATGACCTAAATCCCAAACATAAACCTGAACCCGATTTCCTAAACCTATACCTTTACCGATTCTAAATTCCCTAAACCTATAGCTTATAACTTAAACGTTAAACAAAACCTTAACCTAAACCCAAACCTAAACCAATAACCTTAACCTAAACCAAAACCTATGACCTAAAACCCAAACATAAACCCGATCCCGAACCTGAACCCAATTTCTAAACCTAAACCTTTACCTATTGTCAATTCCTAAACCAATAGCTTATAACCTAAACCTTAATCAAAACCATAACCTAAACCCCAACCTAAACCTATAACCTTAACCTAAACAAAAACATATGACCTAAAACCCAAACATAAACCCGATCTCAAACCCAAACCCGATTTCCTAAACCAAAACCTTTACCTACTCTCAATTCCCTAAACATATAGCTTATAACCTAAACCTTAACCAAAACCTTAACCTAAAACCAAACCTAAACCTATAACCTTAACCTAAACTAAAACCTATGACCTAAAACCCAAACATAAACCCGATCCTGAACCTGAACCCAATTTCCTAAACCTAGACCTTTACCTATTCTCAATTCCCTAAACCTATAGCTTATAACCTAAACCATAACCAACACCTTAACCTAAACCCAAACCTTAACCTATAACCTTAACCTAAACCAAAACCTATGACCTAAAACCTAAACGTAAACCCGATCCCGAGCCCGAACTTGATTTCCTAAACCTAAACCTTTACCTATTCTCAATTCCCTAAACCTATAGCTTATAACCTAAACCTTAACCAAAACCTTAACCTAAACCCAAACCTCAACCTATAACCTTAACCTAAACCAAAACCTATGACCTAAAACCCAAACATAAACCCGATCCCGAACCCGAACCTGATTTCCTAAACCTTGACCTTTACCTATTCTCAATTCCCTAAACCTATAGCTTATAACCTAAACCTTAACCAAAACCATAACCTAAACCCAAACCTCAACCTATAACCTTAACCTAAAACAAAACCTATGATCTAAAGCCTAAACATAAACCCGATCCCGAACCCGAACCCGATTTCTAAACCTAAACCTTTACCTATTCTCAATTCCCCTAAACCTATAGCTTATAACCTAAACCTTAACCAAAACCTTAACCTAAACCCAAACCTAATCCTATAACCTTAACCTAAACCAAAACCTATGACCTAAAACCCAAACATAAACTCGATCCCGAACCCGAACCCGATTTCTAAACCTAAACCTTTACCTATTCTCAATTTTAAATAAACCTATAGCTTATAACCAAAACCTTAACCTAAACCCAAACCTAAACCTAAAACCTTTACCTAAACCAAAACCTATGACCTAAAACCCAAACATAATCTCGATCCCGAACCTGAACCCGATTTCCTAAACCTAAACCTTTAACTATTCTCAATTCCCTAAACCTATAGCTTATAACCTAAACCTTAACCAAAACCTTAACCTAAACCCAAACCTCAACCTATAACCTTAACCTAAACCAAAACCTATGACCTAAAACCCAAACATAAACCCGATCACGAACCCGAACCTGATTTCCTAAACCTAAACCTTTACCTATTCTCAATTCCCAAAACCTATAGCTTATAACCTAAATATTAAGCAAAACCTTAACCTAAACCCAAACCTCAACCTATAACCTTAACCTAAACCAAAAACTATGACCTAAAACCCAAACATAAACCCGATCCCGAACCCGAACCCGAATTACTAAACTTAAACCTTTACCTATTCTGAATTCCCTAAACCTATAGCTTATAACCTAAACCTTAACCAAAACCTTAACCTAAACCCAAACCTTAACCTAAAACCTTAACGTAAACCAAAACCTATGACCTAAAACCCAAACATAAACCCGATGCTGAACCCGAACCCGATTTTCTAAACCTAAACCTTTACCTATTCTCAATTCCCTAAACCTATAGCTTATAACCTAAACCTTAACCAAAACCTTAACCTAAACCCAAACCTCAACCTATAACCTTAACCTAAACCAAAACCTATGACCTAAAACCCAAACATAAACCCGATCCCGAACCCGAACCCGATTTCCTAAACCTAATCCTTTACCTATTCTCAATTCCCTAAACCTATAGCTTATAACCTAAACCTTAACCAAAACCTTAACCTAAACCCAAACCTCAACCTATAACCTTAACCTAAAACAAAACCTATGACCTAAAGCCTAAACATAAACCCGATCCCGAACCCGAACCCGATTTCCTAAACCTAAACCTTTTGCCTATTCTCAATTCCCTAAACCAATAACTTATAACCTAAACCTTAAACAAAACCTTAACCTAAACCCAAACCTAATCCTATAACCTTAACCTAAACCAAAACCTATGACCTAAAACCCAAACATAAACTCGATCCCGAACCCGAACCCGATTTCCTAAACCTAAACCTTTACCTATTCTCAATTCCCTAAACCTATAGCTTATAACCAAAACCTTAACCTAAACCCAAACCTAAACCTATAACCTTTACCTAAACCAAAACCTATGACCTAAAACCCAAACATAATCTCGATCCCGAACCTGAACCCGATTTCCTAAACCTAAACCTTTACCTATTCTCAATTCCCTAAACCTATAGCTTATAACCTAAACCTTAACCAAAACCTTAACCTAAACCCAAACCTCAACCTATAACCTTAACCTAAACCAAAACCTATGACCTAAAACCTAAACATAAACCCGATCCCGAACCCGAACCCGATTTCCTAAACCTAAACCTTTACCTATTCTCAATTCCCTAAACCTATAGCTTATAACCTAAACCTTAACCAAAACCTTAACCTAAACACAAACCTAAACCTATAACCTTAACCTAAACCAAAACTATGACCTAAAACCCAAACATAAACTCGATCCCGAACCGAACCCGATTTCCTAAACCTAAACCTTTACCTGTTCTCAATTCCCTAAACCTATAGCTTATAACCTAAACCTTAACCAAAACCGAACCTAAACCCAAACCTAAACCTATAACCTTAACCTAAACCAAAACATATGACCTAAAACCCAAACATAAACTCGATCCCGAACCCGAACCCGATTTCTAAACCAAAACCTTTACCGATTCTCAATTCCCTAAACCTATAGCTTGTAACCTAAACCTTAACTAAAACCTTAACCTAAACCCAAACCTCAACCTATAACCTCAACCTAAAATAAAACCTATGACCTAAAACCCAAACATAAACCCGATCCCGAACCCGAACCCGATTTCCTAAACCTAAACCTTTACCTATTCTCAATTCCCTAAACCTATAGCTTATAACCTAAACCTTAACCAAAACCTTAACCTAAACCAAAACCTCAACCTATAACCTTAACCTAAACCAAAACCTATGACCTAAAACCCAAACATAAACCCGATCCCGAACCCGAACCCGATTTCCTAAACCTAAACCTTTACCTATTCTCGATTCCCTAAACCTATAGCTTATAACCTAAACCTTAACCAAAACCTTAACCTAAACCCAAACCTCAACCTATAACCTTAACCTAAACCAAAACCTATGACCTAAAACCCAAACATAAACACGATCCCGAACCCGAACCCGATTTCCTAAACCTAAACCTTTACCTATTCTCAATTCCCTAAACCTATAGCTTATAACCTAAACCTTAACCAAAACCTTAACCTAAACCCAAACCTAAACCTATAACCTTAACCTAAACTAAAACCTATGACCTAAAACCCAAACATAAACCCGATCCGAACCCGAACCCGATTTCCTAAACCTAAACCTTTACCTATTCTCAATTCCTAAACCTATAGCTTATAACCTAAACCTTAACCAAAACCTTTACTAAACCCAAACCTCAATGGATAACCTTAACCTAAACCAAAACCTATGACCTAAAACCCAAACGTAAACCCGATCCTGAACCAGAACCCGATTACCTAAACCTAAACCTTTACCTATTCTCAATTCCCTAAACCTATAGCTTATAACCTAAACCTTAACCAAAACCTTAACCTAAACCCAAAGCTCAACGTATAGCCTTAACCTAAACCAAAACCTATGACCAAAAACCTAAACATAAACCCGATCCTGAACCCGAACCTAATTTCCTAAACCTAAACCTTTACCTATTCTCAATTCCCTAAACCTATAGCTTATAACCTAAACCTTAACCAAAACCTTAACCTAAACCCAAACCTCAACCTATAACCTTAACCTAAACCAAAACCTATGACCTAAAACCCAAACATAAACCCGATCCCGAACCCAAACCCGACTTCCTAAACCTAAACCTTTACCTATTCTCAATTCCATAAACCTATAGCTTATAACCTAAACCTTAACCAAAACCTTAACCTAAACCCAAACCTCAACCTATAACCTTAACCTAAACCAAAGCCTATGACCTAAAACCTAAACATAAACCCGTTCCCGAACCCGTACCCGATTTCCTAAAACTAGACCTTTACCTATTCTCAATTCCCTAAACCTATAGCTTATAACCTAAACCTTAACCAAACCCTTAACCTAAACCCAAACCTAAACCTATAACCTAAACCTAAACCAAAACCTATGACCTAAAACCCAAACATAAACTCTATCCCGAACCTGTACCCGATTTCCTAAACCTAAACCTTTACCTATTCTCAATTCCCTAAACCTATAGCTTATAACCTAAACCTTAACCAAAACCTTAACCTAAACCCAAACCTAAACCTATAACCTTAACCTAAACAAAACCTATGACCTAAATCCCAAACATAAACCCGATCCCGAACTCGAACCCAATTTCCTAAATCTAAACCTTTACCTATTCTCAATTCCCTAAACCTATAGCTTATAACCTAAACGTTAACCAAAACCTTAACCAAAACCCAAACCTAAACCTATAACCTTAACCTAAACCAAAACCTATGACCTAAAACCCAAACATAAACCCGATCTCGAATCGAACCCAATTTCTAAACCTAAACCTTTACCTATTGTCAATTCCCTAAACCAATAGCTTATAACCTAAACCTTAATCAAAACCTTAACCTAAACCCCAACCTAAACCTATAACCTTAACCTAAACAATAACATATGACCTAAAACCCAAACATAAACCCGATCACAAACCCAAACCCGATTTCCTAAACCAAAACCTTTACTATTCTCATTCCCTAAACCTATAGCTTATAACCAAAACCTTAACCAAAACCTTATCCTAAACCCAAACTAAACCTATAACTTTAACCTAAACCAAAACCTATGACCTAAAACCCAAACATAAACCCGATCTCGAACCCGAACCCGATTTCCTAAACCTAAACCTTTACCTATTCTCAATTTCTAAACCTATAGCTTATAACCTAAACTTAACCAAAACCTTAACCTAAACCCAAACCTAAACCTATAACCTTAACCTAAACCAAAACCTATGACCTAAAACCTAAACATAAACCCGATCCGAACCCGAACACGATTTCCAAACCTAAACCTTTACCTATTCTCAATTCCCTAAACCTATAGCTTATAACCTAAACATTAACCAAAACCTTAACCTAAACCCAAACCTAAACCTATAACCTTAACCTAAACCAAAACCTATGACCAAAAACCCAAACATAAACTCGATCCCGAACCCGAACCCGATTTCCTAAACCTAAACCTTTAGCTATTCTCATTCCCTAAACCTATAGCTTATAACCTAAACCTTAACCAAAACCTTAACCTAAACCCAAACCTCAACCTATAACCTTAACCTAAACCAAAACCTATGACCAAAAACCTAAACATAAACCCGATCCCGAACCCGAACCGATTTCCTAAACCTAAACCTTTACCTATTCTCATTCCCTAAACCTATAGCTTATAACCTAAACATTAACCAAAACCTTAACCTAAACCCAAACCTAAACCTATAACCTTAACCTAAACCAAAACCTATGACCTAAAACCCAAACATAAACTCGATCCCGAACCCGAACCCGATTTCTAAACCTAAACCTTTACCTATTCTCAATTCCCTAAACCTATAGCTTATAACATAAACCTTAACCAAAACCTTAAGCTAAACCCAAACCTCAACCTATAACCTTAACCAAAACTAAAACCTATGACCTAAAACCCAAACATAAACCCGATCCCGAACCTGAACCCAATTTCCTAAACCTAAACCTTTACCTATTCTCAATTCCCTAAACCTATAGCTTATAACCTAAACCTTAATCAAAACCTTAACCTAAACCCAAACCTAAACCTATAACCTTAACCTAAACCAAAACGACCTAAAACCCAAACATAAACCCGATCCCAAACCCAAACCCGATTTCTAAACCTAAACCTTTACCTATTCTCATTCCCCTAAACCTATAGCTTATAACCTAAACCTTAACCAAAACCTTACCCTAAACCCAAACCTAAACCTATAACCTTAACCTAAACCTAAAAAACCTATGACCTAAAACCCAAACATAAACCCGATCCCAAACCAAACCCGATTTCTAAACCTAAACCTTTACCTATTCTCAATTCCCTAAACCTATAGCTTATAACCTAAACCTTAACCAAAAGCTTAACCTAAACCCAAACCTCAACCTATAACCTTAACCTAAACGAAAACGTATGACCTAAAAGCCGAACATAAGCCCGATCCAGGAACCCGAACCCGATTTCTAAACCTAAACCTTAACCTATTCTCAATTCCCTAAACCTAAACCTATACCTTAACCTTAACCTATTCTCAAATCCCTAAACCTACACTGCACACCTAATCCTAATCTCAACTCCCTAACCTAAACCTAAACCTTAACTTGAAAACCCAAACCTAAACTGGATCCCGTGCCCGAACTCGATTTCCTAAACTTAAACCTTAACCTATTCTCAATTCCCTAAACCTAAACCTAAACCTTAACCTTAACCTATTCTCAAATCCCTAATCCTACACCTACACCTAATCCTAATCTCAACCCCCAACCTAAACCTAAACCCTAACTTGAAAACCCAAACCTAAACCCGATCCCGTAGCCAGAACCCGATTTCCTAAACCTAAACCTTAACTTATTCTCAATTCCCTAAACCTAAACCTTAACCTATTCTCAAATCCCTAAACCTACACCTAATCCTAATCTCACCTCCCTAACTAAAACCAAAATCCTAACTTGAAAACCCAAACCTAAACCCGATCCTGAACCCGAACCTGATTTCCTAAACCTAAACCTTTACCTATTCTCAATTCCCTAAACCTACAGCTTATAACCTAAACCAAAACCTATGACCTAAAACCTAAACATAAACCGGATCCCGAACCTGAACCCGATTTCCTAAACCTAAACCTTTACCTATTCTTAATTCCCTAAACCTAAAGCTTATAACCTAAACCTTAACCAAAACCTTAAACTAAACCCAAACCTAAACCTATAACCTTAACCTAAACCAAAACCTATGACCAAAAACCCAAACATAAACCCGATCCTGCACGAACCAATTTTTCCTAAACCTAAACCTTTACCTATTCTCAATTCCCTAAACCTATAGCTTATAACCTAAACCTTAACCAAAACCTTACCCTAAACCCAAACCTCAACCTATAACCTTAACCTAAACCAAAACCTATGACCTAAAACCCAAACATAAACTCGATCCCGAACCCGAACCCGATTTCCTAAACCTAAACCTTTACCTATTCTCAATTTCCCTAAACCTATAGCTTATAACCTAAACCTTAACCAAAACCTTAACCTAAACCCAAACCTAAACCTATAACCTTAACCTAAACCAAAACCTATGACCTAAAATGCAAACATAAACCCGATCACGAACCTGAACCCGATTTCCTATACCTAAACCTTTACCTATTCTCAATTCCCTAAACCTATAGCATATAACCTAAACCTTAACCAAAGCCTTAACCTAAACCCAAACCTAAACCTATAACCTTAACCTAAACCAAAACCTATGACCTAAAACCCAAACATAAACCCGATCCCAGAACCGAACCGATTTCTAAACCTAAACCTTTACCTATTCTCAATTCCCCCCTAAACCTATAGCTTATAACCTAAACCTTAACCAAAACCTTAACCTAAACCCAGGACCTCAACCTATAACCTTAACCTAAACCAAAACCTATGACCTAAAATCTAAACATAAACCCGATCCTGAACCCAAACCCGATTTCCTAAACCTAAACCTTTACCTATTCTCAATTCCCTAAACCTATAGCTTATAAGCTAAACCTTAACCAAAACCATAACCTAAACCCAAACCTAAACCTATAACCTTAACCTAAACCAAAACCTATGACCTAAAACCCAATCATAAACCCGGTCCCGAACTCGAACCCGATTTCCCAAACCTAAACTTTTACCTATTCTCAATTCCCCAAACCTATAGCTTATAACCTAAACCTTAACCAAAACCTTAACCTAAATCCAACGCTAAACCTATAACCTTAACCTAAACTAAAACCTATGACCTAAAACCGAAACATAAACCCGATCCCGAACCCGAACTCGATTTCCTAAACCTAAACCTTTACCTATTCTCAATTCCCTAAACCTATAGCTTATAACCTAAACCTTAACCTAAACCCAAACCTAAACCTATAACGTTAAACTAAACCAAAACCTATGACCTAAAACCCAAACATAAACCCAACCCGAACCTGAACCCAATTTTCTAAACCTAAACATTTACCTATTCTCAATTCCCTAAACCTATAGCTTATAACCTAAACCTTAATCAAAACCTTAACCTAAACCCAAACCTAAACCTATAACCTTAACCTAAACCAAAACATATTGTAAGTGTTATGGTCTCATGCTTCTTTGGTTGTCAAATTTTGATGTGTTAAAACATCTATCTGTGTCTTGTGCTTGTATGATGATTTATATGAATTCAAGACACTGCATAAACACTTCAAGAAGCTACAAGTTGAACTTTTCAAGAAGCTACATATTGAAGTTCAAGAAGCTACAATGTTGATGTTCAAGTCTTAAGAAACAACTCATGACTTGAAGACTAATAAGCAATGCATGAAGTAGTTGTTATGCTGATGAAGATCTCAAGTTTGAAGCTACAACAAGTTTAAGATCTCAAGCCTGATATGGTTCAAACAATCTACATTCGTTGAATGGTTGAAGTTCAATGTCCATACAACATGATTCAGGTTTGAATGACCTTAGGTTGACCCTTTAAGTAGGTCACTTTGGATACATAAATCAAATATTTATTTTACATAAGTTTGGTCTATTCTACGACCAGTCCTAGCTCTTGTTTGACCAGTCCTGGCATTGGTTCGACTAGTCCAAGAAATTCCATGACCAATCCTAAGTAGTTGAAGATTTTTCAGAATTTTTGGTACGCCCACGACCAATCCTAGAGGTCCTTCGACCGGTCGTAGGTGTGGCTTCGACTCGTCCACGACCAGTTGTGGATCTACGACTCAAAGTCCAGCAACGTAATCTATGGTCCTACGACCAGTCGTAAGGATCTACGACCAGTCGTAGGTGACCCACGACCAGTCGTAGGCTACTCACGACCAGTCGTGGAACGACTTTCAAAGATCGCGCTTAATTTTTCAAAAATCTGTTAGAGCTACGACCAGTCGTAGGTTTCTAAGACCAGTCGTAGGAACGATTTTTGCTTCTATAAATTGAACACGAAATTCAGAGTTTTCACACTTCAACTCTATTCTATTCAAGAATTTTCAAGTGATCACTCTGAGATAAGTCTGTGTTTATTTTAAGCTACATTGTGCTTATTTAATATTCCTTTTTGCTAGCTTATTTAATTTGATTTTGTTTCTATATTCCAATCTTATTTGAAAAGAGGAATTATCTTATTCCTTCTTCTTCGAATCAAAATCAAATATAGCTACGCCCAACAAGTTAAATCTAAAATCTATTAGAATTTAGAACCTTATGAACGAGAGTATTGGAAATTGAACTTTGACATTCAATCATCTACTCCGATTGGTTCTCTAGGCCGCTAAGAAAAGGAGAAATCCAGGTATTTTACAATTCTGTAAAATTTATTTAGTTTTGGTTTTGTTTGAGGTTAAGCCAGAAAAATCTCATTGTACTGGTTTTGTTTGAGGTTGAGCCAGAAAAATCTCATTGTATTGGTTGTCTGAGGAAAACCAGAAAACTCAGAAAAGAGGGGTTTTTGAATTGTGTAAGCCCAAGTGAAAAAGACACAATTGTAAAGGTTTTTGGTGAACCTGAGAAAACCTATTTGATAGTGAACGCTAATATCCCCTGTGTGAGGATATTAGGAGTGGAGTAGCTTTTTGTGTGGCTGTTGGAAAACAGTTGGTGTACACACAGGCGAACCACTATAACTCTTTGCCTTGTGGATTGAATGCTTGCTTAATTTTCATATCTTTTATCATTCGATTGTGTGGAATGTACAAGTGGATGTGAATGTTGTAACTATTTACATTTCAAGCAAGTGTGGGGATTGTTGTAATAATTTAGATCTATACTTCTGCATTTAATTTCAATTCCTTGCTATTTCATTTACTTATATTAAAATTGAGTCCTTGATCCAAAAGAGGTTCTAGAAATAAGGTTGTCCTACCATAAGCCCTTGTTTATTATGGTGTAAGGTTGTCCTTAGAACTGAATTTGTATCAATCTCTCAATACTCATTTATCAAGGTGATTTAAAATTTAGCATTGTGAATTGATTCATATTGTAAGGCTATTGGTTTAATTTATTTCCGCTAATTTTATTTTAAATTTGGCATAGTCCTATTTACCCCCCCTCTAGGACATATAGCTTGGCTTTTTTCAAGTGGTATCAGAGCCTAATAGCTCATTTTTGTTGCTTTTTATTTGGATTTATTTCCTGAGCTAACGATCTAAGCTATATAAAGATGTCAAATTTTGATAGCCTTTCAGTTACTAGGCCTCCACCCTTTGATGGTTCCAACTATGCCTATTGGAAAGCCAGAATGAGGATCTTCCTCAAATCAATGGATGAAAGTGTGTGGCAAGCCACAGTGACTGAATGGAAACCTCCTATCATAGAAGTAACTGGTGTTGATGGTTCAAAATCTATGAAAATTACACCGTATTACCAATGGACCACACTTCAGAAAAATGAGAGTAGTGCTAATGCTAAAGCACTAAAAGCAATCACTTGCGCACTATCACCGGATGAGTTCAAAAGAATCATATCCTGTGATACTGCAAAGCAAGCCTGGGATATTTTAGAAATGACACACGAAGGTACATCAATTGTCAAGAAATCTAAAGTCCAACTCCTCACAACTAAATTTGAAGAAATTCATATGGAGGAAAATGAAATGTTTATGGACTTTTACACTAGATTGAATGACATTGTAAACTCAATGTGGGGTCTTGGCGATAAGATCCCAGAAAGTAAAGTGTGTGCAAAAATACTACGCGCTCTTCCTGAACGGTTCAATTCTAAGGTAACCGCAATCCAGGAACTTCGTGATACGAATAATATGAAGGTAGAAGAATTAGTTGGTTCTTTACAAACCTATGAATTAAGTTTTAAAGCTCCTAAAGGTAAATCTATTGCTTTAAAGTCATCTAAAAGTATTACTCAAGAAAATTGATTGAGAAAAGTCTGAAGATGATATGGCCCTTTGGCGAAAAAGTTTTATAAGATTTTCAAAAGTAAGAAAAGAGTCGACTTTCAAAAGGCAAATGAAAAGAAACGTTCTAAACCTAAGTCTAAAACTTGGAAGTCATTGAAAGATAATCAATGTTACAACCGTCAAGAATATGGGCATTTAGCAAACAAATGTCCTAAAAGGACAGATCCAAAAGGAAGGGTATGTTGGCTACTTGGGATGAATCGTCGATTCGAAGCCTCTTGAATCGGAAAATTGAAACCGAGTCGGGCGATGAACTTAAGGCCCTTATGACTCTAGCCAAGTTTACTTTTTCAGATCACGATGATTCAACAAGTGAAGAAAATTTGGATAGTGATCATGAAAATGATGAAGATCTTCAAGATGCTTACAATGCCTTATATAAGGAAAGTTGTAAAATTCTTTGTCAAACTTAAACTTCAAAAAGAAAAGTTTTTAAACTTAAAGAATGTTTTGAAACCCTTGTTTTAGAAAAATCTCAAATTTCAGATTGTTTTGAAAAATCAAAGTGTGATCTGGAATTCAAAACCTCCCTAATTGAAAATTTGAAATCTGAAAATGAGAAACTTAAAAATGAAGTATCTTCTCTTCTGAGTTTGAAGGACACATGGAGATATGCCCAAGGTGATCCAAAATTAGAAAAATTATTATCCGGATCAAGAAAATGAGGCGATCGATTTGGGTTGGGCTATGATAAAAACACATCTCCTAAACAGAAGAATACTCCTTCCAATTTTGTGAAAGGAGAGACTTCTAACTCAAAAGGAAATGGTACCAATCAAGTTTTTTCTAAAAATACAAAAACTCTTCAAAAACACAAAAGCAGCTATATAAATTTCAAAAATCAGATTCGAAACCCACTAGCTGAAAAAATTGTTGATTTACTTAAGGAGCTATTAAAATCTAACTCAGTAGGTCACTCTTACAACTATAAACAAAAGAAGACCAATTATTCTCCTAAACCCAAAACAGTACTGAAATGGGTTCCTAAGGTTACTTATTTGGTTGCTCACACTGCTTTCAAAGCTATAACCCATTCAAAATGGTACCTAGATAGTGGATTCTCCAGACATATGACAGGCGACAAAGCTCTATTCACCGATCTTAAAGATATGACTGATGGGTCAGTCACATTTGGTGATGGTAGCAACTACAAGATAATTGGCAAAGGTACGGTCCAACTCTATAACCTTCCCTTATTTAAAAATGTTTTATATGTTGAGGGTTTAAAACACAACCTGTTGAGCATATCTCAAATATGCGATAACAACCATAATGTTAAATTTTCTAATCAAGGTTGTGAAATTATAAACGAAAAGGGTTACGTAATATTAACTGGTCACAGAACTTCTGAAAACTGCTATATTGTAAGCAATGGTAGCTCATCTAAACAATCGTGCTACATGGTCCATACCGATGAGACAGAATTATGGCATAAATGCCTTGGACATGTTCACTACCGAAATTTATACAGATTGAGCAAAAGTGAACTAATTAAAGGTCTACCTAAGATGCAAAAAGTAGACAAGATTTGTGGTGAATGCCAGTATGGTAAACAAACTAGGAGCTCTCACAAAAAGGTGAATCCAATATGAAAAGGCCAAGCTATATGTCCTAGAGGGGGGGGTGAATAGGACTATGCCAAATTTATAAATAAATCAGCGGAACAAACGTAAATCAATACCCTTACAATTATGAATCAATTCACAATGCTAAATATAAATCACCTTGATAAATAATTATTGAGAGATTGATACAAATTCAGTTCTAAGGACAACCTTACACCATAATAAACAAGGGCTTATGGTAGGACAACCTTATTTCTAGAACCTCTTTTGAATCAAGAACTCAATGTTAATATAAGTAAATGAAATAGCAAGGAATTGAAAATAAATCTGAAGTAAAGATCTAAATTATTACAACAATCCCCACACTTTTGGAAAATGTAAATAGTTACAACATTCACATCCACTTGTACATTCCACACAATCGAATGATAAAAGATATGAAAATTAAGCAAGCATTCAATCCACAAGACAAAGAATTATAGTGGTTCGTCTGTGTGTACACCAAGCTGTTTTACAAGCCACACAGAATGCTACTCCACTCCTAATATCCTCACACAGGGGATATTAGCGTTCACTATCAAATAGGTTTTCTATGGTTCACCAAAAACCTTTACAATTGTGTCTTTTTTTTTCACTTGGGCTTACACAATTCAAAAACCCCTTTTTCTGAGTTTTCTGGTTTTCCTCAGACAACCAATACAATGAGATTTTTCTGGCTCAATCTCAAACAAAACCAATACAATGAGATTTTTCTGGCTTAACCTCAAACAAAACCAAAAATAAATGAATTTTACAGAAATGTAAAATACCGAATTTCTCCTTTAGCAGTTGACGGTAGAACCAATTGGAGTAGATGATTGAATGTCAAAGTTCAATTTCCAATACTCACATTCAGGAGGTTCTAAATTCTAATAGATTTTAGATTTAACTTGTTGGGCGTAGCAATATTTGATTTTGATTCCAAGAAGAAGGAATAATATAATTCCTCTTTTCAAATAGGATTAGAATAGAGAAACAAAATCAAATTAAATAAGCTAGCAAAAAGGAATATTAAATAAGCACAATTTAGCTTAAAATAAACACAGACTTATCTCGAGTGATTACTTGAAAATTCTTGAAATGGAATGGAGTTAGGATATAAAAACTCGAATTTCGTGTTCAATTTATAGAAGAAAAAATCGTTCCTACGTTGGTCTTAGAAACCTAGGATGGTCGTAGCACTAACAATTTTTGAAAAATTGAGCGCGATCTTTGAAAACCGTTCCACGACCGGGTCGTGAGTACCCTACGACGGGTCGTGGGTCACCTACGACCGGTCGTAGATACCTACGACCGGTCGTAGGACCATGAAATAGGTTCTTTGGATTTTCGGTCGTAGCTCCACGACCGATCGTGGACGCAGTCGAAGCCAACCTACGACCGGTCGAAGGACTTCCAGGGCTGGTCGTGGGCGTTGCTCAAAAATCCAAAAATCTTCAACAACTTAGGACCGATCGTGGAATTTCTTGGACTAGTCGAACCAATGCTAGGACTGGTCGAACAAGAGCTAGGACTGGTCTTGGAATAGACCAAACTTATGTTAAATAAACATTTGATTTATGTATCCAAAATGACCTACTTAAAGGGTCAACCTAAGGTCATTCAAACCTGAAACATGTCGTATGGACATTGAACTTCAACCATTCAACGAATGTAGATTGTTTGAACCAATATCAGGCTTGAAATCTTGAACAATATCAGGCTTGAAGTCTTGAACAATATCAGGCTTGAAGTCTTGAACATCAACATCTTGAGCTTTGACATCTTGAGCTTCATCTTGTAGCTTTTTGAACTTTAACATCTTGTGCTTCAACTTGTAGCATCTTGAAGTATAAAATCATCATACAACACAAGACACAGATAGATGTTTTGACACATCCAAATTTGACAACCAAAGGAGTATGAGACCATAACCCTTACACAATATCACCACAAGACCACTCGAGCTGCTCCACATGGATCTTATAGGACCAACAAGAACGGAAAGTCGAGGTGGCAAAAAGTACATCTTAGTTATTGTAGATGATTATACAAGATACACTTGGGTTTCATTCTTGAGAGACAAATCAGAAACCCTTGATGAAGTGAAAAAGATTATAAAACGGATTCAAACTGAAAAATGTTCTCAAGTCAGCAAGATCCGTAGTGATCATGGATCCGAATTCGAAAATAGCGGTTTTGAGAAATTTTGTAGCGTTCAGGGAATATCGCATGAATTCTCTGCACCTAAAACTCCTCAACAAAATGGTATTGTCGAGAGGAAGAATAGAGTGCTTCAAGAAATGGGAAATGTTATGTTAAATAGCATGAAGCTCCCTAGAAATCTCGAAATCAAGACGGTGAATACGACTGCTACATTATTAACCGTGTTTATATTTGTAAATCTAATAATAAAACGGCTTATGAAATGTGGTTTGAGAAAAAGCCTTCTGTCAAATACTTTCGAGTCTTTGGCAGCAAGTGCTATATTTTGCGTGACTATGAAAATTTAGAAAAATTCGACACTAAAAGTGATGAAGGGATCTTTTTAGGATATTCTTTAAACAGTCATGCATATCGTGTTCTGAACAACAGGACCGGTGTGATTCAAGAGTCAATAAATGTTGTGATTGACGATCTTTTGAATACACCTGTCCCTAGTTCAGATAATGATGAAGTTCTTATACTTGAAAAACAAGAAATTTCATCAAGTGAAACTAATCTGAATTAAGAATTGTTAAAGATCATCCAACTTCTCAAATACTTGGAAACCCTCTCACTGGTGTGCGCACTCATAGACAATTAGAGGACATATGTAACTACGTATGCTTTACTTCCCAGATTGAACCAGTTGACGTAAAAGAAGCACTTTCGGATGAAAACTGGATTCTTGCGATGTAAGAAGAACTTAATCAGTTTGTCAGAAATGATGTCTGGCACCTTGTTCCTAGACCTAAAGATAAACATATTATTGAAACAAAATGGATTTTCAAAAACAAATCTGATGAACTTGGAAATATTATATGAAACAAAGTAAGACTAGTTGTACAGGGGTATACACAAATTGAAGGTATTGACTATAATGAAACATTTGCTCCTGTAGCTCGTCTTGAATCAATCAGACTTTTTATCTCCATTGCATATTTTAGGAAGATTAAAATTTACCAAATGGATGTAAAGAGTGCCTTTCTGAATGGTGATTTACATGAAGAGGTATATGTTGAACAACCTACAGGGTTTGAAGATCCTAAATTTACTGATCATGTGTATCATCTTAAGAAGGCTCTCTATGGTCTGAAACAAGCTCCCAGAGCATGGTACGAAAAACTGACTAAGTTTTTACTGAGTCATAATTTTCAGATGGGGTGTGTTGATAAGACGCTCTTTGTTAAGAAACATAACGATGATATTCTAATGGTTCAAATATATGTTGACGATATTATTTATGGATCAACCTGTACTAACATTTGTTGAGTTTGCAGATTTGATGAAGTCTAAATTCGAAATGAGAATGGTTGGAGAATTAAACTATTTTCTAGGGTTGCAAGTAAAAAACAACAACGATGGAATTTTATCTCTCAAACCAAATATGCTCGAGTTTAATTAAGAAATTTGGATTTGAGAAAGGTAAAAATTTTGATACTCCTATGAGTACAACTTTGAGACTCTCAAAAGACTCTACAGGTAATGATGTGGATCCTAAATTGTATCGTAGTTTGATTGGTAGTTTGCTTTATCATTGCTAGTAGACCGGATATTGCTTTGAGTGTTGGTATTTGTGCTCGTTATCAATCAAATCCTAAAGAATCTCACTTAATCATTGTTAAGCGGATTATGCGATATGTCGCAAGTTCTACTAAACGGGTCTCTGGTATCCACATGAGACTAATGTTCAATTAGCCTGCACGCAGATGCCGATCTTGTGGGTGGAAACATTGATGATAGGAAATCAACCAAGTGGTGGTTGTTTCTACATTGGAAATTGTCTTGTTTCTTGGTTTAGCAAGAAGCAAAGTTCTATATCGCTATTAACAATTTGAAATTTGAATACATTCTTCTTTGAAATGCATGTACTCAACTTGTTTGGATGAAACGAATGTTAAGCGATTATGGAATCACTCAGGATTCTATGATTTTATTTTGTGATAATTCCAGTGCAATAAATATCTCTAAAAATCCAGTTCAGCATTCACGTACTAAGCATATTGACATTAGATATCATTACATTCGTGAATTAGTGGAAGAAAAATTAATATATTTGGATTACATTCCAACCGAGACTCAACTTGCGGACATTTTCACTAAACCGCTCGACAAAAGCAGGTTTAATAAATTAAAATTTGATCTCGGTATGTGCAATTTAAATTGAATTTGCGTGATTTGGTGTATCATAATGTACATAAGTTTGATGTTTTATTTGCTTAAATTTGAAAATTATTTTAAAAAAATTGCAAATTTTGAGTCGTACTCGACCAGTCGTGAGTGTACACGACCGGTCGTGCTACGACCGGTCGAACACTTACACGACCAGTCGTGAAACTCGGGATTTCACTTTAATTTGGGGATTTTGACTCTTCTTCTTCATTCTTTTTACTCTCCAACGGTTCTAGCTACGACCGGTCGAACCCACCTTCATAGTACTTCAAGGTTAGTGGTTCTTTTACATTTTTTTGTAGATTCTTGCTATTAGTGTTTCAAATCTCATTCTTGTGGAATCTATTTGGTCGTTCATTGCAAGTTTGGGGTTTTATCTTGAAAAATGTGTTCTATCTAAACCTCATTTCTTCCAACTTGTTGTTTCCTTGAAATCCTTCTGTGAAAATGGATGCTAGAGGTAAAAAGAAAACTACTCGAGGTCCATCTTCTTCTAGATCAGCTTCTATTGTACAACGTCATCTTCGCTCTCCCGAAAATGATCCTTCTAATGCTCGGGATTTGCGTATGCGCAATATTATTGTTGAGCGTCCTGTTAATATCAATCACATTGCTTCTTTTGGTATCCCTCCTCTGTTGGAATCTGTGAGATGGGATAACATCTTACATTGGGGTGGAGCTGCATACCAGTCCATTGCCCAATCCATGTTTGCATGTATCTGTGATTTTTCTCTTGAGGATTTAACTTTTAAAGTTGATACTCAAAAATGATTGTTTTTAGTAAATCGACATTTGATTACTGACATTATGGAAATACCTGTCAATGATGAGAGCATTCCAATTCATATTTTACATGACAGTCTCTCAGAATCTGAACGAAAAATGCTTACTAGAGATTTATGTAATTTGGATGTTCATTGGACTCATAAAGGTCATGTACTTCCCTCAAGGTATTTGTTACCCCGGACACACAGTACTTCATAGGATATTCATCTCAAATCTTTATCCACGTTCGGTAATAAAACCGAACTCATCGCTTTCATAGTTCGTGTTTTGCATTCTCGTAGTCTCGGTGCAAAAATATGTCTACCTTCTTTAATTTGTCATTCCATTATTTTGTCTCGTCACCATCCTGGACATAGTGATATACCCTTTGGTTATTTATTGACTATCTTTGGCAAATCATATGCTCGTAGCTATGCCTACTAGAGAAAAACTCATTCATTATCTCCCTTTTAATAATTCCAATATTAACAAGATGAATTTAGAATTGGCTGATGGCCAAGTGGATGCTGGTAGCAGTGGTGTTGAAGTAGGAAATGCTCAAGCTAGTGATCTTCCTGAAGACGTGAATATGGATGATTTATTTGAAGAACTTGAATCAGACTCGGCTGATGATCCTGATTTTCAGCCTTCTGATTTTGATGAGAGATTGAATTCCCTTCAAGAGCAGGTGGCTCAAATTCGTGTTACACAAGACATACAATTTTCATATTTACGCAAATATATGAGGCGGATTGCTAAGGGTTTACATAAAATTGATCCATCTAATCCTGCTCCCTCTTCTGGTTCTGACTGAATTTTTGATGGGTCTGTAATATTTTTTTTACTGAACTTTACATGCTTACTGACTTTTTTTAATTATGCACTATGTTCTCTTGAATCAACTCCTATTTTCATTATTATTGATGCTCTTCTTCCTTTGTCATTTTGTGTCAAAAAGGGGGAGAAGTTTTGGAGGCTTTTGATTTATTTGAATTTAATCTTTATGATGTGCTCCTATTACTCAGGCTATTACTCAGAGGGAGTTAAGCTTCTCAGGGGTAGTTATGGGAGAATGATGCTAGTTATTACTTATTATATCTATTTAACTATACATGCTTCTCTATTGTGAACCTGTTGTGTTTGTACTTCTCTTATGTCTATTGGAAGTATTATTACTTGGGTGTTTTGTCACAAATTTGACAAAGGGGGAGATTGTAAGTGTTATGGTCTCATGCTTCTTTGGTTGTCAAATTTTGATGTGTCAAAACATCTATTTGTGTCTTGTGCTTGTATGATGATTTATATGAATTCAAGACACTGCATAAATACTTCAAGAAGCTACAAGTTGAACTTTTCAAGAAGCTACATATTGAAGTTCAAGAAGCTACAATGTTGATGTTCAAGTCTTAAGAAACAACTCATGACTTTAAGACTAATAAGCAATGCATGAAGTAGTTGTTATGCTGATGAAGATCTCAAGTTTGAAGCTACAACAAGTTCAAGATCTCAAGCCTGATATGGTTCAAACAATCTACATTCGTTGAATGGTTGAAGTTCAATGTCCATACGACATGATTCAGGTTTGAATGTCCTTAGGTTGACCCTTTAAGTAGGTCACTTTGGATACATAAATCAAATATTTATTTTACATAAGTTTGGTCTATTCTACGACCAGTCCTAGCTCTTGTTCGACCAGTCCTGACATTGGTTCAACTAGTCCAAGAAATTCCACGACCAGTCCTAAGTAGTTGAAGATTTTTTGGAATTTTTGGTACGCCCACGACCAATCCTGGAGGTCCTTCGACCGGTCGTAGGTGTGGCTTCGACTCGTCCACGACCAGTTGTGGATCTACGACTCAAAGCCCAGCAACGTAATCTATGGTCCTACGACCAGTCGTAAGGATCTACGACCAGTCGTAGGTGACCCACGACCAGTCGTAGGTTACTCACGACCAGTCGTGGAACGACTTTCAAAGATCGCGCTTAATTTTTCAAAAATCTGTTAGAGCTACGACCAGTCATAGGTTTCTAAGACCAGTCGTACGAACGATTTTTGCTTCTATAAATTGAACACGAAATTCAGAGTTTTCATACTTCAACTCTATTCTATTCAAGAATTTTCAAGTGATCACTCTGAGATAAGTCTGTGTTTATTTTAAGCTACATTGTGCTTATTTAATATTCCTTTTTGCTAGCTTATTTAATTTGATTTTGTTTCTATATTCCAATCTTATTTGAAAAGAGGAATTATCTTATTCCTTCTTCTTCGAATCAAAATCAAATATAGCTACGCCCAACAAGTTAAATCTAAAATCTATTAGAATTTAGAACCTTATGAATGAGAGTATTGGAAATTGAACTTTGACATTCAATCATCTACTCCGATTGGTTCTACCTAGTACTGCTAAGAAAAGGAGAAATCCGGGTATTTTACAATTTCAGTAAAATTTATTTAGTTTTGGTTTTGTTTGAGGTTAAGCGAGAAAAATCTCATTGTCTTGGTTTTGTTTGAGGTTGAGCGAGAAAAATCTCATTGTATTGGTTGTCCGAGGAAAACCATAAAACTCGAAAAGAGGGGTTTTTGAATTGTGTAAGCCCAAGTGAAAAAGACACAATTGTAAAGGTTTTTGGTGAACCTGAGAAAACCTATTTGATAGTGAACGCTAATATCCCCTGTGTGAGGATATTAGGAGTGGAGTAGCTTTTGTGTGGTTGTTGGAAAGCAGTTGGTGTACACACAGGCGAACCACTATAACTCTTTGCCTTGTGGATTGAATGCTTACTTAATTTTCATATCTTTTATCATTCGATTGTGTGGAATGTACAAGTGGATGTGAATGTTGTAACTATTTACATTTCAAGCAAGTGTGGGGATTGTTGTAATAATTTAGATCTATATACGCATTTAATTTCAATTCCTTGCTATTTCATTTACTTATATTAAAATTGAGTCCTTGATCCAAAAGAGGTTCTAGAAATAAGGTTGTCCTACCATAAGCCCTTGTTTATTATGGTGTAAGGTTGTCCTTAGAACTGAATTTGTATCAATCTCTCAATACTCATTTATCAAGGTGATTTAAAATTTAGCATTGTGAATTGATTCATATTGTAAGGCTATTGGTTTAATTTATTTTCGCTAATTTTATTTTAAATTTGGCATAGTCCAATTCACCCCCCTCTAGGACATATAGCTTGGCCTTTTTCACATATGACCTAAAACCCAAACATAAACCCGATCCCAAACACAAACCCGATTTCCTAAACCTAAACCTTTACCTATTCTCAATTCCCTAAACCTATAGCTTATAACCTAAACCTTAACCAAAACCTTAACCTAGACCCAAACCTCAACCTATAACCTTAACCTAAACCAAAACCTATGACCTAAAACCCAAACATAAACCCGATCCCGAACCCAAACCCGATTTCCTAAACCTAAACCTTTACCTATTCTCAATTCCCTAAACCTATAGTTTATAACCTAAACCTTAACCAAAACCTTAACCTAAACCCAAACCTCAACCTATAACCTTAACCTAAACCAAAACCTATGACCTAAAACCCAAACATAAACCCGAACCCGATTTCCTAAACCTAAACCTTAACCTATTCTCAATTCCCTAAACCTAAACCTAAACCTTAACCTTAACCTATTCTCAAATCCCTAAACCTACACCTACACCTAATCCTAATCTCAACTCCGTAACCTAAACCTAAACCTTAACTTGAAAACCCAAACTTAAACCTGATCATGTACCCGAACCCGATTTCCTAAACCTAAACCTTAACCTATTCGCAATTCCCTAAACCTAAACCTAAACCTTAACCATAACCTATTCTCAAATCCCTAAACCTACACCTACACCTAATCCTAATCTCAACCCCTAACCTAAACCTAAACCCGATCCCATGCACCAACCCGATTTCCTAAACCTAAACCTTAACCTATTCCGAATTTCCTAAACCTAAACCTAAACTCGAACCTTAACCTATTCTCAAATCCCTAAACCTACACCTAATCCTAATCTCAACTCCCTAACCAAAACCTAAACCCTAACTTGAAAACCCAAACCTAAACCCAATCTCGAACCCGAACCCGATTTCCTAAACCTAAACCTTTACCTATTCTCAATTCCCTAAACCTATAGCTTATAACCTAAACCTTAACCAAAACCTTAACCTAAACCCAAACCTCAACCTATAACCTTAACCTAAACCAAAACCTATGACCTAAAACCTAAACATAAACCCGATCCTGAACCCGAACCCGATTTCCTAAACCTAAACCTTTACCTATTCTCAATTCCCTAAACCTATAGCTTATAACCTAAACCTTAACCAAAACCTTAACCTAAACCCAAACCTAAACCTATAACCTTAACCTAAACCAAAACCTATGACCTAAAACCCAAACATAAACTCGATCCCGAACCCGAACCCGATTTTCTAAACCTAAACCTTTACCTATTCTCAATTCCCTAAACCTATAGCTTATAACCTAAACCTTAACCAAAACCTTAACCTAAACCCAAACCTCAACCTATAACCTTAACCTAAACCAAAACCTATGACCTAAAACCCAAACATAAACCCGATCCCGAACCCAAACCCGATTTCCTAAACCTAAACCTTTACCTATTCTCAATTCCCTAAACCTATAGTTTATAACCTAAACCTTAACCAAAACCTTAACCTAAACCCAAACCTCAACCTATAACCTTAACCTAAACCAAAACCTATGACCTAAAACCCAAACATAAACCCTATCCCGAACCCGAACCCGATTTCCTAAACCTAAACCTTAACCTATTCTCAATTCCCTAAACCTAAACCTAAACCTTAACCTTAACCTATTCTCAAATCCCTAAACCTACACCTACACATAATCCTAATCTCAACTCCGTAACCTAAACCTAAACCTTAACTTGAAAACCCAAACCTAAACCCGATCCCGTACTCCGAACCCGATTTCCTAAACCTAAACCTTAACCTATTCGCAATTCCCTAAACCTAAACCTAAACCTTAACCTTAACCTATTCTCAAATCCCTAAACCTACACCTACACCTAATCCTAATCTCAACCCCTAACCTAAACCTAAACCCGATCCCGTAGCCGAACCCGATTTCCTAAACCTAAACCTTAACCTATTCTCAATTTCCTAAACCTAAACCTAAACCTAAACCTTAACCTATTCTCAAATCCCTAAACCTACACCTAATCCTAAACTCAACTCCTAACCTAAACCTAAACCCTAACTTGAAAACCCAAACCTAAACCCGATCTCGAACCCGAACCCGATTTCCTAAACCTAAACCTTTACCTATTCTCAATTCCCTAAACCTATAGCTTATAACCTAAACCTTAACCAAAACCTTAACCTAAACCCAAACCTCAACCTATAACCTTAACCTAAACCAAAACCTATGACCTAAAACCTAAACATAAACCCGATCCTGTAAGACCCGTATCCTAGTTCGCACTGTTCCGATGAATCTTGCGATCATTTCCGTCGAAGTCCGGCAATCCGCGACTGATAATCGACGTCGCGATCGATCGTAAGTCGTATCATTTATATTCGAGTCGGTTTAATCCGAGACCTATATCATTGCGACCGCACCATCGCCGCGGTTCCAAAGCCGCGACTCACGCGCAAAGGCGATACCCAGGCCAGGAGATGTGGGCCCGCGTTCAGTTCGAGGAAAACACCGCACGTTGCAAATATCGAGGGAATCTCTACGACACATCACATTGGTCACATCAATCAAGTACACATCACTCCCATCACTCACACCCATACTCAAGTACAACCACCTCTCTCCAAAGTCAACTTTTCCTTACATCAAGTACACCCACCACCTTACACCCATAACCTCTCCCTTTCTCTCTCATTCTCTCTCTCTCTCCCTCTCATTCTCCATGCAAGAATCGTCCAAGCCTCCATGAGAGGCCTTGTGTGGCCCACTTCCTAACTCCCATCTTCACCATCCATGATCCATCTCGACCATTGAAATCGTCCCTTTGGAGCTCTAGATCATGTTAGTGGAAGAAGGACGAAGAGATCTTGAGGTGGGTGCCTCTATTATTTTTTCTCTCTTTCTCTTTTTCTCTCTCTCCTTTTTTTTTTCCTTATTCATGGACCTATGATGTGTGTATTTGATCCAAGTCGTCCACCTTTGTGGGACCCACTTGATGGACATGTTGGATCTATACCGTCCAAGTGATATGGGCCCTACTTGATAGTGATGAGAAAACACAAACATTGGTTTGATCCAAATCAAGTGGGCCGCGCACACGTGGGACCCACCTTACATTTGCATTGTATGCAAACCGTCTGGACACTCTCGTGAAGAGTGAACAGACAGTGAAATTGGTACCCACGGCAACCAATAAAGATAAAGAGACTTTTAGATTTTCGGTGGGCCGCTCATGCAGGCCTCCCCTTGATGTATGTATTCAATCCACGCCATCCATCACATTCCCTAGATCATTTCAAGCGTTGAGCCGAAATTTGAAGTCAATCTGAATCTTTAGTAGGCCACACCAGTGAAAACAGCGAATTTGCTGTCAAGATAGTTACGGATCGTGATGTTTCTGTACTTCAAATATCGAATCTTGGTATCGTTGGACCCGATGGTGAGAACTTAACCGATGGATTAGATCATCCGGATGTGGACCCCACCTATGAGAAATCGCCGTTTAAAATATTAAAAAAAAAAACAAGAACAAGAACCGATTCTTGCTGCATGCGTCGTGAGAGGACGCCGTCGGTGGCGACCTCCTGCTCCACGGGCAAGGAGAGTGGGCCCCACTTCAGTGCCCTAACGTGATGTATGTGGGGCATCCACACGTCCATTTGATGGGTTCCCTTTATTTATGGGGTGCCTCCAAAACTCAGCCATAAATAGAATTTATGTGGCCCACACCATTTACAAGTTTGTGAAGACATACTAAGTCATATAAAAGCACTTCTTTGGGGCCCACCTGAAATTTGAATGCTCTTGAAACTCGGTTTGACCTCTTAAATAAGTGGGACACACTAAATGGATGGGCTAGATCTGTGAACCACAACTTGGTGGGCCCCACCCTAATGATGTGTTGTATCCTCACTGTCCGATCACGAACGGTGGGACTTCACCCTGATGTATGTATTGTAGGTCCACACCATTAAGCAGGTCTGTGGACCCACCATGAGGTATGTGCATTCTATCCAAGCCGCCCAGTGTTCTGGACGGTGGAGACTACCTAGGTGTATGCGTGCTAATCCACACCGTCTATCACGAGATGGTAGGGCCTGTGAGGTGTAAGTTCACCAGGCCGTCCGTCTACAGACGTTCAGGTCTAGAAGTTTGAAATAGCACTCATGTTAATATTATAATATATATTTTAAAATAATAATATTGATAATATTTTAGTAATATATATGCAGTTGTTGGGGTGGTTCCACGTGGACCCACCTGATGTTAATGTAAGAAGCGGATTGGCTGGTCTACCACACAACTTCATAGCTGCTGTGGTGACGTCAGCAACTGTGGGTCCCACTATGGTATGTTTACATCAGGGCCGTCCATCTGTTGGACGGCCAGTAGCCTCACCATGATGGATGTGTTCCATCCAACCGTCAATCCATTTGGCAAGCTCATCTTAAGGCTGGGGACATAAAAATGAGGCAGATTTGGTGATCAGGTGGACCACACTGTAGAAAACAATGTAGATTGGACGTCCACTATTAAAACTTTTTTTGTGGGGTCACAGAGGTTTTTGGATCGATATGATATTTGTTTTTCCCCCCTTAATCGAGGTCTTTGTGGCCTTATGTTCAGATTGGATAGGGAATAAACTTTATGATGGACCCGGTGATTAGTATAACAGTAAGAATCATTATCTTAACGGTTAATTATGGTAAGGCCCGGATGATCTTCCGTTATGATCCATTTGAATGACACATCGATGTGGCCCATGGGTGTGGCCCATTGTGATGCGTATGTGGCCCATGTGTAGGGCCCACCAATTGAATATTTGAAGCCCATGGGTTGTGGCCCATTGCGATGTATTCGAGGCCCATGGGCAAAGCCATAGTAATGTGTTTATTGTCATATGATAAGGCCCATTATGATTTATTCCCGTCCCATTTGGTAAGGCCCATTGAGACGCATTCCCAGCCCATATAGTATGGCCTATTGTGATGTTTCTATACCCCACTTAATGTGGCTCATTGTGATGTATATTAGGCCTTTGTGTGAGGCCGTGGGCCCACTATATGTTTGGCCCTATTAGGACCACTCCTTGGGGTTAATGTGGTTAAATGTCCACATTAATGGGCAATGATAGTTGAATGTCCATGTTGTGACCTTCCCTTAGGCCTTGTTAGGCCCATTCTCATTGATTCTGCTTGTCGTGGCCGATTGATCGAGGCCGATTATCGTGACTGATTACCGATCGTGGCCGATTATCGATTGACGTGGCCGATGCCAATTCTGCTTGTCGTGGCCAACTGACCGACTACCGACCGAGGCCGATTATCGTGACTGATTACCGACTGTGGCCGAGTGCCGATTCTGCTTGTCATGGCCAATTGACCGATTACTGATAGAGGCCGATTATCGTGACTGCTTACCGGTCGTGGCCGATTGACCGATTACCGATCGAGGCAGATTGTTGATGCGGTTATTGATACCGATTATGAGTATGTGATAGCATACGCATCATGATACATGCCCATACGCATCATCTGCATGTTTGTTATGAGATGTGGTTGACCATTGCATATGTTATTGAGCATGTTGATATGAGACTCCCTGATAGGCGGAGGTTATCTCACGTGAGCGCACGGCATGCGCAGGATTGATGCATGACTGGATTGTATGACTCATGCATTTTGCATTATGATTACTGTACGCCCTAGCGACATCAGGGCCGTAGCCTCCACAGGCATATCGTGGATGGATGGGACACCGGAAATGTTTGGTTCTAGCATACGGGCGCCATAGATGTCCCTGGGTGAAAACCCCTAAACCTCCGTGGCCAGGAGATGACTCCAACGTCGAGACCGAGTGGATATATGAGCGCACAAGGGCCGAATACCAGGAGGCCGCGTCTCCCACTGTGTCGTGGTCGGTTGGAAGGGGGTGTGACCTTACCCGCCTGAGTGAGGGGGCAATGTCTAGGTTGAGTTTGACCGCTTGAGGAATGGGTCCGCTATCGACGAGCAATAGGGCCCGATATTGGCAAAGCGGATAGTGAGGTCTCTTCCACTTATCCGGTTGTGCGCTCGGATAGGGCGGCAAGTCAAGCTGGCGTAAAGTGTAATAGACCCGGTGATGATCCCGCAGACGAATGCACCGATATGTGGACTTATTGAGTAGGAGTTGCATGCTCATTCATTCATTCATTCACTATCCACTCTGGGCCGGTGGTGCGCAACTAATTGTTGTGTGCCTTCGTTATGGCAAGGATTTCGGTTGGGGCGCGCGACTAACCTGAGATCAGAGTTTACCACATTGAGTCTGACTATCCAAATTTAGGTATGGGACTGGTTTGGATAGAAGGCCCTTGTGATGGACCCCATAGCCTGCGATACTACGTACTACCATCCCGACTTCACACTCCAGCATAGTCTCTCCATTCGCACCGCATAGCGCATTACATCTACTGCATATGGCATTCGGGTTACTATGTTTATGCGTTTATATGGTCTAGATACGATTGACGGTATTCGTGCACTCATTAGAAATTGCGTACTGCATCGCATCCTTAGCATCTGATGTTTGGCTCTTTATGACTCTTCAGTTGCATAGATATTTTATAATGCGTATTCTGATATTGATTGACTCATGGACTTGTCAGTATTTCTGCTTATTTCTAATATTGTATGATTTATGGGCTTGTTAGTATTCCTGCTTACTCTGATTACTCTGATATTGCTTACTTGGCACTTACCTTGTGCACACACTTACACCACCCTCTAAGCTTTCTATAAGCTTATGCACGATAGATGCGTGCAGGTGATGTTAGGTTGCAGCATCGTTGAGCTTGGAGCGTACAGCGGTCTTCTGAAGCTTGATTTTTATTCATGTATTTCTTTCCAAAGACTTGTACTCAACTGATTATATTAGTGGATATGTGATGATGATGTTACCTTTGTGAAATGGGTAATCTTATGGTTATGCTTATTGCGAGTTAAATGTACAAAAAATCCTCCTTGTAGGATCCAGGATCTAACGGGGTATGGACGCTAGAATCCGAGAATGGGGTACTACGAGGAGTTGTCGGCACTCGATTCTAGCGATCGGGATTCTGTGGATCCGACACGGGTTTGGGGTGTGATGAAGTTGGTATCGAGCATAACTTGGGAATACCTGAAGATAACATCACATATTTCTTTGATAGCTACCCTACACTCTATGATTGTTGAGAATCTAGAATGGTTAGATCCCCAAGTTCGAATAACTTAGAGATTTTCTAACATAGCTCCCTACCGTTGAGATTATGTTGGTATATTTTGCGATAGAATTTCCCTCCCTTTAAGAGCTCTGTATTGGTTATATCGAGGTTTAAATTTCGAGGACGAAATTTTTTATTAGGTGGGTAGAGCTGTAAGACCCGTATCCTAGTTCGCACTGTTCCGATGAATCTTGCGATCATTTCCGTCGAAGTCCGGCAATCCGCGACTGATAATCGACGTCGCGATCGATCGTAAGTCGTATCATTTATATTCGAGTCGGTTTAATCCGAGACCTATATCATTGCGACCGCACCATCGCCGCGGTTCCAACGCCGCGACTCACGCGCAAAGGCGATACCCAGGCCAGGAGATGTGGGCCCGCGTTCAGTTCGAGGAAAACACCGCACGTTGCAAATATCGAGGGAATCTCTACGACACATCACATTGGTCACATCAATCAAGTACACATCACTCCCATCACTCACACCCATACTCAAGTACAACCACCTCTCTCCAAAGTCAACTTTTCCTTACATCAAGTACACCCACCACCTTACACCCATAACCTCTCCCTTTCTCTCTCATTCTCTCTCTCTCCCTCTCATTCTCCATGCAAGAATCGTCCAAGCCTCCATGAGAGGCCTTGTGTGGCCCACTTCCTAACTCCCATCTTCACCATCCATGATCCATCTCGACCATTGAAATCGTCCCTTTGGAGCTCTAGATCATGTTAGTGGAAGAAGGACGAAGAGATCTTGAGGTGGGTGCCTCTATTATTTTTTCTCTCTTTCTCTTTTTCTCTCTCTCCTTTTTTTTTTCCTTATTCATGGACCTATGATGTGTGTATTTGATCCAAGTCGTCCACCTTTGTGGTACCCACTTGATGGACATGTTGGATCTATACCGTCCAAGTGATATGGGCCCTACTTGATAGTGATGAGAAAACACAAACATTGGTTTGATCCAAATCAAGTGGGCCGCGCACACGTGGGACCCACCTTACATTTGCATTGTATGCAAACCGTCTGGACACTCTCGTGAAGAGTGAACAGACAGTGAAATTGGTACCCACGGCAACCAATAAAGATAAAGAGACTTTTAGATTTTCGGTGGGCCGCTCATGCAGGCCTCCCCTTGATGTATGTATTCAATCCACGCCATCCATCACATTCCCTAGATCATTTCAAGCGTTGAGCCGAAATTTGAAGTCAATCTGAATCTTTAGTAGGCCACACCAGTGAAAACAGCGAATTTGCTGTCAAGATAGTTACGGATCGCTGTGATGTTTCTGTACTTCAAATATACTGAATACTGGTATCGTTGGACCTGATACGAGGCTGAGAACTTAACCGATGGATTAGATCATCCGGATGTGGACCCCACCTATGAGAAATCGCCGTTTAAAATATTTTTAAAAAAAAAAAACAAGAACAAGCTGACGCTGCTTGCTGCAGCGTCCAGAGGACGCCGTCAGTGGCAGCCTCCTGCTCCAGCGGGCAAGGAGAGTGGGCCCCACTTCAGGCCCTAACGTGATGTATGTGGGGCATCCACACCGTCCATTTGATGGGTTCCCTTTATTTATGGGGTGCCTCCAAAACTCAGCCATAAATAGAATTTATGTGGCCCACACCATTTACAAGTTTGTGAAGACATACTAAGTCATATAAAAGCACTTGCTGGGGCCCACCTGAAATTTGAATGCTCCTGAAACTCGGTTTGACCTCTTAAATAAGTGGGACACACTAAATGGATGGGCTAGATCTGTGAACCACAGCTTGGTGGGCCCCACCCTAATGATGTGTTGTATCCTCACTGTCCGATCACGAACGGTGGGACTTCACCCTGATGTATGTATTGTAGGTCCACACCATTAAGCAGGTCTGTGGACCCACCATGAGGTATGTGCATTCTATCCAAGCCGCCCAGTGTTCTGGACGGTGGAGACTACCTAGGTGTATGCGTGCTAATCCACACCGTCTATCACGAGATGGTAGGGCCTGTGAGGTGTAAGTTCACCAGGCCGTCCGTCTACAGACGTTCAGGTCTAGAAGTTTGAAATAGCACTCATGTTAATATTATAATATATATTTTAAAATAATAATATTGATAATATTTTAGTAATATATATGCAGTTGTTGGGGTGGTTCCACGTGGACCCACCTGATGTTAATGTAAGAAGCGGATTGGCTGGTCTACCACACAACTTCATAGGCTGGCGTGGTGACGCCAAGAATCGTGGGTCCCACTATGGTATGTTTACATCAGGGCCGTCCATCTGTTGGACGGCCGTAGCCTCACCATGATGGATGTGTTCCATCCAACCGTCAATCCATTTGGCAAGCTCATCTTAAGGCTGGGGACATAAAAATGAGGTAGATTTGGTGATCAGGTGGACCACACTGTAGAAAACAATGTAGATTGGACGTCCACTATTAAAACTTTTTTGTGGGGTCACAGAGGTTTTTGGATCGATATGATATTTGTTTTTCCCCCCTTAATCGAGGTCTTTGTGGCCTTATGTTCAGATTGGATAGGGAATAAACTTTATGATGGACCCGGTGATTAGTATAACAGTAAGAATCATTATCTCAACGGTTAATTATGGTAAGGCCCGGATGATCTTCCGTTATGATCCATTTGAATGACACATCGATGTGGCCCATGGGTGTGGCCCATTGTGATGCGTATGTGGCCCATGTGTAGGGCCCACCAATTGAATATTTGAAGCCCATGGGTTGTGGCCCATTGCGATGTATTCGAGGCCCATGGGCAAAGCCATAGTAATGTGTTTATTGTCATATGATAAGGCCCATTATGATTTATTCCCGGCCCATTTGGTAAGGCCCATTGAGACGCATTCCCAGCCCATATAGTATGGCCTATTGTGATGTTTCTATACCCCACTTAATGTGGCTCATTGTGATGTATATTAGGCCTTTGTGTGAGGCCGTGGGCCCACTATATGTTTGGCCCTATTAGGACCACTCCTTGGGGTTAATGTGGTTAAATGTCCACATTAATGGGCAATGATAGTTGAATGTCCATGTTGTGACCTTCCCTTAGGCCTTGTTAGGCCCATTCTCATTGATTCTGCTTGTCGTGGCCGATTGATCGAGGCCGATTATCGTGACTGATTACCGATCGTGGCCGATTATCGATTGACGTGGCCGATGCCAATTCTGCTTGTCGTGGCCAACTGACCGACCTACCGACCGAGGCCGATTATCGTGACCGACATCGACCGTGGCCGAGTGCCGATTCTCGCTTGTCATGGCCAATTGACCGGTGCGATAGAGGCCGATTATCGTGACTAGCTTACGGTCGTGGCCGATTGACCGATTACCGATCGAGGCAGATTGTTGATGCGGTTATTGATACCGATTATGAGTATGTGATAGCATACGCATCATGATACATGCCCATACGCATCATCTGCATGTTTGTTATGAGATGTGGTTGACCATTGCATATGTTATTGAGCATGTTGATATGAGACTCCCTGATAGGCGGAGGTTATCTCACGTGAGCGCACGGCATGCGCAGGATTGATGCATGACTGGATTGTATGACTCATGCATTTTGCATTATGATTACTGTACGCCCTAGCGACATCAGGGCCGTAGCCTCCACAGGCATATCGTGGATGGATGGGACACCGGAAATGTTTGGTTCTAGCATACGGGCGCCATAGATGTCCCTGGGTGAAAATCCCTAAACCTCCGTGGCCAGGAGATGACTCCAACGTCGAGACCGAGTGGATATATGAGCGCACAAGGGCCGAATACCAGGAGGCCGCGTCTCCCACTGTGTCGTGGTCGGTTGGAAGGGGTGTGACCTTACCCGCCTGAGTGAGGGGGCAATATCTAGGTTGAGTTTGACCAGCTTGAGGAATGGGTCCGCTATCGACGAGCCGGGCCCGATATTGGCAAAGCGGATAGTGAGGTCTCTTCCACTTATCCAGTTGTGCGCTCGGATAGGGCGGCAAGTCATGGCGTAAAGTGTAATAGACCCGGTGATGATCCCGAGACGAACCGTACCGATATGTGGACTTATTGAGTAGGAGTTGCATGCTCATTCATTCATTCATTCACTATCCACTCGGGCTGGTGGTGCGCAACTAATTGTTGTGTGCCTTCGTTATGGCAAGGATTTCGGTTGGGGCGCGCGACTAACCTGAGATCAGGAGTTTACCACATTGAGTCTGACTATCCAAATTTAGGTATGGGACTGGTTTGGATAGAAGGCCCTTGTGATGGACCCCATAGCCTGCGATACTACGTACTACCATCCCGACTTCACACTCCAGCATAGTCTCTCCATTCGCACCGCATAACGCATTACATCTACTGCATATGGCATTCCGGGTTACTATGTTTATGCATTTATATGGTCTAGATACGATTGACGGTATTCGTGCACTCATTAGAAATTGCGTACTGCATCGCATCCTTAGCATCTGATGTTTGGCTCTTTATGACTCTTCAGTTGCATAGATATTTTATAATGCGTATTCTGATATTGATTGACTCATGGACTTGTCAGTATTTCTGCTTATTTCTAATATTGTATGATTTATGGGCTTGTTAGTATTCCTGCTTACTCTGATTACTCTGATATTGCTTACTTGGCACTTACCTTGTGCACACACTTACACCACCCTCTAAGCTTTCTATAAGCTTATGCACGATAGATGCGTGCAGGTGATGTTAGGTTGCAGCATCGTTGAGCTTGGAGCGTACAGCGGTCTTCTGAAGCTTGATTTTTATTTATGTATTTCTTTCCAGCACTGTACTCAACTGATTATATTAGTGGATATGTGATGATGATGTTGCCTTTGTGAAATGGGTAATCTTGTGGTTATGCTTATTGCGAGTTAAATGTACAAAAAAAATCCTCCTTGTAGGATCCCAGGATCGGAATCTGGCGTATGGACGCTAGAATCCGAGAATGGGGTACTACGGAGGCTGTCGGCACCAGATTCGGCGATCGGGATTCCTGTGGATCCGATTACCGGGTTTGGGGTGTGACAGAAGTTGGTATCAGAGCATAACTTGGGAATACCTGAAGATAACATCACATATTTGCTGATGGCTACCCTACACTCTATGATTGTTGAGAATCTAGAATGGTTAGATCCCCAAGTTCGAATAACTTAGAGATTTTCTAACATAGCTCCCTACCGTTGAGATTATGTTGGTATATTTTGCGATAGAATTTCCCTCCCTTTAAGAGCTCTGTATTGGTTATATCGAGGTTTAAATTTCGAGGACGAAATTTTTTATTAGGTGGGTAGAGCTGTAAGACCCGTATCCTAGTTCGCACTGTTCCGATGAATCTTGCGATCATTTCCGTCGAAGTCCGGCAATCCGCGACTGATAATCGACGTCGCGATCGATCGTAAGTCGTATCATTTATATTCGAGTCGGTTTAATCCGAGACCTATATCATTGCGACCGCACCATCGCCGCGGTTCCAACGCCGCGACTCACGCGCAAAGGCGATACCCAAGCCAGGAGATGTGGGCCCGCGTTCAGTTCGAGGAAAACACTGCACGTTGCAAATATCGAGGGAATCTCTACGACACATCACATTGGTCACATCAATCAAGTACACATCACTCCCATCACTCACACCCATACTCAAGTACAACCACCTCTCTCCAAAGTCAACTTTCCCTTACATCAAGTACACCCACCACCTTACACCCATAACCTCTCCCTTTCTCTCTCATTCTCTCTCTCTCTCCCTCTCATTCTCCATGCAAGAATCGTCCAAGCCTCCATGAGAGGCCTTGTGTGGCCCACTTCCTAACTCCCATCTTCACCATCCATGATCCATCTCGACCATTGAAATCGTCCCTTTGGAGCTCTAGATCATGTTAGTGGAAGAAGGACGAAGAGATCTTGAGGTGGGTGCCTCTATTATTTTTTTTTTTCTCTTTCTCTTTTTCTCTCTCTCCTTTTTTTTTCCTTATTCATGGACCTATGATGTGTGTATTTGATCCAAGTCGTCCACCTTTGTGGGACCCACTTGATGGACATGTTGGATCTATACCGTCCAAGTGATATGGGCCCTACTTGATAGTGATGAGAAAACACAAACATTGGTTTGATCCAAATCAAGTGGGCCGCGCACACGTGGGACCCACCTTACATTTGCATTGTATGCAAACCGTCTGGACACTCTCGTGAAGAGTGAACAGACAGTGAAATTGGTACCCACGGCAACCAATAAAGATAAAGAGACTTTTAGATTTTCGGTGGGCCGCTCATGCAGGCCTCCCCTTGATGTATGTATTCAATCCACGCCATCCATCACATTCCCTAGATCATTTCAAGCGTTGAGCCGAAATTTGAAGTCAATCTGAATCTTTAGTAGGCCACACCAGTGAAAACAGCGAATTTGCTGTCAAGATAGTTACGGATCGCTGTGATGTTTCTGTACTTCAAATATACTGAATACTGGTATCGTTGGACCTGATACGAGGCTGAGAACTTAACCGATGGATTAGATCATCCGGATGTGGACCCCACCTATGAGAAATCGCCGTTTAAAATATTTTTAAAAAAAAAAAAACAAGAACAAGCCGCTGCTTGCTGCAGCGTCCAGAGGACGCCGTCAGTGGCAGCCTCCTGCTCCAGCGGGCAAGGAGAGTGGGCCCCACTTCAGGCCCTAACGTGATGTATGTGGGGCATCCACACCGTCCATTTGATGGGTTCCCTTTATTTATGGGGTGCCTCCAAAACTCAGCCATAAATAGAATTTATGTGGCCCACACCATTTACAAGTTTGTGAAGACATACTAAGTCATATAAAAGCACTTGCTGGGGCCCACCTGAAATTTGAATGCTCCTGAAACTCGGTTTGACCTCTTAAATAAGTGGGACACACTAAATGGATGGGCTAGATCTGTGAACCACATCTTGGTGGGCCCCACCCTAATGATGTGTTGTATCCTCACTGTCCGATCACGAACGGTGGGACTTCACCCTGATGTATGTATTGTAGGTCCACACCATTAAGCAGGTCTGTGGACCCACCATGAGGTATGTGCATTCTATCCAAGCCGCCCAGTGTTCTGGACGGTGGAGACTACCTAGGTGTATGCGTGCTAATCCACACCGTCTATCACGAGATGGTAGGGCCTGTGAGGTGTAAGTTCACCAGGCCGTCCGTCTACAGACGTTCAGGTCTAGAAGTTTGAAATAGCACTCATGTTAATATTATAATATATATTTTAAAATAATAATATTGATAATATTTTAGTAATATATATGCAGTTGTTGGGGTGGTTCCACGTGGACCCACCTGATGTTAATGTAAGAAGCGGATTGGCTGGTCTACCACACAACTTCATAGCTGCTGTGGTGACGTCAGCAACTGTGGGTCCCACTATGGTATGTTTACATCAGGGCCGTCCATCTGTTGGACGGCCAGTAGCCTCACCATGATGGATGTGTTCCATCCAACCGTCAATCCATTTGGCAAGCTCATCTTAAGGCTGGGGACATAAAAATGAGGCAGATTTGGTGATCAGGTGGACCACACTGTAGAAAACAATGTAGATTGGACGTCCACTATTAAAACTTTTTTTGTGGGGTCACAGAGGTTTTTGGATCGATATGATATTTGTTTTTCCCCCCTTAATCGAGGTCTTTGTGGCCTTATGTTCAGATTGGATAGGGAATAAACTTTATGATGGACCCGGTGATTAGTATAACAGTAAGAATCATTATCTCAACGGTTAATTATGGTAAGGCCCGGATGATCTTCCGTTATGATCCATTTGAATGACACATCGATGTGGCCCATGGGTGTGGCCCATTGTGATGCATATGTGGCCCATGTGTAGGGCCCACCAATTGAATATTTGAAGCCCATGGGTTGTGGCCCATTGCGATGTATTCGAGGCCCATGGGCAAAGCCATAGTAATGTGTTTATTGTCATATGATAAGGCCCATTATGATTTATTCCCGGCCCATTTGGTAAGGCCCATTGAGACGCATTCCCAGCCCATATAGTATGGCCTATTGTGATGTTTCTATACCCCACTTAATGTGGCTCATTGTGATGTATATTAGGCCTTTGTGTGAGGCCGTGGGCCCACTATATGTTTGGCCCTATTAGGACCACTCCTTGGGGTTAATGTGGTTAAATGTCCACATTAATGGGCAATGATAGTTGAATGTCCATGTTGTGACCTTCCCTTAGGCCTTGTTAGGCCCATTCTCATTGATTCTGCTTGTCGTGGCCGATTGATCGAGGCCGATTATCGTGACTGATTACCGATCGTGGCCGATTATCGATTGACGTGGCCGATGCCAATTCTGCTTGTCGTGGCCAACTGACCGACTACCGACCGAGGCCGATTATCGTGACTGATTACCGACTGTGGCCGAGTGCCGATTCTGCTTGTCATGGCCAATTGACCGATTACTGATAGAGGCCGATTATCGTGACTGCTTACCGGTCGTGGCCGATTGACCGATTACCGATCGAGGTAGATTGTTGATGCGGTTATTGATACCGATTATGAGTATGTGATAGCATACGCATCATGATACATGCCCATACGCATCATCTGCATGTTTGTTATGAGATGTGGTTGACCATTGCATATGTTATTGAGCATGTTGATATGAGACTCCCTGATAGGCGGAGGTTATCTCACGTGAGCGCACGGCATGCGCAGGATTGATGCATGACTGGATTGTATGACTCATGCATTTTGCATTATGATTACTGTACGCCCTAGCGACATCAGGGCCGTAGCCTCCACAGGCATATCGTGGATGGATGGGACACCGGAAATGTTTGGTTCTAGCATACGGGCGCCATAGATGTCCCTGGGTGAAAACCCCTAAACCTCCGTGGCCAGGAGATGACTCCAACGTCGAGACCGAGTGGATATATGAGCGCACAAGGGCCGAATACCAGGAGGCCGCGTCTCCCACTGTGTCGTGGTCGGTTGGAAGGGGGTGTGACCTTACCCGCCTGAGTGAGGGGGCAATGTCTAGGTTGAGTTTGACCAGCTTGAGGAATGGGTCCGCTATCGACGAGCCGGGCCCGATATTGGCAGGCGGATAGTGAGGTCTCTTCCACTTACCCAGTTGTGCGCTCGGATAGGGGCGGCAAGCTGGCGTAGAGTGTAATAGACCCCGGTGATGATCCCAGAGACGAACTGTACTGATATGTGGACTTATTGAGTAGGAGTTGCATGCTCATTCATTCATTCATTCACTATCCACTCGGGCTGGTGGTGCGCAACTAATTGTTGTGTGCCTTCGTTATGGCAAGGATTTCGGTTGGGGCGCGCGACTAACCTGAGATCAGGAGTTTACCACATTGAGTCTGACTATCCAAATTTAGGTATGGGACTGGTTTGGATAGAAGGCCCTTGTGATGGACCCCATAGCCTGCGATACTACGTACTACCATCCCGACTTCACACTCCAGCATAGTCTCTCCATTCGCACCGCATAGCGCATTACATCTACTGCATATGGCATTCTGGGTTACTATGTTTATGCGTTTATATGGTCTAGATACGATTGACGGTATTCGTGCACTCATTAGAAATTGCGTACTGCATCGCATCCTTAGCATCTGATGTTTGGCTCTTTATGACTCTTCAGTTGCATAGATATTTTATAATGCGTATTCTGATATTGATTGACTCATGGACTTGTCAGTATTTCTGCTTATTTCTAATATTGTATGATTTATGGGCTTGTTAGTATTCCTGCTTACTCTGATTACTCTGATATTGCTTACTTGGCACTTACCTTGTGCACACACTTACACCACCCTCTAAGCTTTCTATAAGCTTATGCACGATAGATGCGTGCAGGTGATGTTAGGTTGCAGCATCGTTGAGCTTGGAGCGTACAGCGGTCTTCTGAAGCTTGATTTTTATTTATGTATTTCTTTCCAGCACTGTACTCAACTGATTATATTAGTGGATATGTGATGATGATGTTGCCTTTGTGAAATGGGTAATCTTGTGGTTATGCTTATTGCGAGTTAAATGTACAAAAAAAATCCTCCTTGTAGGATCCCAGGATCGGAATCTGGCGTATGGACGCTAGAATCCGAGAATGGGGTACTACGGAGGCTGTCGGCACCAGATTCGGCGATCGGGATTCCTGTGGATCCGATTACCGGGTTTGGGGTGTGACAGATCCCGAACCCGAACCCGATTTCCTAAACCTAAACCTTTACCTATTCTCAATTCCCTAAACCTATAGCTTATAACCTAAACCTTAACCAAAACCTTAACCTAAACCCAAACCTAAACCTATAACCTTAACCTAAACCAAAACCTATGACCTAAAACCCAAACATAAATCCGATCCCGAACCTGAACCCAATTTCCTAAACCTAAACCTTTACCTATTCTCAATTCCCTAAAGCTATAGCTTATAACCTAAACCTTAACCAAAACCTTAGCCTAAACCCAAACCTCAACCTATAACCTTAACCTAAACCTAAACCTATGACCTAAAACCCAAACATAAACCCGATCCCGAACCTGAACCCGATTTCCTAAACCTAAACCTTTACCTATTCTCAATTCCCTAAACCTATAGCTTATAACCTAAACCTTAACCTAAACCCAAACCTAAACCTATAACTGAAAAGGCCAAGCTATATGTCCTAGAGGGGGGGGGTGAATAGGACTATGCCAAATTTAAAATAAAATCAGCGGAAATAAAGTAAACCAATATCCTTACAATTATGAATCAATTCACAATGCTAAATTTAAATCACCTTGATAAATAAGTATTGAGAGATTGATACAAATTTAGTTCTAAGGACAACCTTACACCATAATAAACAAGGGCTTATGGTAGGACAACCTTATTTCTAGAACCTCTTTTGGATCAAGGACTCAATTTTAATATAAGTAAATGAAATAGCAAGGAATTGAAATTAAATGCAGAAGTATAGATCTAAATTATTACAACAATCCCCACACTTGCTTGAAATGTAAATAGTTACAACATTCACATCCACTTGTACATTCCACACAATCGAATGATAAAAGATATGAAAATTAAGCAAGCATTCAATCCACAAGGCAAAGAGTTATAGTGGTTCGCCTGTGTGTACACCAACTGTTTTCCAAATGACCACACAAAAGCTACTCCACTCCTAATATCCTCACACAGGGGATATTAGCGTTCACTATCAAATAGGTTTTCGGGTTCACCAAAACCTTTACAATTGTGTCTTTTTCACTTGGGCTTACACAATTTAAAAACCCTCTTTTCGAGTTTTCGGTTTTCCTCGACAACCAATACAATGAGATTTTTCTCGCTCAACCTCAAACAAAACCAAGACAATGAGATTTTTAAAGCTTAACCTCAAACAAAACCAAAACTAAATAAATTTTACAAAATTGTAAAATACCGGATTTCTTCTTTTCAGTAGAAAGCCTAAGTAGAACCAGTCGGAGTAGATGATTGAATGTCAAAGTTTAATTTCTAATACTCACATTCATAAGGTTCTAAATTCTAATAGATTTTAGATTTAACTTGTTAGGCGTAGCTATATTTGATTTTGATTCCAAGAAGAAGGAATAAGATAATTCCTCTTTTCAAATAAGATTGGAATATAGAAACAAAATCAAATTAAATAAGCTAGCAAAAAGGAATATTAAATAAGCACAATGTAGCTTAAAATAAACACAAACTTATCTCAGAGTGATCACTTGAAAATTCTTGAATAGAATAGAGTTGAAGTGTGAAAACTCTGAATTTCGTGTTCAATTTATAGAAGCAAAAATCGTTCCTACGACTGGTCTTAGAAACTTACGACTGGTCGTAGCTCTAAAAGATTTTTGAAATATTGAGCGCGATCTTTGAAAGTCGTTCCACGACTGGTCGTGAGTAGCCTACGACTGGTCGTGGGTCACCAACGACTGGTCGTAGATCCTTACAACTGGTCGTAAGACCATAGATTACGTAGCTGGACTTTGAGTCGTAGCTCCACGACTGGTCGTGAACGAGTCGAAGCCACACCTACGACCGGTCGAAGGACCTCCAGGACTGGTCGTGGGTGAACCAAAAATTCTGAAAAATCTTCAACTACTTAGGACTGGTCGTGGAATTTCTTGGACTGGTCGAACCAATGCCAGGACTGGTCGAACAAGAGCTAGGACTGGTCGTAGAATAGACCAAACTTATGTAAAATAAATATTTGATTTATGTATCTAAAGTGACCTACTTAAAGGGTCAACCTAAGGTCATTCAAACCTGAATCATGTCGTATGGACATTGAACTTCAACCATTCAACGAATGTAGATTGTTTGAACCATATCAGGCTTGAGATCTTGAACTTGTTGTAACTTCAAACTTGAGATCTTCATCAGCATAACAACTACTTCATGCATTGCTTATTAGTCTTGAAGTCATGAGTTGTTTCTTAAGACTTGAACATCAACATTGTAGCTTCTTGAGACTTCAACATGTAGCTTCTTGAACTTCAATATGTAACTTCTTGAAAAGTTCAACTTGTAGCTTCTTGAAGTGTTTATGCAGTGTCTTGAATTCATATAAATCATCATACAAGCACAAGACAGAGATAGATGCTTTGACACATCAAAATTTGACAATCAAAGGAGTATGAGACCATAACACTTACAATCTCCCCCTTTGTCAAATTTATGACAAAACACCCAAGTAATAATACTTCCAATAGACATAAGAGAAGTACAAATACAACAGGTTCACAATAGAGAAGCATGCACAGTTATATAGATATGATAAGTAATAACTAGCATCATTCTCCCATAACTACCCCTGAGAAGCTTAACTCCCCCTGAGTAATAGCCTGAGTAATAGGAGCACATCATAAAGATTAAATTCAAATAAATCAAAGCCTCCAAAACTTCTCCCCCTTTTTGACACAAAATGACAAAGGAAGAAGAGCATCAATAATAATGAAAATAGGAGTTGATTCAAGAGAGCATAGTGCATGATTCAAAAAGTCAGTAAGCACGAAAAGTTCAGTAAAAAAAAATATTACAGACACATCAAAAATTTAGTCAGAACCAGAAGAGGGTGCAGGATTAGATGGATCAATTTTGTGTAAACCCTTAGCAATCCGCCTCATATATTTGCGTAAATAAGAAAATTGCGTGTCTTGGGTAACACGAATTTGAGCCACCTGCTCTTGAAGGGAATTCAATCTCTCATTAAAATCAGAAGGCTGAAAATCAGGATCATCAGCCGAGTCTGATTCAAGTTCTTCAAATAAATCATCCATATTCACGTCTTCAGGATGATCACTAGCTTGAGCATTTCCTGCTTCAGCACCACTGCTACCAGCATCCACTTGGCCATCAGCCAATTCTAAATTCATCTTGTTAATATTGGAATTATTAAAAGGGAGATGATGGATGGGTTTTTCTCTAGTAGACATAGCCACGAGCATATGATTTGCCAGCATAGTCAATAAATAACCAAAGGGTATATCACTATGTCCAGGATGGTGACGAGACAGAATAATGGAATGACAAATTAAAGAAGGTAGACATATTTTTACACCAGAGACTACAGAATGCAAAACACGAACCATGAAAGCAGTGAGTTCGGTTTTATTACCAGAACGTGGATAAAGATTTGAGATGAATATCCTATGAAGTACTCTGTGTCTAGGTAACAAATACCTTGAGGGAAGTACATGACCTTTATGAGTCCAGTGAACATCCAAATTACATAAATCTCTAGTAAGCATTTTACGTTCAGATTTTGAGAGGCTGTCATGTAAAATATTAATTGGAATGCTCTCATCATTGACAGGTATTTCCATAATGTCAGCAATCAAATGTCAATCCACTAAAAACAATCCTTCTTGAGTATCAACTTTAAAAGTTAAATTCTCAAGAGAAAAATCACAGATACATGCAAACATGGATTGGGCAATGGACTGGTATGTAGCTCCACCCCAATGTAAGATGTTATCCCATCCCACAGATTCCAACAGAGGAGGGATACCAAATGAAGCAATGTGATTAATATTAATAGGTCGCTTAACAATAACATTGCGCATACGCAAATCCCGAGCATTAGAAGGATCATTTTCGGGAGAGCGAAGATGACGTTGTAAAATAGAAGCTGATCTAGATGAAGAGGGACCTCGAGTAGTTTTCTTTTTACCTCTAGCATCCATTTTCAAAGAAGGATTTCTAGGAAACAACAAGATGCAAGATAGAAGAAATGAGGTTTAGATAGAACAGATTTTTCAAGATAAAACCCCAAACTTGCAATGAACGACCAAATAGATTCCACAAGAATGAGATTTGAAACACTAATAGCAAGAATCTACAAAAAAAAATGCAAAAGAACCACTAACCTTGAAGTACTATGAAGGTGGGTTCGATCGGTCGTAGCTAGAACCGTTGGAGAGTAAAAAGAAATGAAGAAGAAGAGTCAAAATCCCCAAATTAAAGTGAAATCACGAGTTTCACGACTGGTCGTGTAAGTGTTCGACCGGTCGTAGCACGACCGGTCGTGTACACTCACGACAGGTCGAGTACGACTCAAAATTTGTAAAATTTTTAAATAATTTTCAAATTTAAGCAAATAAAACATCAAACTTATGTACATTATGATACACCAAATCACGCAAATTCAATTTAAATTGCACATACCGAGATCAAACTTTAATTTATTAAACCTGCTTTTGTCGAGCGGTTTAGTGAAAATGTCCGCAAGTTGAGTCTCGGTTGGAATGTAATCCAAATATATTAATTTTTCTTCCACTAATTCACGAATGTAATGAAATCTAATGTCAATATGCTTAGTACGTGAATGCTGAACTGGATTTTTAGAGATATTTATTGCACTGGAATTATCACAAAATAAAATCATAGAATCCTGAGTGATTCCATAATCGCTTAACATTCGTTTCATCCAAACAAGTTGAGTACATACATTTCCAGCAGCAATGTATTCAGCCTCAGCTGTTGATAGCGATATAGAACTTTGCTTCTTGCTAAACCAAGAAACAAGACAATTTTCAATGTAGAAACAACCACCACTGGTTGATTTCCTATCATCAATGTTTCCAGCCCAGTCAGCATCTGCGTACCCGGCTAATTGAACATTAGTCTCATGTGGATACCAGAGACCCAGTTTAGTAGAACTTGCGACATATCGCATAATCCGCTTTAAATAGATTAAGTGAGATTCTTTAGGATTTGATTGATAACGAGCACAAATACCAACACTTAAAGCAATATCGGTCTACTAGCAAATGATAAAGCAAACTACCAATCAAACTACGATATAATTTAGGATCCACATCATTACCCGTAGAGTCTTTTGAGAGTCTCAAAGTTGTACTCATAGGAGTATCAAAATTTTTACCTTTCTCAAATCCAAATTTCTTAATTAAACTCTGAGCATATTTGGTTTGAGAGATAAAAATTCCATCAGGTTGTTGTTTTACTTGCAACCCTAGAAAATAGTTTAATTCTCCAACCATGCTCATTTCGAATTTAGACTTCATCAAATCTGTAAACTCAACAGTCATGTTAGTACAGGTTGATCCATAAATAATATCGTCAACATATATTTGAACCATTAGAATATCATCGTTATGTTTCTTAACAAAGAGCGTCTTATCAACACACCCCATCTGAAAATTATGACTCAGTAAAAACTTAGTCAATTTTTCGTACCATGCTCTGGGAGCTTGTTTCAGACCATAGAGAGCCTTCTTAAGACGATACACATGATCAGTAAATTTAGGATCTTCAAACCCTGTAGGTTGTTCAACATATACCTCTTCATGTAAATCACCATTCAGAAAGGCACTCTTTACATCCATTTGGTAAACTTTAATCTTCCTAAAACAAGCAATGGAGATAAAAAGTCTGATTGATTCAAGACGATCTACAGGGGCAAATGTTTCATTATAATCAATACCTTCAATTTGTGTATACCCCTGTACAACTAGTCTTGCTTTGTTTCGTATAATATTTCCAAGTTCATCAGATTTGTTTTTGAAAATCCATTTTGTCCCAATAATATGTTTATCTTTAGGTCTAGGAACAAGGTGCCAGACATCATTTCTGACAAACTGATTAAGTTCTTCTTGCATCGCAAGAATCCAGTTTTCATCTGAAAGTGCTTCTTTTACGTCAACTGGTTCAATCTGGGAAGTAAAGCATACGTAGTTACATATGTCCTCTAATTGTCTACGAGTGCGCACACCAGTGAGAGGGTTTCCAAGTATTTGAGAAGTTGGATGATCTTTAACAGTCCTTAATTCAGGATTAGTTTCACTTGATGAAATTTCTTATTTTTCAAGTATAAGAACTTCATCATTATCTGAACTAGGGACAGGTGTATTCAAAAGATCGTCAATCACAACATTTATTGACTCTTGAATCACACCGGTCCTGTTGTTCAGAACACGATATGCACGACTGTTTAAAGAATATCCTAAAAAGATCCCTTCATCACTTTTAGTGTCGAATTTTCCCAAATTTTCACGGTCACGCAAAATATAGCACTTTCACGCCAAAGACTCGAAAGTATTTGATGAAGGCTTTTTCTCAAACCACATTTCATAAGCCGTTTTATTATTAGATTTACAAATATAAACACGGTTAATAATGTAGCAGGCTGTATTCACTGCTTCAGCACAGAGATTCCTAGGAAGCTTCATGCTATTTAACATAACATTTCCCATTTCTTGAAGCACTCTATTCTTCCTCTCGACAATACCATTTTGTTGAGGAGTTTTAGGTGCAGAGAATTCATGCGATATTCCCTGATCGCTACAAAATTTCTCAAAACCGCTATTTTCGAATTCAGATCCATGATCACTACGGATCTTGCTGACTTGAAAACATTTTTCAATTTGAATCCGTTTTATAATCTTTTTCACTTCATCAAGGGTTTCTGATTTATCTTTCAAGAATGAAACCCAAGTGTATCTTGTATAATCATCTACAATAACTAAGATGTACTTTTTGCCACCTCGACTTTCCGTTCTTGTTGGTCCTATAAGATCCATGTGGAGAAGCTCGAGTGGTCTTGTGGTGATATTGGAGTTCACCTTTTTGTGAGAGCTCCTAGTTTGTTTACCATACTGGCATTCACCACAAATCTTGTCTACTTTTTACATCTTAGTTAGACCTCTAATTAGTTCACTTTTGCTCAATCTGTATAAATTTCGGTAGTGTACATGTCCAAGGCGTTTATGCCATAATTCTGTCTCATCGGTATGGACCATGTAGCACGTTTGTTTAGATGAGCTACCATTGCTTACTATATAGCAGCTTTTAAAGTTCTGCAGACCAGTTAATATTACAGAACCCTTTTCATTTATAATTTCACAACCTTGATTAGAAAATTTACATTATGGTTGTTATCGCATATTTGAGATATGCTCAACAGGTTGTGTTTTAAACCCTCAACATATAAAACATTTTTAAATAAGGGAAGGTTATAGAGTTGGACCGTACCTTTGCCAATTATCTTGCATTGCTACCATCACCAAATGTGACTGACCCATCAGTCATATCTTTAAGATCGGTGAATAGTGCTTTGTCGCCTGTCATATGTCTGGAGCATCCACTGTCTAGGTACCATTTCGAATGGCTTGTAGCTTTGAAAGCAGTGTGAGCAACCAAACAGGCAACCTTAGGAACCCATTTCAATACTGTTTTGGGTTTAGGAGAATAATTGGTCTTCTTTTGTTTATAGTTGTAAGAGTGACCTACTGAGTTAGATTTTAATAGCTCCTTAAGTAAATCAACAATTTTTTCAGCTAGTGGGTTTCGAATCTGATTTATATAGCTGCTTTTGGGTTTTTGAAAAGTTTTTGTATTTTTAGAAAAACTTGACTAGTACCTTTTCCTTTTGAGTTAGAAGTCTCTCCTTTCACAAAATTGGAACGCAGTATTCTTGTTTAGGAGATGTGTTTTTATCATAGCCCAACCCGGATCGATCGCCACATTTTCTTGATCCGGATAATAATTTTTCTAATTTTGGATCACCTTGGGCATATCTCCATGTGTCCTTCAAACTCAGAAGAGAAGATACTTCATTTTTAAGTTTCTCATTTTCAGATTTCAAATTTTTAATTAGGGAGGTTTTGAATTCTAGATCACACTTTGATTTTTCAAAACAATCTGAAATTTGAGATTTTTCTAAAACAAGGGTTTCAAAACATTCTTTAAGTTTAAAAAACTTTTCTTTTTGAAGTTTAAGTTTAACAGCAATTTTACAACTTTCCTTATATAAGGCATTGTAAGCATCTTGAAGATCTTCATCATATTCATGATCACTATCCAAATTTTCTTCACTTGTTGAATCATCGTGATCGAAAAAGGTAAACTTGGCTAGAGTCATAAGGGCCTTAGGTTCACTGCCCGACTCGGTTTAAATTTTCGATTCGGGAAGAGGCTTTTAATCAGACGATTCATCCCAAGTAGCCAACATACCCTTCCTTTTGGATCTATCCTTTTTAGGACATTTTTTTGTTAAATGCCCATATTCTTGACAGTTGTAGCATTGACTATCTTTCAATGATTTCCAAGTTTTAGAGTTAGGTTGGGAACGTTTCTTTTCTTTAGCCTTTTGAAAATTGACTCTTTTCTTACTTTTGAAAATCTTATAAAACTTTTTCGCCAAAAGGGCCATATCATCTTCAGACTTTTCTGAATCTGAATTTTCTTGAGTAATAATTTTAGATGACTTCAAAGTAATAGATTTACCTTTAGGAGCTTTAAAACTTAATTCATAGGTTTGTAAAGAACCAACTAATTCTTCTACCTTCATATTGTCCGTATCACAAAGTTCCTGGATTGCGGTTACCTTAGAATTGAACCGTTCAAGAAGAGAGCGTAGTATTTTTGCACATACTTTACTTTCTGGGATCTTATCGCCAAGACCCCACATTGAGTTTACAATGTCATTCAATCTAGTGTAAAAGTCCATAAACATTTCATTTTCCTCCATATGAATTTCTTCAAATTTAGTTGTGAGGAGTTGGACTTTAGATTTCTTGACAATTGATGTACCTTCGTGTGTCATTTCTAAAATATCCCAGGCTTGCTTTGCAGTATCACAGGATATGATTCTTTTAAACTCATCCGGTGATAGTGCGCAAGTAATTGCATTTAGTGCTTTAGCATTAGCACTACTCTCATTTTTCTGAAGTGTGGTCCATTGGTAATACGGTGTAATTTTCATAGATTTTGAACCATCAACACCAGTTACTTCCATGATAGGAGGTTTCCATTCACCATCCGTGGCTTGCCACACACTTTCATCCATTGATTTGAGGAAGATCCTCATTCTGGCTTTCCAATATGCATAGTTGGAGCCATCAAAGGGTGGAGGCCTAGTAACTGAAAGGCTATCAAAATTTAACATCTTTTTATATAGCTTAGATCGTTAGCTCAGGAAATAAATTCAAATAAAAAGTAACAAAAATGAGCTATTAGGCTCTGATACCACTTGAAAAGGCCAAGCTATATGTCCTAGAGGGGAAGGGGGTGAATAGGACTATGCCAAATTTAAAATAAAATCAACGGAAATAAAGTAAACCAATATCCTTACAATTATGAATCAATTCACAATGCTAAATTTAAATCACCTTGATAAATAAGTATTGAGAGATTGATACAAATTCAGTTCTAAGGACAACCTTACACCATAATAAACAAGGGCTTATGGTAGGACAACCTTATTTCTAGAACCTCTTTTAGATCAAGGACTCAATTTTAATATAAGTAAATGAAATAGCAAGGAATTGAAATTAAATGCAGAAGTATAGATCTAAATTATTACAACAATCCCCACACTTGCTTGAAATGTAAATAGTTACAACATTCACATCCACTTGTACATTCCACACAATCGAATGATAAAAGATATGAAAATTAAGCAAGCATTCAATCCACAAGACAAAGAGTTATAGTGGTTCGCCTGTGTGTACACCAACTGTTTTCCAACAGCCACACAAAAAGCTACTCCACTCCTAATATCCTCACATAGGGGATATTAGCGTTCACTATGAAATAGGTTTTCACAGGTTCACCAAAAACCTTTACAACTGTGTCTTTTTCACTTGGGCTTACACAATTTAAAAACCCCTCTTTTCTGAGTTTTCTGGTTTTCCTCAGACAACCAATACAATGAGATTTTTCTGGCTCAACCTCAAACAAAACCAATACAATGAGATTTTTCTGGCTTAACCTCAAACAAAACCAAAACTAAATAAATTTTACAGAATTGTAAAATACCTGGATTTCTTCTTTTCGTAGCAGCCCGGTAGAACCAGTCGGAGTAGATGATTGAATGTCAAAGTTCAATTTCTAATACTCACATTCATAAGGTTCTAAATTCTAATAGATTTTATATTTAACTTGTTGGGCGTAGCTATATTTGATTTTGATTCCAAGAAGAAGGAATAAGATAATTCCTCTTTTCAAATAAGATTGGAATATAGAAACAAAATCAAATTAAATAAGCTAGCAAAAAGGAATATTAAATAAGCACAATGTAGCTTAAAATAAACACAAACTTATCTCAGAGTGATCACTTGAAAATTCTTGAATAGAATAGAGTTGAAGTGTGAAAACTCTGAATTTCGTGTTCAATTTATAGAAGCAAAAATCGTTCCTACGACTGGTCTTAGAAACTTACGACTGGTCGTAGCTCTAACAGATTTTTGAAATATTGAGCGCGATCTTTGAAAGTCGTTCCACGACTGGTCGTGAGTAGCCTACGACTGGTCGTGGGTCACCTACGACTGGTCGTAGATCCTTACGACTGGTCGTAGGACCATAGATTACGTTGCTGGACTTTGAGTCGTAGCTCCACGACCGGGTCGTGGACGAGTCGAAGCTGAGACCTACGACCGGTCGAAGGACCTCCAGGACTGGTCGTGGGCGAACCAAAAATTCTGAAAAATCTTCAACTACTTAGGACTGGTCGTGGAATTTCTTGGACTGGTCGAACCAATGCCAGGACTGGTCGAACAAGAGCTAGGACTGGTCGTAGAATAGACCAAACTTATGTAAAATAAATATTTGATTTATGTATCTAAAGTGACCTACTTAAAGGGTCAACCTAAGGTCATTCAAACCTGAATCATGTCGTATGGACATTGAACTTCAACCATTCAACGAATGTAGATTGTTTGAACCATATCAGGCTTGAGATCTTGAACTTGTTGTAGCTTCAAACTTGAGATCTTCATCAGCATAACAACTACTTCATGCATTGCTTATTAGTCTTGAAGTCATGAGTTGTTTCTTAAGACTTGAACATCAACATTGTAGCTTCTTGAGACTTCAACATGTAGCTTCTTGAACTTCAATATGTAACTTCTTGAAAAGTTCAACTTGTAGCTTCTTGAAGTGTTTATGCAGTGTCTTGAATTCATATAAATCATCATACAAGCACAAGACAGAGATAGATGCTTTGACACATCAAAATTTGACAATCAAAGGAGTATGAGACCATAACACTTACAATCTCCCCCTTTGTCAAATTTGTGACAAAACACCCAAGTAATAATACTTCCAATAGACATAAGAGAAGTACAAATACAACAGGTTCACAATAGAGAAGCATGCACAGTTATATAGATATGATAAGTAATAACTAGCATCATTCTCCCATAACTACCCCTGAGAAGCTTAACTCCCCCTGAGTAATAGCCTGAGTAATAGGAGCACATCATAAAGATTAAATTCAAATAAATCAAAAGCCTCCAAAACTTCTCCCCCTTTTTGACACAAAATGACAAAGGAAGAAGAGCATCAATAATAATGAAAATAGGAGTTGATTCAAGAGAGCATAGTGCATGATTCAAAAAGTCAGTAAGCACGAAAAGTTCAGTAAAAAAAAATATTACAGACACATCAAAAATTTAGTCAGAACCAGAAGAGGGTGCAGGATTAGATGGATCAATTTTGTGTAAACCCTTAGCAATCCGCCTCATATATTTGCGTAAATAAGAAAATTGCGTGTCTTGGGTAACACGAATTTGAGCCACCTGCTCTTGAAGGGAATTCAATCTCTCATTAAAATCAGAAGGCTGAAAATCAGGATCATCAGCCGAGTCTGATTCAAGTTCTTCAAATAAATCATCCATATTCACGTCTTCAGGATGATCACTAGCTTGAGCATTTCCTGCTTCAAAGACCATCACTACAAGATCCACTTGGCCATCAGCCAATTCTAAATTCATCTTGTTAATATTGGAATTATTAAAAGGGAGATGATGGATGGGTTTTTCTCTAGTAGACATAGCCACGAGCATATGATTTGCCAGCATAGTCAATAAATAACCAAAGGGTATATCACTATGTCCAGGATGGTGACGAGACGAGAATAATGGAATGACAAATTAAAGAAGGTAGACATATTTTTACACCGAGACTCTGAATGCAAAACACGAACCATGAAAGCAGTGAGTTCGGTTTTATTACCAGAACGTGGATAAAGATTTGAGATGAATATCCTATGAAGTACTCTGTGTCTGGGTAACAAATACCTTGAGGGAAGTGCATGACCTTTATGAGTCCAGTGAACATCCAAATTACATAAATCTCTAGTAAGCATTTTACGTTTAGATTCTGAGAGGCTGTCATGTAAAATATTAATTGGAATGCAGTGTTTATGAACTTCAATATGTAACTTCTTGAACTTCAATATGTAACTTCTTGAAAAGTTCAACTTGTAGCTTCTTGAAGTGTTTATGCAGTGTCTTGAATTCATATAAATCATCATACAAGCACAAGACAGATAGATGTTTTGACACATCAAAATTTGACAATCAAAGGAGTATGAGACCATAACACTTACAATAACCTTAACCTAAACCAAAACCTATGACCTAAAACCCAAACATAAACCCGATCCCGAACCTGAACCTGATTTCCTAAACCTAAACCTTTACCTATTCTCAATTCCCTAAACCTATAGCATATAACCTAAACCTTAACCAAAACCTTAATCTAAACCCAAACCTCAACCTATAACCTTAACCTAAACCAAAACCTATGACCTAAAACCCAAACATAAACCCGATCCCGAACCCGAACCCGATTTCCTAAACCTAAACCTTTACCTATTCTCAATTCCTTAAACCTATAGCTTATAAACCTAAACCTTAACCAAAACCTTAACCTAAACCCAAACCTCAACCTATAACCTTAACCTAAACCAAAACCTATGACCTAAAACCCAAACATAAACCCGATCTCGAACCCGAACCCGATTTCCTAATCCTATACCTTTACCTATTCTCAATTCCCTAAACCTATAGGTTATAACTTAAACCCAAACGTAAACCGATAACCTTAACCTAAACCAAAACCTATGACCTAAAACCCAAACATAAACCCGATCCTGAACCCGAACCCGATTTCCTAAACCTAAACCTTAACCTATTCTCAATTCTAAACCTAAACCTAAACCTTAACCTTAACCTATTCTCAAATCCCTAAACCTACACCTACACCTAATCCTAATCTCAACTCCCTAACCTAAACCTAAACCTTAACTTGAAAACCCAAACCTAAACCCGATCCCGCATCCGAACCCGATTTCCTAAACCTAAACCTTAACCAATTCTCAACCCTAAACCTAAACCTAAACCTTAACCTTAACCTATTCTCAAATCCCTAAACCTACACCTACACCTTAATCCTAATCTCAACTCCCTAACCTAAACCTAAACCCTAACTTGAAAACCCAAACCTAAACCCGATCCCGTACCCGATTTCCTAAACCTAAACCTTAACCCATTATCAATTCCCTAAACCTAAACCTAAACCTTAACCTATTCTCAAATCCCTAAACCTACACCTACACCTAATCCTAATCTTAACTCCCTAACCTAAACCTATAACCTAAACTCAATTCCCTATACTTTAACCTACAACCTAACCTATTCTCAAATCCCTAAACCTACACCTACACCTAATCCTAATCTCAACTCCCTAACCTAAACCTATAACCTAAACTCAATTCCCTATACTTTAACCTACAACCTAACCTATTCTCAAATCCCTAAACCTACACCTACACCTAATCCTAATCTCAACTCCCTAACCTAAACCTAAACTTAAAAACCCAAACATAAACCCGATCCCCAACCCAAACCCGATTTCCTAAACCTAAACCTTTACCTATTCTCAATTCTCTAAACCTATATCTTATAACCTAAACCTTAACCAAAACCTTAAGCTAAACCCAAACCTAAACGTATAACCTTAACCTAAACCAAAACCTATGACCTAAAACCCAAACATAAACCCGATCCCGAACCCGAACCCGATTTTCGAAACCTAAACCTTTACCTATTCTCAATTCCCTAAACCTATAGCTTATAACCTAAACCTTAACCAAAACCTTAACCTAAACCCAAACCTAAACTTATAACCTTAACCTAAACCAAAACCTATGACCTAAAACCCAAACATAAACCCAATCCCCAACCCAAACCCGATTTCCTAAACCTAAACCTCGTACCTATTCTCAATTCCCTAAACTTATAGCTTATAACCTAAACCTTAACCTAAACCCAAACCTAAACCTATAACATTAACCTAAACCGAAACCTATGACCTAAAACCCAAACATAAACCCGATCCCGAATCCGAACCCGATTTCCTAAACCTAAACCTTAACCTATTCTCAATTCCTAAACCTAAACCTAAACCTTGACCTTAACCTATTCTCAAATCCCTAAACCTACACCTACACCTAATCCTAATCTCAACTCCCTAACCTAAATTTAAACCCTAACTTGAAAACCCAAACCTAAACCCGATCCCGAACCCGAACGAACCTTTTCCTAAACCTAAACCTTTACCTATTATCAATTCCCTAAACCTAAACCTAAACCTAAACCTAAACCTTAACCTATTCTCAAATCCCTAAACCTACATCTACACCGAATCCTAATCTCAACTCTCTCACCTAAACCTAAACCCTAACTTGAAAACCCAAACCTAATCCCGATCCCGAACCCGAACCCGATTTCCTAAACCTAAACCTTTACCTATTCTCAATTCCCTAAACCTATAGCTTATAACCTAAACCTTAACCAAAACCTTAACCTAAACCTATAACCTTAACCTAAACCAAAACCTATGACCTAAAACCCAAACATAAACCCGATCCCGAACCCGAACCCGATTTCCTAAACCTAAACCTTAACCTTAACCTTGACCTATTCTCAAATCCCTAAACCTACACCTACACCTAATCCTAATCTCAACTCTCTAACCTAAACCTAAACCCTAACTTGAAAACCCAAACCTAAACCCGATCCCGAACCCGAACCCAATTTCCTAAACCTAAACCTTTATCTATTCTCAATTCCCTAAACCTAAACCTAAACCTAAACCTTAACATATTATCAAATCCCTAAACCTACACCTACACCTAATCCTAATCTCAACTCCCTAACCTAAACCTAAACCCTAACTTGAAAACCCAAACCTAATCCCAATCCCGAACCCGAACCCGATTTCCTAAACCTAAACCTTTACCTATTCTCAATTCCCTAAACCTATAGCTTATAACCTAAACCTTTACCAAAACCTTAACCTAAACCCAAACCTAAACCTATAACCTTAACCTAAACAAAAACCTATGACCTAAAACCCAAACATAAACCCGATCCTGAACCCGAACCCGATTTCCTAAACCTAAACCTTTACCTATTCTCAATTCCCTAAACTTATAGCTTATAACTTAAACCTTAACCTAAACCCAAACCTAAACCTATAACCTCAACCTAAACCAAAACTTATGACCTAAAACCCAAACATAAACCCGATCCCGAACCCGAACCCGATTTCCTAAACCTAAACCTTAACTTATTCTCAATTCCCTAAACCTATAGCTTATAACTTAAACCTTAACCTAAACCCAAACCTAAACCTATAACATTAACCTAAACCAAAACCTATGACCTAAAACCCAAACATAAACCTGAACCCGAACCCGTACCTAATTTTCTAAACTTAAACCTTAACCTATTCTCAATTCCCTAATCCTTAATCTATAACTTAACCTAAACCTAAACCTAAACCTATAACCTGCACTTATAACCTAAACCTATAACCTAAACCTAAGCCTAAAACCTAAACCTAAAACCGATCGCCCTAATAGGATTGAGATGGCTCTGATGGATGTACACAAACATGCCACTGAAAACCTATAAAGTGGAGATAAGAAGTAACATCTCTAATTGCTTATTATCATTTTACCTGACATGAGTTGTTCATATGGTGAGTACAAACAAGACCCTAAATCCTAGAGAGTGGAATGAATCAACTAAAGCATTTTGTTTTCTTATTTTGCAGGAAAGATAAAACGTGTTTGTGAAACGGAGTTGGGCATAGTGTTACAGTGTTGCCAACCGAGACAGGCATCCAGAGTCAATAAACAGTATCTTGAAAATGTTGCCTTAAAAATTAATGTTAAGGTTTGTGATTCTTTGAAGTGGTTGAACTTTGAATGTTTGATGTGGTTTTTGTTGGATGAGAAACTGTTTGGTATTTTGGCTCGTGATTTGGAGTTTTGCAGGGTTGGTGTGAGCATATTTATGCATGGATGAATGTAATGTGGATAAGATTGTTTATGTTTGGATGAATGTAGTTTATGTTTGGATGGATTTGTGTAGTTTGGGTTTAGATGGATGTGAATGTGAATATGATGAAATATATTATATAACAGGTGTATATCAAGAAGAATACGATGTTGTAACAGGTGTATATTAGGAAGAACATGATATTATAACAGGTGTATATTGTTTGTGTTTGGATGGATGTAGTTTATGTTTTTGGGTTCGATGGATGTGAATGTGAATATGATGAAATATATTATATAATAGGTGTATATCAAGAAGAATATGATGTTGTAACAGGTGTATATCAGAAAGAATATCATATGAACAGGTGTATATGCAAATATGAGACAGTTGAAGACCGTCCTTTGCAAGCTCATTAGAGACGGTCCATGACTGTCCTTTTCTAGGTCATAAGAGATGGTCTATAACCGTCCTTTGAAAGGACGGCTCATGACCATCCTTTCCAGGTTCATTAGAGACGGTCCATGACCGATCTTTTATAGGTTATAAGAGATGGACTATAACCGTCCTTGTTATTGACGGTCATGGGCCGTCCTTTTTACGGACGGTCAAAGACTGTCCTTTACAAATTTAAGCGAAACTACCATTAGAGACGGACTAAGACCGTCCTTTTTTAGAGACGGTCCATGACCATCCTTATTTAGAGACGGTTTATGGCCGTCCTTTAAAAAATACGACATGTCAAAATTTGACGGCCGTTGCGACGGTCTAGGACCGTCCCTTTTGGCCTTTTGAGACGGTTTTCAACCGTCCTTTTTTCGCTATTTTGGCGTAGTGTCATCTCTTTCCAGAGCACAGCAGCTTCCCATGTAATTGATTTTAATTGGTCCACATCATTTATGCTAACGTCAGCATAAAATTTAATGAAATAAAAAACTATTTACAAAATATTGCCTAATTAATTAACTCAGAAGATAACCGTCGAGCACCTTATCCTAAGGATGGGTCGACCCATGATCCAATTATGATTTTGGACCTGGGCCTACTTCCAGCACCTTATTCAAGCACCCGTCTTAGCTGTGATCAGAATCCAGTGATGTCACTGGGACCTTGACGGTGGCCTACCTCAATGTATGTGGTGTATGTCTTTCCCGGACGTGGATTAGCTACTAGGGCAGGTTGATCAGCGAGCCTGGCTACTGAAGTGACGTCGTCAAGTTCTGTGGGCCCCATCATGATGTATTTGTTGTATTCACACCGTTCATACATTTGGAAAGATAATTTTACGTTAGGCAAAGAATAAGTCAGATCCTAAGCTCGAGTAAACCCATCACCGAAAACAGTGGGATTGAACGCCTACCATTAAAAATTTTTAAGGGCTGCAGAAGTTTTCAATCAGGCTGATATTTGTGTTTTGCCTTCTTTCATGTCTGTGTTAACTTATGAACAGGTTGGATCTCAAATAAACATTATGGTGGACCAGTAAGGTTTCAATGGTGGGCGTCACTCTCCCCATTGTTTTCTGTTGTGGGGTCCACTCGAGCTTTAGATCAGCCTCATTCTATGGCTTATGCCCTACAATGATCTCTCCAAATGGATGGACGGTGTGGATACAACATATTCATCATGATAGGACCCACATTTTTAGACTTGGCGTCCAAATTTACCGTCTATTTTTTTTTTTCAACTGATTTTAACGCATTGTCTAAAAAAGGAGATAGAAATCTTAGGTGGACCACACCATAGGAAAGTGGTCATTGAAGGGCCACCATTGAAAACTTACTACGGTTATCATGTTTATTTGCCACCTAGCCTTTTATTGATAAAGTCACACGAAAACCAATATGAAGGAAAAACACAAATATCTACTTGATCCAAAACCTATGCGTATCAAAATAAATTTTAACAGACAATGACTACTGTTTTTTGTGATGTGGTCAACCTAAAATTTGGATGAATTTCATTTTTTTGACATTCCCTAAAATAAACTGGCAAAGATGCATAGCTGGCCTAGATATACAATGTATCAAGTTGGGCCCCACTGTCATGTTCCACCTGCATGGTGGTATAGGGTTCCAACAAATGCGCGTTCCCTTTTCAAGACTCAGACTATCTAAGGCAGCACACAACACCCATAGTCGGTACTTTATGCTACTAAAAAAATTGTGGGCCCGCCATGATGGATGTGTTTTATCCATGCGGTCTATCTATTTCATATTAGGGCATGAGCACAAAAATGAGGCAGAATCAATCCCAGGTGGAGGACATCATTGGAAAGAGTGGTGATAGAATGCCACCATTAACAAATTTCTAGGGCTCACTGTAATGTTTATTTGATATCCAACCTGTTGATAAGGTCACAAAGACATGAATGAAGAAAAAAAATGTAAATCTCAACTTGATCTAAAACTTTTGTATCCGTTAAGAAGTTTTTAATGATTGGCCTCTGATCACCACTGTATCCTGTGGTGTGGTCAACCTGAGATTTGGATCTGCCTCAATTTTATGCTCATGCGATAAAATGATTCCTAAAAATGGATGGATGGCATTGATAAAATACAGACAACATGGTGGGTCCAAAGTGGCAGGGTTCTATTAGATAAAATGACGAGGTTTTTCTAAACAATTTGATGGGGGTAAAGTGATGGGGTTGCTGGACAAAGTGACAAAATTCCACAGGATAAAGTGGCATAGTTGCAAGACAAAGTGACACGGTTATCAAACAAAGTGACGGGTCTTTGCCAATAGCACACAATAGCATTGTCAATAATTAATGTGTGCTACCCCACTCAATTCGGGTCTCTTCTGCCATAGTCAGTGCAAGCAAATAGGTCATTGGCTTGGGTGGGCTCTACCATAATGTTTATGTAAAGTCATCTTTGACCACCATGTGCAACATTTCATGTCAAGTCATGGGTCCAAAAATCTATTCCATCTATTATTCAGATTGACCACTTGAACGGAAACCATGCACAAGGCAATGCTCACCTTCTGAACTGTTTCATTAGTGTGGCCAAAGTAATTCATGTATTGGTACAAGTTTTTGGTGACATGCCTTTTTTTTTTTTTTAGTAATGTGAGTGGTTAAAATGGATTTCATATATAGAAGTATCATAGAACCCCATCACTTTACTTAGGAGAACCCTGTCACTTTGTTTAATAGAACTTCATCAATTTGTTTAATGGAACTATGTCACTTTGTCCATTAATCCCAAACTTAGTCTAGTGGAATCCCATCACTTTGTTTGATAACCCTGTCACTTTATCCTGCAACCTTGCCACTTTATCCTGTGAAATTCTGTCATTTTGTCCAACAACCCCATCACTTTACCCAAAAGAACCCCATCACTTCACCCACACCACTATTGATGTAGAGTGGGTTGCAGACAGTTTCATGGCCAAGATGGATCAGAAAAGGCCCGGTCGACGACAGAAGTGATCTGAACCATTGGACCTTAGATCGAGCGTATCTTGCAATCCAGAATGAGTTACCTGACGTAAAATATATGATTTTGGGGTAGAATGAGCTACTTTAGCCAACCAACCTAGCTACGTAGGGTTGCGATGCCCAGAATTGTGAAAAACCCCTAGATCGGCGGTCGTTTCTCTGCTTTAATTTCGTTTTTACTATAAATAGAAAGTTTTAGTTTGATTATAACTCTTCATCTGTCCGGCTTTAGGAGTTGCGCCCAACACGAAAAGAGCTTAAAATAATTAGGAGAACGGTTTGGTGAAGCCAAATAGGAAACTTACTATTTTTGGACGAAAACTTTGCGCACTAGTAGACATCACGACTGTTTATAAATAGTAAGTTTACTATTTATAGTAAGTCGCGGATTCTAGGAGTTTTAGTTGTAGTTTGATTCTGATTTCTTTCCCATTGCTTAGTACTCCTATTTAAAGGGTTGTGAACTTGTTTTTAGGGATTAATTAATCAAGTTCGAATTTATTAGAATTTATTTTTATTTCATGCTTTCTTTCCTCATGGATTCGAGAAGTCTTTGTGAGGAGTCTAGAGAAGCTCCGTGGATTCGGAGTAATTATCCTCATCACGTTCATCCCTGCGTCAACTATCTAACAATTCCACCACTTTATCCAGTGGAACCCATCATTATGTCTAGTAAACCCATCACTTTGTCTAGTCGAATCCCGTCACTTAGTCCGAGAACCCCATCAATTTTTCTTATGAAACCATCACACTTTTTCTGGCAACCCCATTACTTTACTTAGTAGAACCTCACCACTTTATCGGGCAATGCGGTCACTTTCTCCAATAAAACCCGTCACTTTGTCTAGTAGAATTTCATCACTTTGTACCACAATCTCGTCACTTTGTCTAGTAATTGCATCAATTTTCTTGTAAAATTCCGTCACTTTGTCCAGTGGAACCTGTCACTTTTCTACTGGAACTCCATCACTGTATCCGGCAATCCGATGACTTTGTCTGGTGGAACCCATCACTTTGTCTGGTAAAATCTCTTTAACTGTATACAAAGTTTACTTAGAAAAGAAAAATTATGTGGGACACAACTATTGACTTAGAGAGAACCCACCATGATGTTTTTATAAGATCCATCATGACCATTTGTTATTAAGTCTCATATTGGGCATAAGGACAAAATCAGATTAACCTGTGATTCTCGTGAGCTGCACTAAAGGAAATGATTGGGAGGGATATGTATACCCTTGATTTTTAAAGGGTCTACCATGATGCTTGTATGAAATCCACTTTAACCATTAGATTGCGAAAAAAGTCTGCGCCCAAAAAATTGTAACTAGACATGAATCACTTGGGATATACGCATGGAAATAGTTTGGCAGGCCCTGTACACTATGTACAAGTCAACGTGAATCATAAACGGAATTGATTTTTGGGCCCATGGCCTAACACGTGGTGAAAAACTTAGTGGTTGGGGTTTATTTTACATAAATATCACAGTGGGGCCCACCCCAAGTCACCAATTAACCATTCGTTCTTGCAGGTAGTTGTGAGGGACGATACTCAAATTGCCTAGGATAGAATGCTACATGGACAGTTGTGTGCTACTCGAAAAACTTTGTAAGCCCAACCATGATGTATATGTATTATTCATGTCATCCATCCATTTTTATGGATCATTTTAGTGCATGAGCAAAAAATTAAGGTAGATTTAGATCTCAGATGAACTACACCACAAAAAATTGGTGATTGGAAACCTACCATTAATAAATAAAAAAAAAAACTTTTAGTAGAAATAAAAATGTTAGATGAAGCTGATATTTATATTTTCTCTTCATCCATGTCTTTGTGATAGGTCCACTCGAGCATTGGATTTGACTTATTCTTTGCCCAATGCCCTAAAATGATCTTTCCAAATGGATGAACGGTGAGGATACAACAAATACATCATAGTGGGGCCCACAGAACTTGATGACATCACTTTAGTAGCCAGGCTTGCTGATCAACCTACTAGTAGCTAATCCGCGTCTGACAAAGACATACAACACATACATTGAGGTGGGCCACCGTCAAGGTCTCACCGACGTCACTGGATCCTGATCACAGCTAAGACAGGTCCTTGAATAAGGTGCTGGAAGTAGGCCCGGGGTTCATGTTGAGGGTCAAATATTGCATATCAGACCCCAATTACTGTCTGGATTTACGAACATGATACTGGTTAACGTCCGATTTTAATTGTGTTTGTGGTGCAAGTGTATTCACGAGATTGGACCGAAAAAGTCGTTAAAAAACATGGATTTAATAATCTGAGGACACCAGAGCAAGGGACGGACCCCAAGGGACTAAGATCAACGGAATTACACGCCAGGGATCCGAGAAAATCAAGAAACTGAAACTCGAGTGGCCTGAAATTGGTACAGAATGCAAGATCACAAGGTTCCCACCATCCATTCAGCTCAAATTTTCATATATAGCCAGAAGACCTCAAATAAACCATACACGTCGATTTTCACCCGTCCGACCCCTGTGGAAGTAACCCAACGGTCAGATCAGCCCACACATCAGCAATTTGGGGCCCACCTGCTCTTTGGATATGCTTCAATTTTGGTCTCAACCCCTTAAATTAGTTGGGAAACCAGATGAACGGTGTGGATTTGTCATGAACATTAAGGTGGGACCAACTTTGAGGAGTGAGAGTGCACACTAGCTGTGCACTTTCAGTGCACCAAACCGACGGAATCGGTCAACAGCCGCTGACCCGATTTCCGTTTTCAAAACGGAGATAGAATCTACTATTCGCAACAGGGACTTACGGTCGGGTGCAGGTGGGCCACCATCATCACACATAGTGATGATCCAAGCCGCTCATTGTAATCAGAAGGTCAAACCGACCACAGTCCAACGTAGTTCCGAATTTTCGTGAATGTTGCAGGAAGATGAAGGCTTCGACGCAGGTTGGATGGTCACAAGAAAAACACCGTGAGTCTCAACGAAGCTGACCCAAAACTGATCATGTTCGATCAGTTTTCCACGAGCAATCGAGTGGACGGATTGGATTTCTCAAAATTGCGTCGAAGTGGACCCCACAAGCAACATCAGCGCACGTGAGAAGACCTCCGTTATGCAGGGCCGTCTGCGGATGGTGTACATGGCCCACCATCTCGGTCCAAATAATGAATCTGGACTGTACATTAGATTCCCACGACGCAGCCTACCAATGCCTAGCTGACGGAATTCTCAGAAGTTACGACGATCAAAATTTATCTGTTCAAACGTCTGATAGATGGCAGAGAAAGAGATTCTCTGGGCCGCACCAAATTCAAGTAGAAACGTTTGTTTTTGACTAGTTTTCTGAGCTAGAAACAATGAACGGAGTGGATTTTCCAGAAAAACAACGAAGTAGGCCCCACCAATCATTACAGCGTAAGAAAGTGAGCAGGCCCCTGTTTTCGCGGACTGGACGTTGCCCGGCCTCTGTGGCCCATTGCACGATTTTGGCAGCGATCGTTTGAAAGATCTGCACTGTCCAAACTGTTGGAATGGATAGTTAGACCCTTCTCACGTTGACAGAACACCTGGACGTGATTGCAGGCTGGTCCAAATCTCACCCAAACACAAACCAGTCTCGCGGTTTTGCTACGAAAGAAGGCGCAAGTTGTTGCTGCACACGTTCTGCATAACTCCTTCTCACAGTACAGGCAAGCAACTGACTTGCTTGCCTATAAAAGAAAAAGGAAACAGAGAGACAGGGGGAGTTACTTGGAGAATGGCTGGCAGCATCGTGACGTGGGAAGAGACGGAGACAGAGAGAGGGAGTAATTTTATTTAGTTTTTATTATTTCTTTTTAAAGTATTTCTTTCAAGATGTTTAGCTCCATCATGTTAGGCTAAACCTCTTAGCTAGGGCTAAGAGGTGAAGCTTGTAGAGTGATGGGATGCCTCTTTGCTTGTGCCTTTGTTTAGACTGAACTGATGTTGATTTGGGTTTAATTAAGGGAATGTTTTTCAGTTTTTAACGGTCTGTTGTGACTGAAATTACAATGGGTCTGCGATGGCTTTGAGTATTTTCATTGCCCTTTTATGTTTATGACGTCAGGAAGCCCTGTTGTTCACCATCGTCTCCTGGGCATGGTCGGATGACGGTACCTTTCCTAACCTTCATAGCATGTTGATTGGTTGGTAATTAGTTTAATTATATTGTTTGTTTTGTCTCCTGGGCATGGTTTGGTAATAGAATCCATTGTAATTCATATACCTCTCATCTCTTGAAAACTATATCAATGGCAGTTCAGTTAATTTCCATGATTTGTGAAGCAGGCATAAGATCTCCCTGATCTCTACAAGTGGATCCTCTGAATCCCTAGTGTCTTTCCTCTGAATTTCTCCTAAGTTTTAGATAATAATTTTACAATCATTCCTCGAATTACAAATCAATTTAGATTTCATCTCATTCTAGTTCTACATTTAGTTAGTTTTCAGGTTACGTACAAGTTCAGTCTCTTGGGATTCAACCTCGGTCTTACCGAGTTTATTACTACATCACAACCCTGCACTTGGGAAGTGAACAAGTTTTTGGCATCGTTGCCGGGGACAGACGGCTACGATTTTTTGAAATTAATTGGATTTAGAGTTAGTTTAAGATTAGGATTTTACTAATTTTAATTTTGTTTTCTATTTGATTCAAAGAACTAACCTATTTCCTATTCTATAGGTTGTTAAGATAGAACTTCTAATTTGGTAAACTCTTTCTGATTTTCTAGATTTTCTAACTCTTTACATTTGGTTTGCTTTAGAAACTTCTTCTATTTAGAAACTAACTTATTTTGTTTTGTTTTGCAGGTCTTTAGCTTAGGGAATCCAATTTGGTAACTTCCTTCCAACCCTCTCTTTCTTTCTAGATTTTCATTTTTCTTAGGATTAGGTTTAGAATTTGATTGAGGGCTACGAGTGTTTCATGCCCAAGTGGACCCGTGACGACACTCAACGTCTCTTGATTGAAGGAGGATTAGTTGAGGGGTTGACTGTCCATCGCAGGACTAGACACCACTCAAATTTCCCTGAGTTAATTGAGGTTATGGCTGCAAATCAACCTCAAGCACTACCTCAACATATGGATGAGGAAGTACATGATGAGAATGAGGTGCATCAAGCACCCCCGCCTCGTACTTTACGGGATGATTTACAACCGGCGGGGGTGAGTACGCCCTCATGCATGATTTTTCCTGAAAACACAGGACAGATGGACATCAAGCCAGGAGTTATCCAACTCCTTCCTAAATTCCATGGGCTTGAATCAGAAAGTCCATACTTACATTTGAAAGAGTTCGATGAGATTATAGCCACCTTATACTTTCCCAATGTATCCGAGGATACAATCAGGCTGAAACTCTTTCCTTTTTCCTTGAAAGAGAAGGCTAAGACGTGGTTACATTCACTGCGTCCTAGATCCATTGGCACATGGAATGATATGCAGAGGGAATTCATAAAGAAATTTTTCCCACACCATAAAACGATTACCCTCAGAAAAGCAATCATGAACTTCGCCCAAAAGGAAGCTGAAACATTCTACCAATGTTGGGAAAGGTTCAAGGACCTTGTCAGTTCATGCCCACAACACAGTTTTGAAATGTGGCGCATTACAAATTTTTTCTATGATGGACTGACATCTTCCATGCGCCAACTGGTCGAGACAATGTGTAATGAAGAATTCATGAATAAAGAGGTCGATGAGGTATGGGATTACGTCGATAGACTTGCCGAAAATGCACAATCTTGGGACCATCACCCAAAATCAAACACCACATCTAGGCCAACTCATTCTAAGGAGAAAGGTGGAGTATATCTCCTGAAAGAAGAGGATGATGTAAATTTTAAAGTGACTAATCTCATACGAAGAGTCGAGGCCATTGAAGGAAAGAAGGATAAGGTTAATGAAATTGTTTGCGGCATCTGTAATTGAAACATTCACACAACTGAAAATTGTCCTACAATATCTGCTTTACGAGGAGTGTTGACTGAGCAAGCTAATGCCGTAAATAACTATTAAAGACCTTTCAATGGATCTACCTTAATACATACAATCCTGGTTGGAGAAATCATCTAAATTTTAGTTGGAGGAATGGACAAACTGCTACCCCTCAAAGTTTCTTCAATCAAAATCTAAATCAGGGGAAACCTCAAGAAGAACCGGTTCAAAATTTCATACAAGAGCTGGCTCAGGCAATGCGTGGACTTACAGACTTTATGCAAAAAATAAATTCACGCATGACGGTTATAGAAAAGGGGATGCTTCCTGCACAACCGCTCCCTATTCTTAAACCGCAATACGAAATAAATGATCCCAGCTCTTCAAATCAAATGGGGCACGTTAAATCCATCATCACTCTTAGGAGTGGGAAGATCATTGATAAAACCCTTCCGGTTAGGCCCGAAAAGCCTCAAGAACCAGAAGAGGACAATAATGATGGATCTAGTGATGTCCCACAAAAATTAGAACCGGAACTTCTAGAGAAGCCAGTTGCTCCGTTCCCCCAACGGTTGGTTGCACCAAAACGTCTTTCTAACTCTCAGGATATTCTGGAGGTGTTGAAACAAGTGAAAGTCAACATTCCTTTACTTGATGTCATAAAATAGGTTCCTTCATATGTAAAATTTCTGAAAGACCTGTGCACGACCAAAAGACGGCAGAATATTCAAAAGAAGATCTTCTTGACTGAGAAAGTGAGTGTCATCCTGAAGCAAGACGTGCCGTAGAAATTCAAGGATCCCGATAGCCCAACCATATCATGTGTAATCGGGAACCATCGAATCGATCACGCACTTCTTGACTTAGGAGCGAGCGTCAATCTGATTCCCTACTCGGTATATAAACAGTTAAGGTTGGGTGAGTTAAAACCCACCCTAACCACACTACAACTTGCTGATCGAACTGTTCGTGTACCAAGAGGGATTATTGAGGATGTGTTAGTCCAAGTCGATAGATTTTACTACCTTGTAGATTTTATCATCCTGGACACCGTACCCATCAATAACATGAGCACTCAGATTCCCGTCATTCTTGGTCGCCCATTCCTTGCCACATCAAATGCAATCATCAATTGTAGGAATTGTGTCATGACTATGTCTTTTGAAAATTTGACATTGGAGTCAAACATTTTTTTTAATAACGGCAGCAACTCAGAGGATGATGACGATGTCCACGACATTAACATGATCGATACTTTCGTGGAAGATAGGACACCCCTTACCTTATCCTCTGATCCTCTAGAGACGTGCCTGGCCCACTCCCATGAGTTTGATGATGATATGATTAGGAAGACGTGTGCCTTACTGGATACTGCACCGGTACTTGAAGTTAACCAGTGAATGACACAATTTGAAAAATTGTCACAAACTGATGTAGTGCCTCTACCGTCTAACCTCAAGGCACCGAAGCTTGACCTAAAACCTTTGCCCTCTGATTTAAAATATGCCTATTTAGGTCAAGATGAGACATACCCAGTGGTGATCTCTGCCTACTTGGAGAAAGAACAGGAGAGTATACTCATATCTACTCTCATTGAGCATAAAGGAGACCTAGGATGGATGATCGCGGACCTCAAGTGAATCGACCCATTGATTTGTACTCACCACATATATCTTGAGGATAATGCGAAGACCGCTTGGTAACCACGACGTAGACTAAATCCAAACATGAAGGAAGTGGTTAAGGCCGAGGTTCTTAAACTATTGGATGTGGGTATCATATACCCTATATCTGATAGTCAATGGGTGAGTCCAACTCAGGTGGTTCCTAAGAAGTCCGGAATCACCATCGTAGCCAATGCTAATAATAAACTCGTGCCAACTAGAGTCACTACTGGTTGAAGAATGTGCATTGACTATAAAAAGTTGAATACCGTCACAAGGAATGATCACTTTCCTTTGCCCTTCATCGATCAAATCTTGGAAAGGCTAGCTGGTCATTCCTATTACTGTTTCCTTGACGGGTATTCGGGCTACAATCAGATTGAAATCGCCCCTAAGGACCAGGAAAAGACCACATTTACATGTCCCTATGACACCTTTGCTTACCGAAGGATGCCATTTGGACTATGTAATGCCCCTGCCACCTTTCAGCGTTATATGTTGAGTATCTTTTCTAATATGGTGGGGCAATATCTAGAGGTCTTCATGGACGATTTCTGTCTATGATTCATCTTTCAGCAAGTGCTTGAAAAGTCTTAAATGTGTGCTGAAAAGATGTGAAGAGAAGAACTTGGTACTTAATTGGGAGAAGTGTCATTTCATGGTTCATAAGGGAATTATCCTTGGACATATCATCTCGTCCAAGGGAATTGAGGTAGATAAGGCAAAAATCGATCTTATCTCTAACCTACCTCCACCCAAGAACATTAGGGACGTGCGATCCTTCTTAGGACACGCAGGATTTTACAGGCGATTCATAAAGGACTTTAGTATCCTCTCTCGTCCTTTATGTAATCTTCTTCAAAAGGATGCTCCATACGAGTGGACTGAGCAATGCCAGGAAGCTTTCACCAAGCTTAAAGGCACGTTGACCACTGCACCCATTATGCAGCCACCCGACTGGAGCCTTCCTTTTGAGCTTATGTGCGACGCTTCTGATTATGCTCTTGGAGCGATTCTAGGCCAGAGAAAAGATAAGAGGCCCTACGTCATCCATTACGCGAGTAGGACTTTAAATCCTGCCCAAGTGAACTACTCGACTACGGAAAAGGAACTCTTAGTCGTAGTGTTCGCTTTGGATAAATTTAGGTCCTACTTGATCGGATCCAAGATCATTATCTATACAGATCATGCGGCACTAAAGTATCTTCTTTCTAAGAATGATTCTAAGCCCCGCTTGATACGATGGATCCTTCTACTCCAATAATTTGATTTGGAAATTAAAGATAAAAAGGGAGTAGAGAACGTACTGGCCGATCACCTTTCTCGCCTTAATACCTCTAATTCCCTTGAGGCAACCCATATCAATGACATGTTCCCTGATGAACAACTGTTCAGAGTCTCCCATTCATCTTGGTTCGCTGATATTGCTAATTATCTTGCTACAGGTTCCATACCGACACATTGGACTGCGCGAGATAAGAAGAAATTTTTCACCGAGGTGCGCAAATTCTTCTGGAATGATCCATACTTGTTTAAATATTGCCCAGACCAAATCTTGAGGAGATGTGTGTCAGACGATGAGCATCAAAGTGTCATCTCCTTCTGTCACTCACAGGCCTGTGGTGGTCACTTTTCTGCAAAAAAGACCACGGCCAAGGTTCTGCAGTGTGGCTTCTATTGGCCCACTATGTTCGGGGACACACATGAGTTTTGCAAAGCTTGTGAGCGTTACCAGAAATTGGGAGCATTGTCCCGTCAAAATATGATGCCTTTGAATCTTATTCTTATCATAGAAGCATTTGATTGCTGGGGCATCGATTTCATGGGGCCATTCCCCCAATCTTTTGGGAATTTATATATTTTGCTTGCCGTGGACTATGTCACTAAATGGGTCGAAGCGATTCCGTGTCGAACTAATGACCATCGCATGGTCATTAAATTTTTAAAAGAAAACATCCTTTCCCGATTCGGAATGCCTCGAGCCATTATTAGTGATGGGGGTTCACACTTTTGTAATAGGCCATTCGAGAGTTTAATGAAGAAATACGGTATCTCTCACAAGGTGACCACCCCATACCACCCACAAATAAGTGGGCAAGCTGAGATTTCTAATAGGGAGATCAAACACATTTTGGAGAAAACGGTTAACCCTGACCGTAAGGATTGGTCAATCCGATTGACCGATGCCTTATAGGCGTACCATACTGCTTTTAAAACCCCTATTGGAATGTCTCCCTTTAGACTTGTCTATGGGAAAGCTTGTCACTTGCCTGTGGAGTTGGAACATAAAGCGTACTGAGCAATCAAAAATCTGAATTTCAATTTGGACAACGCTGGCTCGCTACGCAAACTTCAGTTGAATGAACTTGAAGAAATCCGGAACGACGTGTACGAGAACTCGAGAATTTACAAGGACAGGATGAAGGCGTTTCATGACCAACATATTCTACGAAAATCATTCACGCCAGGTCAGAAAGTCCTTTTGTATAATTCTCGATTACATCTCTTTCCGGGTAAGCTTCGATCTCGTTGGACCGGTCTTACATTATTATTACTGCTTATCCTCATGGGGCCGTTGAGATAAGAGATCCCAACAATGGTAAGAAATTTAAAGTAAATGGACATCGATTAAAATCATTTGTCAAGAAATTTGATTCAGAGGATATGTCCACGCCTCTGAATGATCCTGTTTACCAGGACTGATCTCCTAGTCTGATGGAGGTATAGGTAGGTTTATCGCTTTCTTAGGACTAGGGTAGTTACTTTATTTATCTGGTTGAAGACGATAAACTTAACGCTCCTGGGAGGCAACCCAGCTTTTCAACTTATTTCATTTTCCTAGCTAGTTCAATGTTTGTGGGTAACATTACTGCAAACCCTCACAAGACTACAACTCGTCCACTAGGGGCAACCTAGGGGTTTAAAGGCTTGTTGCATGTGCTAAATGCAATCGAGAGTACCTGTGAAAGTGGTATAGGTAAGAGTTTATTTTTATTATTTGTGTTTTACTTGTGTTGGTTTCTCCTTGCGCTGACTTACTCTCTCGCTGATATTTTTGGAAAAGTCTCTCGATTCGTCATCCAGGTACTATCTTCCCATCACTTCTCTTTCAATTTTGTTGTCCCATGTGCATTGCATGATTATATCTTTTCATTGAGGACCATGTGGATTTTTGGTTGGGGGTGGGGATTAGGTAACCTAATCAGTGTTTTTCTTAGTCTTGAGCAAAAATTGTGAAAATTTTTAAAAATTTTCTGGAAATTCTTGTGAATTCGTAGTGATTTTGATGGATATCCTGGATTTAGAATTTCAAGATACGTGATGTTGGAAATTTATGACTCTTAAATTCAGTATCTGTTAGATTTCACAGTTAAGTTTGAATTGTTAATCCATTGTTATAAGTTTTAAACATTGATTGAGTCATAATTTCACATGTCATATCTCGCTTACACATTGAGGTTTCAGCTCGATATTGAAAAATTAACTTGGTGATCACTAAGCTTGAAGGAACCAACCCGAGAAATTGAAAGGATTGGGCGAATGGTCTTTACCATAGGTTTGCTCCCTATAGGTGTAGATTCGATTCTCCATGATTAACAGTTGGAAGAGTTGGGCGACTAGTTTCACCATAGGTCTGCTCCCTATAAGTGAAAATTTGATTCCCCTCTTGTCATTCTAAAAAAAAAAAAAAAAAAAAAAAAAAAAAAAAAAAAGAAAAAGGAAGAATGACTCTTGAGGCAAGTCTTGGGTTAGGTTTTGGTTGTCATGGATGACCTCGTTGGTTACCAATGATATCATGAAAGAAAGACGGAAACTGAATGTGATACGTGAAGATTACACTATACACCCATGGAACTCAATGTTTAAGAATTATTCTAGGTTATGGATTAATATTTGAACTTGATTATGAAGTCACCATGAGCTGGATTCCAGGAGAAATTTGTGCCCAACAGTTGTGAATCTCAGATTTCTAGTATCTGGATTATTTTCTAAATCACTCGAGTTCTTAGAAATTGTTCGGTAATTCTCAATTTATTTTCGCATTCTTTGCTCGGGACTAGCAAAATGCTGGTTGGGGGTTGTGTTGAGGGTCAAATATTACATATCAGACCCCAATTACTGCCTAAATTTACGAACATGATACTGGCTAACGTTTGATTTTAACTGTGTTTGTGGTGCAAGGTGTATTCACGAGATTGGACCGAAAAAGTCGCTAAAAAGCATGGATTTAATAATCTGAGGACACCAGAGCAAGGGACGGACCCCAGGGGACTAAGATCAACGGAATTACACGCCAGGGATCCGAGAAAATTAAGAAACTGAAACTCGAGTGGCCTGAAATTGGTACAGAATGCAAGATCACAGGGTTCCCACCATCCATTCAACTCAAATTTTCATATATAGCCAGAAGACCTCAAATAAACCATACATGTCGATTTTCACCCGTTCGACCCCTGTGGAAGTAGCCCAACGGTCAGATCAGCCCATACATCGGCAATTTGGGGCCCACCTGCTCTTTGGATATGCTTCAATTTTGGTCTCAACCCCTTAAATTAGTTGGGAAACCAGATGAACGGTGTGGATTTGTCATGAGCATCAAGGTGGGACCCACTTTGAGGAGTGAGAGTGCACACTAGCTGTGCACTTTCAGTGCACCAAACCGACGGAATCGGTCAGCAACCGCTGACCCGATTTCCGTTTTCAAAACGGAGACAGAATCCGCTATTCGCAACAGGGACTTACGGTCGGGTGCAGGTGGGCCACCATCATCACACATAGTGATGATCCAAGCCGCTCATTGTAATAAGAAGGTCAAACTGACCACAGTCTAACGTAGTTCCAGATTTTCGTGAATGTTGCAGGAAGATGAAGGCTTCGACACAGGTTGGATGGTCACAAGAAAAACACCGTGAGTCTCAACGAAGCTGACCCAAAACTGATCATGTTCGACTGGTTTTCCACGAGCAATCGAGTGGACGGATTGGATTTCTCAAAATTACGTCGAAGTGGACCCCACAAGCAACATCAACACACGTGAGAAGACCTCCGTTACGCAGGGCCATCCGCGGATGGTGTACATGGCCCACCATCTCGGTCCAAATAATGAATCTGGACCGTACATTAAATTCCCACGACGCAGCCTACCAATGCCTAGCTGACGGAATTCTCAGAAGTTACGACCATCAAAATTTATTCGTTCAAACGTCTGATAGACGGCAGAGAAAGAGATTCTCTGGGCCGCACCAAATCCAAGCAGAAACGTTTGTTTTCGACTAGTTTTCCGAGCTAGAAACAATGAACGGAGTGGATTTTCCAGAAAAACAACGAAGTAGGCCCCACCAATCATTACAGCGTAAGAAAGTGAGCCGGCCCCTGTTTTCGTGGACCGGACGCTGCCCGGCCTTTGTGGCCCATTGTACGATTTTGGCAGTGATCGTTTGAAAGATCTGCACCGTCCAAACTGTTGGAATGGATAGTTAGACCCTTCCCACGTTGACAGAATACCTGGATGTGATTGCAGGCTGGTCCAAATCTCACCCAAACACAAACCAGTCTCGCGGTTTTGCTACGAAAGAAGGTGCAAGTTGTTGCTGCACACGTTCTGCATAACTCCTTCTCACAGTACAGGCCAGCAACTGACTTGCTTGCCTATAAAAGATAAAGGAAACAGAGAGACGGGGGAGTTGCTTGGAGAATGGCTGGCAGCATCGTGACGTGGGAAGAGACGGAGACAGAGAGAGGGAGTAATTTTATTTAGTTTTTATTATTTCTTTTTAAAGTATTTCTTTCAAGATGTTTAGCTCCATCATGTTAGGCTAAACCTCTTAGCTAGGGCTAAGAGGTGAAGCTTGTAGAGTGATGGGATGCCTCTTTGCTTGTGCCTTTGTTTAGACTGAACTGATGTTGATTTTGGTTTAATTAAGGGAATGTTTTTTAGTTTTTAATGGTCTGTTGTGACTGAAATTATAATGGGTCTGCGATGGCTTTGAGTATTTTCATTGCCCTTTTATGTTTATGACGTTAGGAAGCCCTGTTGTTCACCATCGTCTCCTGAGCATGGTCGGATGACAGTACCCTTCATAACCTTCATAGCATATTGATTGGTTGGTAATTAGTTTAATTCTGTTGTTTGCTTTGTCTCCTGGGCATGGTTTGGTAATAGAATCCATCGTAATTCATATACCTCTCATCTCTTGAAAACTATATCAATGGCAGTTCAGTTAATTTCCATGATTTGTGAAGCAGGCATAAGATCTCCCTGATCTCTACAAGTGGTTCCTCTGAATCCCTAATGTCTTTCCTCTGAATTTCTCCTAAGTTTTAGATAATAATTTTACAATCATTCCTCGAATTACAAATCAATTTAGATTTTATCTCATTCTAGTTCTACATCTAGTTAGTTTTCAGATTACGTACAAGTTCAGTCTCTTGGGATTCGACCTCGGTCTTACCGAGTTTATTACTACATCACAACCCTGCACTTGGGGAGTGAACAGTTCGAAAATATAACTGAATCCTCAATCGTAGCTAAGACGCTACTAGAAAATGAAGCAAAGGCTGTAGATAAAAGCTATAGCTAAAGATCTATGGCTACGGTTATCATCCGTAGCATGACCGTCCATTATATATAAAACCCCTTGTGTGTAAAAGGCATTAAAAATAATCATAAATTTTCATTTACTCTCATCCAAATAGAATATTTAGATTTCAAATGCATTTCATGTACTCATATCTAAACACGACTAAGTCATTTATTCCTAATTCATTTACTTTCAATTTCATTTTGCATTTACCTTTATTTACAAGCTCTCAAATGAGTCTTAAAATGGAATAAGAGGTATTTGAAGTACACAATTTTAGTGTGTTATAAAATCTTAAATTTTTATTATGATTTCAGTGTAATTGAATAGGTAGGAGAGTCACATGTATACGAAGGTGTTGCAAGGCTACTAATTCATTACATATATATAGACTGATGATACCCCAAAACAATCTAATTATCAAACGCATCACTAAAATCATATCAATAGAATTATCTGGACTGTCCAAACATTGGCCATGTAATTTGGTGGTTTGAAAACATGGATGCATGAGTCTGACATTTGTGGCACTCCATAGGCTCAAATTTCATCATGTTTTATTAAAGTATATATTTCAATGGGCTTGCTACAATTATTTTGTCAAATATTGTATTTATATATTAATTTAAAATATTAAAATTCATTAAGTTAATCAAATTTTAGGTTCTTTTAAATATAGTAAAGAATTTCAATGTATTCTATTTAAATACAAGCATTGAATACTATGTTAGTGCAATCCAATTACATGTAACTGAACACAACTAAGGATTTGAAATCATCTTAATTCCAGTATAATTTTAATTTGGATTCGGATACATTCCAAATACAAGTACGTAATTAATTTCTTTTTCTTTTTTTTTTTTTCAAAGGAGATTTCATTGATGAGGCAAAATTTACAAAGAGGATGTTCGGGGCGAAGACCAGGGACAAAAAGGCTGGCCCACCTATCATATCTTATACATATTAGATCTTTTTAGTTTCCTAATTGAGCCCAGCCCAGATTTGTCCAGAAAATAAGAACCTCTAACAAGAGAGGGGAGATCAGAGGGGACCGTGTAAATCTGAATGTCTTGGGACGCACTACTCTGCTTAGCCAAGTAGTCAGCTGGACCGCTGGCCTCTCTAGGGATGAGGGCAATAGAAAACGATCCCCTAAGAAGGAGGTTCTTTATCCTTGCTGCCCAATATTAAATTAAATTTGCTCTACGAGGCCATCATGACATATGAATACCGTTCAATCCATCCATCAATGCATCTAAGCCTATGTGCAGAATCCAGCGGTTGGTGTCATATATGTCATGCATCCAACCCCCTTCAACAGCTGAGCCCCACCATGACGAAGCTACACAGCAAAGCTAAAGAAGCCAATCCATTCCAAAATGTGGGCCATCACAAGTGAATATATAGGTATTAATTAGGCGTGATTTGCATTAATACTTGTGGTGTGTTCCACCTGAGATTTTGGAAAGATTCAGGCGGGCCCTAGGCACGGCTCTTGCTGATCATGCTTGTTTTATAGGAGTTGTAGGGGAACCGGCCTCTTCATACAGAGCTCATAGTTGTAAGGTTAATGTGACCACGTATATATCTGTATATAGGGCTGTGCATGAGCAGGTGTTGAAGACAGGAGTTAATTAGTGATGGCGCCCAACGAAGGAGAGAGAGGCCATGAGCTGTTGCAAGCCCAAGCCCACGTATGGAACCATCTCTATCATTTCGTAAATTCCATGTCCCTCAAGTGTGCCTTTCAGCTGGTGTGGGCCACTTGAGATTACTTCAAATTTTGGATCATCCCCTACAATGAATTGGTAAAACAGATAGACGGTGTGGATAAGATACATACATAACAGTGAGCCCTACAACGTTTACTCAGTATGCAATCCCGTCCGTTGCACGGGATGAGGAATCCACTAGGGGTTAGGTCATGGGAGGCCGAGCCCTCTATGATATTTGTGAGAAATCCATCCTGCACATCCATTTTCTAGATCATTTTCAGATATGAGACAGAAAAAACTTAGGGGGATTCAAAACCCAAGTGTGCCTCGGGGGAGGAAATAGTGGATATTGTAATACTACCGTTGAAGCATTGAAATGGCCACATAAGTTTTGTATCTGATTTAAGTTTTTATTTTTTCAATTCATCCAACTGGGGATGACTTTATAAATGATTTAGATGGCATATAAACATCAAAGTGAACACCAGTAAGGTTTCAATGGTAGGCATTTCTTTCACTACTTTCCCTCCGGTCGTAATGTCCTTGGTTCATTTTTGGTCTGATGTTTTAAAATAATATGGGCACGGTGGACTTATCACAAGCATTACCGACTTTTGGATATTGCATCCAAGCCCGGCCTGATTTTGTAACGGGCTTGATTTTAAGCACGAGCCCAGCTCTTGAGCCAATGCCCCATCCTAAGTATGGTTCGACGTGAGCTGGGCTCAAAAGCCTGACAGTCCAGCCCAACCCATTGACACCCTAGATTGCAAGTGTAGCATAGAGAAGGCAAGTTGTTTTTGTTTTTGTTTTTTGTTTTTTGTTTTTTGTTTTTTTTTAAACAAATCCCTCATAGGCACTTAACCCTAGGCGCTCTTGTTGAAACCCACCTCAAATATAAGGCGGATCCAAATCATAGGCGGACCATATCATACGAAACAGTTGGTGAATGAGTACCTACCTTTGGAAACTTACCGGGGGTTACAAAAGTTTTGGATCAAGGTAATATTTGTGTTTTCCTCCATCCAAGTGTATATGACTTGTTCAACAGGTTGGACGAAAAGTAAACATTACAATGGACCAAAGACATTTTTCAAGGTAGGGAGTTCAATCACCATTGTTTCTTATGTTGTGGTCCACCTGAGATTTTGATTGTTTCATTTATGGGCACCCTAAAATGAGTTGGAAAGACAGATGGATAGCATGGATTTTTTTATTGTTAAAAAAAAAAAAAAAAAAAAAAAAAAAAAAAACATACATCACGAGGGGTACTCTCAGGAGCCTATTCTAGCTAGGTGATGTATGTTGTATGGATTTAATGATTATATATATATATATATATATATATATATATATATATATAGAGAGAGAGAGAGAGAGAGAGAGAGAGAGAGAGAGAGAGAGAGAGAGAGAGAGAGCGCTCACCTGCGAACCAGTTCGTACCTACTACGTACGAACTTTTTTCAGAACCCATTATACGTGATGTTGATCTAAAATCTGAACCATTCATGTGAAGCAGCACCTAGTGAAACCCCCCAGGACCAAGTTTTACTTTCATCTAAAAATTTTATCCATACCGTCCATAGCAAAGAGAAATTCAAATCAAGGAAAGAAGCTATTTACATTTTTCACGGTCCACCAAAGATTCGGATCAAAGTAAAAAATCATTCTATGGGGTTTCATGAGGTTCTGCTTCATGTGAACCGTTCAGATTTGCGAGATTCATCACGTATGATGGGTCATCAAAAAAGTTTGTACGTACTTCGTACGAACTGGTTCGCAGGTGAGCATTTTCATATATATATATATATATATATATATATATATATATATATATATATATATAAAGAAGTTCCCTCAACAAACCAAGCACACTAGTCCTTGGTCAAATGAAAATATTTTGATAAAGAATTTTAAAATTATTGCATTTTTCATTGCATTACTATTGTAATCCTTAATCCAAACAAACCCTAATGTGGTGTGTTCGAAAATCATTTTGATACTGATGATTCATGTGATACATAAAGATCACGAGAAGGCTCACATGATTCTTAGTAGGTTCGGATTAGACGCACATGTGTGATCCATTCTCGTGCAACAAAAGGATTGGATTCTATCCTTATCTATGTAGGGGAACAATTTAATTGCAAGGTAGACTGATATAAGATGGGACATGCAAAACATCTTTGAAAGTTGTTCTTGAACGCCAACAGAATTTGGCCCATCAATATAAAACGCGGTCCAAGCTTTCCAATCGAATCCCACTGGGCATGCCTTTGGGGTAATGCCCTGTCCCCCAATATTAGAAGGACTGGACACTCAGTAAACTTCGTGGGACCTACCGTAATGTATATGTCTTATATACACATTCCATTTAATTTTCCATCTCACGTTGGGGGCACGAGCGCAAAGCCAAAGCATATCCAAAAGCTCAAGCAAACCACGTTATTGGAAACAGCTAAAAGCTTCTTGAGGGCCATCATTTTATAGAAAGGTACTTTCAACGGTGGATGTGATTATTAACACAGTTCCAAGTGGCGCGGTCGACTTCAGGTTTATGTATTTTGAGCTCATTTCCCAAAATAAGTGGTAAAAGCCATAAAGCGCGTGGATAAGACACACATTACTTTGAGACCCACGAGGCATGTCAGGGTGGTGTGAGCCCCACGCAAACTCCTCCCGCTAGCCCAAACGTCCCTTCTATATCTGTCAGAATAATGCACAGGAAAAGGTGCAAATTATTAGAACTGTCATCTTTTCCTCCCTCGTGCTTTCGATGAGCCAACCTGGAAAGTAGTACTCCTGCCAGTGGTGGACGTGGATTGCCAATCCACGCTCTCAGTAGCCGCCCATAATGGGTCCCAACGATATTTGGATGCAAGGAAGTATCCTGTTTAGGTGGGCCACGGAGGTTTTTATTTTTTGTTTTTAAAGCAAATTATGAAAAGAAAACGACGAACGGTCAACATTGGATGTACAATTATAGATCACGTACCTGATACGTGGACCCGCTGGAATGTGAGGTAAATGCATATTTGTGGTTAGTATCGATCTCGTGGTGAATGTTCACACGTATGCAAGAAACGGAATGTATTGCACGTTTTCCATCCTTAATCTTGTGCGAGCGAAACCCATTAAGGAAACTTCTCTAGAAAATGATAAGGGATTTTGACCATACTAGTCTTGTAATACTGCAAAATGCTTTAAAATTTTGATCTCTCAAATATAATCATTTAGTTGTCAATCTCATTGCTTTTCGATGAATTAGTGAATTAAAATTTTTTTTAAAAATACTCTTACTTTGGAACTTGGTACCTTGATGATTTTTTTTTTTTTTTTAAACTATTTTTCTTAAGTTTTTTTCTTCATTTTCAAACATGTCTTCTAAGAAACCTACCACCTTTTCAACTGCATTTTTTGAGATATATTCACCATCATCAACTTCTACAACATATAAGCACCGCAAACAACTTTTAATTGCCCTATAAAATTGTAATTTTTTATTCGACGACTGCATTTCTCAGAAATAGAAGCTATTGATATGTGGAAGACATTTTAAATGAATTTTTTATTTTATGTTTTATAGAATAATATTTTCCTAGAGATGAAAGCCACTTTTGATTGTGGATAGAGATGGATGGTCATGGTTGTTGTTGTCGTGGAGAGAAGTTATTGTCAGAAGATATAAAGGTAGATTATGATAGTTATGATTATGATGTGAAAAACAATGAAGGAAATAAAATTTGAATTTTATAATGTATCGCTTTGGTTGAAGTGGCTATCATGATCTGTGTTAAGGGTTTAGGCTACTATACCAATGGCTATGACGTAAAACATTCTTTTAATATAGATTTAATACATAGTCTTTGATCCATTTTTATAATGAATGCATGACAACCTCAATCCTTAACGCATGACAGCCTCAACCTTAACACACGATAACCTTAACCCTAACAACCTCGACCCTTTAGACATGACAACCTCAACCCAGAACCTTAATACTATAAGGACATTGTCTTTGAGGCCCACAATTAAGTATATGTTAAGGGTTGAGAATATGTGGTCTAAGTTGTCATGTATTAAGTGATAGAGATTTTTCTCCTCATTGCTGGGTTCGATGAAATCGAACCAATTTCGATATCATCGATAATTATCAGATTTTTCACCACTGGTCGCTAGACAGCTTTGGTCCTGTTCTGATATCATCGAAGGACTTTAGATGATATCGAAGGCTGTCATCGAGAGACACTACAAAAAAGAGGGTTTTTAGTGACGAAACTTTTAGCGACGAAACTATTTTTCGTCGCCAAAAGTCATTTTTAGCGACGAAATAAATTTTTGTCGCTAAAAGCTCAAACTTTTCGCGACAAAAATTTTCGTAGCTAAAAATAGGACATTAGACTTTTAGCAACGAAAATTTTCGTCGCTAAATACTCCAAACATTTTTGAATCAATTTCTTTTAGCTGCGAAAATTTTCGCAGCTAAAAATACTGTATGAGACCTTTAGCGACGAAAGTTTTCGTCACTAAAAACTCGGAACATTTTCTTAAACTTTCAGCGGCGAAAATATTCGCTGCTAGAAGTCTTGTAAGGTACAAGACTTTTAGTGGCGAAAAGTTTCGCTGCTAAAAGTATTGCTGCTAAAAATAAACTAACATATCTTTTAGCGACGAAACTTTTCGTCGCCGAAGGTTTCTTTTTTAAAAAAAATATTCCAGTTCAAAATCCGTATAAAATTTCTGATATACACCTGTTAACAATTAATTTCATCATATTCATCCACGATATCAACATTTTATCATATTCACTACGTAAACTTTTAGCGGCAAAAATTTTCGTCGCTTAAAAACACTATTCAAAACTTTTAGCAAAATTTTCGTTCTTAAAACTAAACTAACATATCTTTTAGCGACGAAAATTTTCGTTGCCAAAAGTTTCTTTATATATATATATATATATATATATATATATATATATATATATATATATATATATATATATATATATATATATATATTCTAATCCAAAATCCGTACAAAATTCCTGATATACATCTATTAACAATATATTCCATCATATTCACATTCACATCGAACTAAACCCAAATTACATAAAGTTTTAGCGGCGAAAATGTTCGTCGCTAAAAAATACTATACAAGACTTTTAGCCGCGAAAAGTTTCACTGCTAAAAATAAACTGACATATCTTTTAACAACGAAAATTTCGTAGCCAAACGTTTCTTTTTTAAAAAAAAATATTTCAACTCAAAATCGGTACAAAATTCCTGATATACATCGGTTAACAATATATTCCATCATATTCATATTCACATTCACATCCATCTAAACCCAAACTACATAAAGTTTTAGCGGCGAAAATGTTCGTCGCTAAAAAATACTATACAAGACTTTTAGCAACGAAAATGTTCGCTGCTAAAAATAAACTGACATATCTTTTAGCAACGAAAATTTTCGTCGCCAAAAGTTTCCTTTAAAAAAAAATATTCCACCTCAAAATCCGTACAAAATTCCTGATTTACATCTGTTAATAGTATATTCCATCATATTCACATTCACATCCATCTAAACCCAAACTAAATAAAGTTTTAGCGGCGAAAATGTTCGTCGCTAAAAAATACTATACAAGACTTTTAGCAGCGAAAATTTTCGCTGCTAAAAATAAACTGACATATCTTTTAGCAACGAAAATTTTCGTTGCCAAAAGTTTCTTTTTTTAAAAAAATATTCCAGCTCAAAATCCGTAAAAATTCCTGATATACACCTGTTAACAATATATTCCATCATATTCATCCTGATATACACATTTCATCATATTCACATTCACATCCATCTAAACCCAAACTACATAAACTATATTCATCCAAACACAAACAATCTTATCTGTATCACATTCATTCATGCATAAATACATATAAACTTAACATCATAAACAAATAAACAAAAAATCACAAAGATGAAGACGGAGGTGGTGGGGCATCGGTGGGTAAGTGTGCAGCGAAAGCCTGAAACATCTCAGTCATCCGTCGCTCATGCTCCACCCGCATCTCTGCCATCCTCCTCTCCTGCTCCTCCCTCTGCCTCACCAACTCCTCCTTCATCCTCCTCGCCGCCACCTTGGTGATCCTCTATCCTCCTCTCCTGCTCCTCCCCCTGCCTTTCCTACTCCTCCCTCTGCCTCGCCAGCTCCTCCAGGTTTAGGTTTAGGTTTAGGTTATAAGTATAGGTTTTGGGATTTGAGAATAGGTTTAGGGTTTAGGGTTTAGGAAATCGGGTTTGGATTCGGGATCGGGTTTAGGTTTGGGTTTTCAAGTTTAAGCTTAGGTTAAGGTTAGGGAGTTGAGATTAGGATTAGGTGTAGGTGTAGGTTTAGGTTTAGGGATTTGAGAATACATTTAGGTTTTAGGTTTTAGGTTTAGGTTTAGGTTTTAGGTTATAGGTTAAGGTTTAGGTTTTAGGTTTAGGTTACTGTTAGGTTATAGGTTATAAGTTTAGGCTTTGGTTTAGGTTTAGGTTATAGGTTTAAGTTTAGTTTTAGGTTAAGGTTTAGGTTTAGGTTATAAGCTATAGGTTTAGGGAATTGAGAATTGGTTAAGGTTTAGGTTTAGGTAATCGGGTTCGGGTTCGGGATCTGGTTTAGGCTTGGGTTTTCATGTTTGTTTAGATTTAGGTTTAGGTTAGGGAGTTGAGATTGGGATTAGGTGTAGGTTTAGGTTTAGGGATTTGAGAATAGGTTAATGTTTAGGTATAGGTTTAGGTTTAGGTTTTAGCTTATAGGTTTAGGTTTTGGTTTTAGAGGTTTAGGTTATAGGTTAAGGTATAGGTTATAGGTTTTGTTTAGGTTAAGGTTATAGGTTTTGGTTTAGGTTTAGGTAGCGGTTTTTAGTTTATAGGTTTAGGTTATAGGTCATAGGTTTAGGTTAAGGTTTAGGTTCTGAGGTTTTGGTTTAGGTTAAGGTTATAGGCTTTGGTTTAGGTTAAGGTTTAGGTTTTGGGTTTATGTTAAGGTTATAGGTTAAGGTTATAGGTTTAGGTTAGGTTTAGGTTTAGGTTATAGGTTATAGCTTTGGGAATTGAAAATAGGTTAAGGTTTAGGTTTAGGAAATCGGGTTCGGGTTCGGGTTCGGGATCGGGTTTAGGCTTGGATTTTCATGTTTAGGTTTAGGTTTAGTTTAGGGAGTTGAGATTAGGATTTGGTGTAGGTTTAGGTTTAGGGATTTGAGAATAGGTTAAGGTTTAGGTATAGGTTTAGGAAATCGGGTCGGGTTCGGGATCGGGTTTAGGCTTGGGTTTTCATGTTTAGGTTTAGGTTTAGGTTAGGGAATTGAGATTGGGATTTGGTGTAGGTATAAGTTTAGAGATTTGAGAATAGGTTAAGTTTTAGGTATAGGTTTAGGAAATCGGGTTTTGGTTCGGGATCGGGTTTAGGCTTGGGTTTTCAAGTTTAGGTTTAGGTTTAGGTTAGGGAGTTGATATTGGGATCGGGTGTAGGTTTAGGTTTAGGGATTTGAGAATAGGTTAAGGTTTAGGTATAGGTATAGGTTTAGGTTTTAGTTTATAGGTTTAGGTTTTGGTTTTAGGTTTAGGTTAAGGTTACAAGTTTAGGTTATAGGTTATAAGTTATAGGTTAAGGTTTAGGTTATAGGTTTTAGTTTAGGTTAAGGTTATAGGTTTTGGTTTAGATTATAGGTTTAGGTTTAGGTTTAGGTTTTAGTTTAGGTTTTGGTTTTAGGTTAAGGTTTAGGTTAAGGTTATAGGCTTTGGTTTAGGTTAATGTTTAGGTTTTGGGTTTATGTTAAGGTTATAGGTTAAGGTTATAGGTTTAGGTTAGGTTTAGGTTTAGGTTATAGGTTATAGCTTTGGGAAGTGAGAATAGGTTAAGGTTTAGGTTTAGAAATCGGGTTTGGGTTCGAGGATCGGGTTTAGGCTTGGGTTTTCAAGTTTAGATTTAGGTTTAGGTTAGTGAGTTGAGATTGGGATAAGGTGTAGGTTTAGGTTTAGGGATTTGAGAATAAGTTAAGGTTTAAGTATAGGTTTATGTTTAAGTTTTAACTTATAGATTTAGGTTTTGGTTCTAGGTTTAGGTTAAGGTTATAAGTTTAGGTTATAGGTTAAGGTTTATGTTATAGGTTTTTGTTTAGGTTAAGGTTATAGGTTTTTGTTTAGGTTTACGTGTTAGTTTATAGGTTTAGTTTATAGGTTTAGGTTTTGGTTTTAGGTTTAGGTTAAGGGTATAAGTTTAGGTTAAGGTTTAGGTTCTGAGTTTTGGTTTAGGTTAAGGTTTAGGTTTTGGGTTTATGTTAAGGTTATAGGTTAAGGTTATAGGCTTAGGTTAGGTTTAGGTTTAGGTTATAGGTTATAGCTTCGGGATTTGAGAATAGGTTAAGGTTTAGGTTTAGGAAATCAAGTTCGGGTTCGGGATCGGGTTTAGGCTTGGGTTTTCATGTTTAGGTTTAGGTTTAGGTTAGAGAGTTGAGATTGAGATTTGGTGTAGCTTTAGGTTTAGGGATTTGAGAATAGGTTAAGGTTTAGGTTTAGGAAATCGGGTTCGGGTTCGGGATTGGGTTTTGAAGTTTAGGTTTAGGTTGGGGAGTTGAGATTGGGATTGGGATTAGGTTTAGGTTTAGGGATTTGAGAATACATTTAGGTTTTAGGTTTAGGTTTAGGTTTTAGCTTATAGGTTTAGGTTTTGGTTTTAGGTTTAGGTTAAGGTTATAAGTTTAGGTTATAGGTTATAGGTTAAGGTTTAGGTTATAGGTTTTGTTTCGATTAAGGTTATAGGTTTTGGTTTAGGTTTAGGTTTAGGTTTTAGTTTATAGGTTTAGGTTTTGGTTTTAGATTTAGGTTAAGGTTATAAGTTTAGGTTAAGGTTTAGGTTACAGGTTTTGGTTTAGGTTAAGGTTATAGGTTTTGGTTTAGGTTAAGGTTTAGGTTTTGGGTTTATGTTAAGGTTATAGGTTTAGGTTGGGTTTAGCTTTAGGTTATAGGATATAGGTTATAGCTTTGGGAATTGAGAATTAGGTGTAGGTTTAGGTTTAGGGATTTGAGAATAGGTTAATGTTTAGGTTTAGGTTATAGGTTTAGGTTTTGGTTTTAATTTTAGGTTAAGGTTATAAGTTTAGGTTATAGGTTATAGGTTAAGGTTTAGGTTATAGGTTTTTGTTTAGGTTGAGGTTATAGCTTTTGGTTTAGGTTTAGGTTTTAGTTTATAGGTTTAGGTTATAAGTTATAGGTTTAGGTTCTAGTTTTAGGTTTAGGTTCGAGTTTAGGTTGCGGGTTTTAGTTTAGGTTAAGGTTATAGGCTTTGGTTTAGGTTTAGGTTTAGGTTTTGGGTTTAGGTTTAGGTTAGGTTTAGGTTTAGGTTATAGGTTATAGGTTATAGCTTTGGGAATTGAGAATAGGTTAAGGTTTAGGTTTAGGAAACTAGGTTCGGGTTCGGGATCGGGTTTAGGTTTGGGTTTTCCAGATTAGGTTTAGGTTTAAGGATTTGAGAATAGGATTAGGTTATAGGTATAGGTTTAGGTTGGGTTATAGGTTTAGGTTAAGGGTGTGGTACCTGCAAATACAGACATAAATACAGCCTGTCCAAATGGCCAGGCCCTTCCAATGTTGTCCATAGGAAATGGACAGCTTCATCATGGTCATAACAGCAGCTCCCACCTTCCAGGGACCCCCGCTCTTCCGGATAGTTCCGACGCACATTCGGGTCTGCTCCATTAATTTCGAGTAAATACATAAATATGATCTGTCTAAATGGCCAGGCCCTTCCAATGTTGTCTATAGGAAATGGACAGCTTCATCATGGTTATAATAGCGGTTCCCACCTTCCAGGGACCCCCGCTCTTCCAGATAGCTCCGACGCACATCCGGGTCTACTCTATTAATTTTGATTCCCACCCGATCAGTGGCTCAACCTGATTTAATAGAGGTGAGTAAGCCACTGTTTTCTCAGCTAGGGTGTTCTACATGTGTGACATTTTTGCAGAAAATGTGGTCTAGCATGATAAGCATAGCTGTGTATACTCATCCTTTACAAGGATGGTGGGAAAGAAAGCTCAAGCAAAGTCATCTTGCAACAAGAAAATTTACCTGTGTAAAATATGTAATCAACTGTGCCAATGAAATCTCAAGTGTAGTTTGTGAACTACGATTCATTAGTCATGGGGTCCATTCTCCTTCTTTGTTGCTCCAAACCAATTCTAACTCCCACCATCCTTGCAAAGGTTGAGTATGCACTGACCTGCAATAAAAGCCTAGCAATGTAAAAGAAAAGACTTATGTGAATAAATGTCAATGCCTAACAATGTAAAAGAAAAGAAAATGACACAACTCACCTTGACGCCCTTTTCGCTCAGAGAAGATTTGAAGAAGTATCCTCTTCCATCTTGGAGAATTTGCAGCTACGAGTCCTCCCTGTGTTTTGTTGAAGTTGAAGCCTTTGCAAATGTTTTAAAGAAATTCATCTATTGCATTGATCTTGGAATATCACTTCCAAAGGTGAAAACTATGTAGAGAACATCATAATTTCTGACTCACTGTTAATTTAGAAGGAATACAATAGAACGGATAGCTTGGGTGTCAAGTAAGCAGTGGGATTACACAGAGAAACAAGATACAAAAAACCTGCATGTAGAAATTTCTTCTCAATGACCCACCCACGGCCTTGTGAAAGGAATCCAACTGAATTTTTCATTCCATACTTGTAAATGATATAATTTTTAGAACAAAAGAAAGCCCCGTCACTTTATTTATGTAATACAACTAAGTTCTGGACACTTAAGTGTGACAGTTTTTCCATGATGCTACCAGGAAAAAATTCGAATGCAATTTACATAACAAAGCACTCTCCCAAAGCCTAATAATCAATACAAGATGGTTCAGCCACTTGTGCAATTAGGGAAGGTTCAAAAGGACATACATAGTTATTATGTTTTAGTGATTTAATTGCTTATGGGAGATATGTAACACTTTAAAATGCATCTCCAATCAAGATTTTGGAATTGGGGTTTGATGAAATGATTGCTGATTTTATTTGAATTCTTCTATTTTTCCTATGCTTATGGTTCTTTTCAGTGATTGAAATGCATATGTATGTCTTTCTTTTTTTCGTGCATGTGAATGATATAAAGCATTATAATTCAAGGTTCTTGTAATCTGGGTCTGATGAATTAATAGCTGGGATTGTGTGATTTATGCCATTGCTATGATTCTGTTTTTTCCTTTTTTTTCTTTAATATATATATATATATAGTGATACCAATGCTTGTGGGAGATTGGCATAGCTCTTTATAGTACATGTAAATGCCATAAAACATCTAAATTCATGGCTTTACTTCTATGGGTCTGATTGAATGAAAAGGATTTCTATGAACTGTTAGTGTCTTTCTATCAAAAAAGAAAAAAAGAAAAGAAAAGAAAAAGGAACTGTTTTTATCTGGCTCTCTCTCTCTCTCTCTCTCTCTCTCTCTCTCTCTCTCTCTCTCTCTCTCTTCTCTTCTTCTTCTTCTTCTTCTTCTTCTTCTTCTTCTTCTTCTTCTTCTTCTTCTTCTTCTTCTTCTTCTTCTTCTTCTTCTTCTTCTTCTTCCAGTGATTTTAAATGCTTCCGTGAGATGGTTATGTAGCTGTTTTAAGTACATGTAAACACTATAAATTAATCCATGGGTTTACTATCTGGATCGGATGAAACAATGCCAAGAATTGTATCCATGGCAAAAGAAAAGTTTGCTGATGTGCAGGATCCTCCACATGCGAGGTTCATGGCAGGGTTATCCTAACCGTTAATCTGATGGACCCCACTTTAGATTGGGGATGCCATGAAAATTTCCCAGTTTGGAAGATCCAAACCGTTCAATATTTCGGCTTCTTTCGGTTAATTGTGGGTCATTGATTTTTTTGTATCAATTTGTTCCACTAATCAAATGGTATTATTTCATCTAGGAGGCTTCCAGCTCATCTCCACAGCAGGGTACATCAGATTAATGGTTTAGATCACCAAACCATGGGCACCACATGAATGGAATCCTGAGCATCAACAAACTATACCTATACTGGTCTACGGGACCTTATAATTCCTCTTTTTAAATAGAATACAAGGACCATACATGTCAGCAACATATTCATCATGGTCAAAATCAATAAGGAGCATGTGAGATATATAGCAACCTACAAGAGGAATCGAGGCATTCAGAATGAATCCAGGCCACACAAGCAGGCTGCTCAAAGAAAAAGACTTATTCAAGGGTAGCCCTGATTAAGGATTTGGAGCATCCAACCATCCAGATTGAGGATATAGATCACTTTGATAGTCTAGATTGATTTGATTGAAGATTAGTGGTCCAATGAACACTATGGATCAAATCAGCAGTCATTTAGTTCCTTATTAGAGATTGAATTAGCAGGCCTAGTTTATCGTTAGTATTTATGTCACTTCTTTTGTGGACCACTTTTTGGGTATATCAAATAACAGGTATATCAACGATGTTGGAGTAACACAAAATTGATCCCATTTGAAAAAGCCTATTCAGTTACTTTAAAAAAAGCCAAGATCATGCAACAAGACCATTGGAGGAGATAAAGCCCATTGAAAAAATAGCCTATAAGGTTGCAACGAGATTTAAAAGTGTTCTGGTCATTTTAATGTTTTATTAAAATAGATTATTAGGATTAGACGTATAGTTGCACTAAGCATGACATGAATGGCACAGGAAGCATTATCTTCAAAATGTTATCAAGAATAAAATGCCATGAAGCAGGAGTGCAAGTGCAAAGTGTGAATGGAAGCGGGAATTGCACCTAGTTAGGAGGGTCACACAACTAAAATTAGAAGTAATGAATCCTAAGGATCACATTAGGATTTCTCTTGGTTTGAGGAAAAAAGTATAAAACACACAAGGACTTGCTTTTTTAAATGAAGGTAGACCATTTGTTGTTATTTGAATGAAAAAGTTGAATTTGGAGGGCAACTGACCACTGTATTTTATTTTTTTTGAGTGGGGGTATTTGCAATTGGGATTTCTCTGTGCTTCTCATTTCCATCAGATAAAATGTTTCAAGCTAAGCCAATGAGTTGTCAGGAATTCAGATAAATGCCACTTTGACAATGGCATTCATGGCAACTGTCATATTACTCATTTCAACAAGTCATCTTCACCAAGAGTTGTAGTAGCCTTTCAAAATAAAAAATAAAAAAAATCGAGACTTGTAGTATATGTAGACTGGACTGCAACTTACACTAGTAAACTGGTTCCAATTTCAGATAAATTATGTCCTATAACAGCTTAAAACTTCATAAGAGGGCCAATCACCACCAATTTTGATACTGTGGTTAATATATGCCCCCGACATTTTGCACTGGGTTTCAAAAGAACAGGCGTCTCAAAGAAAAACTCTTCTAATTTTACACTTTCAAAAGAGAAAAAAATAAATAAATAAGAGACAAAGAAAAGCTCTTCTGATTTAAGCTACCTTTACTTTTTCACATCTTTAGAAGAAAAAACTGCTATTTTCATAATCTAACACTAAAATTCCACCTTCCATAAATATGTCTTGTGTGGAAGCATGCACGCATGTTATTATCTCTCCTGTTTCCTAAGATGGGTACTTCTGAAGCGTTAAATCTAGCTCATGTTTAGATTCATGCACTAAAATGAGCTAATAAAATAAATAGACAGTGTGGATCATATTACAGCATTTACTATAGTAATTATTATCATATTACAGCATTTACTGTAGTAAATGGTTAACTAAATGGGCCACAAAGGTACAAAATCAACCTAATCCAAATTCAAGTATGCCACACCATGCAAACTTTATAGATTTTAGGAGTAATTTAACTTTTTTATCATTGGTGTCGCCCCATCAGAGTTTTTGTGATTTTTATTGGATTAATATTTTATATGTGCAGTTCAAATAAGGTTCTCTCTTGATGGATGGGTTGAATTTTTCATATATAACATGATGGCACTGCATAGCTTAAGTGGTTTTACCCCTCCAAGTAAAGCAGGTATTGTATAGATTATTATGGTCTTCATGCCAATAGTGGATGTTATGAATTAAAATTCTCAGGAAAGCTTTAATACTCAAGGTAGAGTGTGATGGACAATACTCAGGCACTTAAAAGTAATTTTAAAAATAAATGTGTCACATCTAAGTAGTTCAAATTAAACTGTCCAAATTATGGGCCCAGATAATATGCGACACAGATGGGCATTATGCCTGCTACTCACTCTACCTTTGTTTGTTTAGAAAGCCCACTTCTTGGAAAATGATAAGTGCTTTCAACATTGAGCAGAGATTCACTAGAATACATCCATCCCTACATTTTGGAATAGGATATGGTAGGACTATAACCATTGGATCTGGGATTATCTGGTGATTCAGACCATTCACAAGATATGCCTTGCAGTCAATTGAGGATACCTAATAACTAAGCCCTCCAATTGTGGTGAAAATCCACTGTGGTGTGAGTGCTTGCGTGTGTGTATGAAAAAAACAGGCCACCAATTGGAGTACTCTAGCACCTAGATTGCTTAACATATTTCCATTAAATATGGACTATCTCTTTAATTGTTGTTGTGTGGGCCATTAATTTGAAAGTCTAGGATCGATGTTACAATCTTGAGATTTTTGAGACAGCCACCTTCATCATTGTTTTTCGTCAAATTAACAATGTGGATCACTGAATATCATCCCCAATCCAATGCCTTTAATCCCGACAAATCATATTGCAATTTCAAAACCCCAGGATCCCCAATTTCAAAAACCCCCAGATTCTCAATGTGATTAGGGTACCATAATCCCCAAATTCGCAGTGGGAGTTGGGTACCCAAATCCCCAATTTCAAAACCACCAAATTCGATTTGGGTTTAGGGTACCAAAATTCCCTAATTCAAATTAGGATTAGGGCCACCTTCATTTGTCGGTGTGTGCTTGGGTCATGGGTTAGGGTTTTTACCTTTCGAGTTGAGAGGAAGAGAACGAGAAGAGGGTTTGAGTTGGAGCCCCAATCCGGTTTTCATGCTTTGAGGAGACAGATTGAGAGAGTTGAGCTGAGAGATCTCCAATCGGGTTTCCGAGCTCAGAGAGAGAGAGAGAGGCTGCGAGAGAGACTGAGGTGTGCCAGGGTGGAGAGATCAAAGAGAGAGGAATAGAGAGATCGAGATCGAGATCAAGATCGACAACGAGAGGAGGGGGAGGGTGCGAGAGAGAGAGAGAGAGAGAGAGAGAGAGAGTTCTCAGCTCTCTCACGGGCGCGGGCGTGGCTTAATACCAGGTTGAGTAGCGAGTTGGCTACTGAAGTGACGTCGCCAAGTTCTGTGGGCCCCACTATGATGGATGTGTTGTATCCACACCGTCCATCCATTTCGAGATATTATTTTAGGGCATGAGGCAGAGAATGAGGCAAATGAGAAGATGTAGTGGACCTCACCACAGAAAACATTGGGGAGAGTGATTCCCACCGTTGAAACTATCCTAAGGATGACCATAGTTTTTTTTTTTTTGAAATCCAACCTATTCAAAAGTTTAAAAAGATATGAAATAAGGTAAAACACAAATATAAGCTTGATCTAAAACTTTCATGGCCTTTAGAAGTTTTTAATGGTGGGTGTCACTGTCCCCACTATTTTTTGTGATGGGGTCCATCGGAGATTTGGATTTATCTTTTGATATTTTCCTAAATTGATCTCTCCAAATAGATGGAAGGTGTGGATGTAAAACATACATCATAGTGAAGCCCAAAAACGATAGGTATATAAATATCAGGTGGACCACACCACATGAAAACCTTAACCTTGGATATCCATCATTAATAATTCATAAATACTTTCAAAATCCTATTCATTTAATGGCCCATGGTCTTATCAAAGACGGGCAGATTCCGTTAGGTAGCTTGAGTTCTGACTGTGATTGTGGGGCCCACCTTGATGTATGTACTTGTTGTCTATACATTTTGCCGACTTATTTTAAGTGTATGAGCTTAAAAATAAAGCAGATTCAAATCTTTCTATGGTTCACTGAAATGTTTATTTGCCACTTAACATGTTGATAAGGTTATACAAGCTTAGATAAAGGAAAGATAAAAATAAAAATCAGCATAATGCAGAACTTTCGTGGTCCACAATAAATAATTTTTTATAGTCAATCATCATTGTTCATGTGATGCAGTTCACTTCAAATTTTTGGATCTATTTCATTTATGGACCCATAACTTAATATAAGCTGGAAAAATATATTAACAAGCTTCAACATACAACAAATGCATCAAGATGGCCCTAAGTCATGGCCTAATGGAAGTACGTGTTAAGTAGACCTGATCAAATCGGCTACCATCAAGACATGATGTTTGCAGCCAGTAAAACACTCCAACTCTGTAGGTTTTTTTTTTTTAGCTTGAAAAAATTTTGAACTGAGTTTGAGCTTGCCCAAGCTCGACTCGACTCGGATCGAACCCTAGCTCGAATCGAACTAGTTCAGTGACTTGGTTACTTTGATATTGATGTTGCTCACCAAGTGTTCGATGAAATGACTCAATAAAGTGTTGGCTGGTGGTAAGGTATGTATATGAAACAAATACCCTCTTTTTTTCTTGATTTTCAAGTTGCCTGTAAGGTATTTGATAGAGCTCAACTCGGTGGTAAGGTATGTATGTGAAGCTCGACTCAGTTCAACTCTCATACACCTCTACTAGTGTGGAAGGGAGAAACATATATGATAAAAGCCATCTCTCCACAATGCGGATGCAGATTGTGTGGTGACCCAACACCACATAGTTTGGTGTTGTTAGGATATGGCGAGATGTAATTCAATCAAGTGGTGCAGTTAGAAATGGGCTCAGTCGAGTACATACTCAACTTGACAACTTTTGTTTAGCCTGATGTTGTCCAAGACCGAAGAACGATGGGCCGGTCCAAGTCACTGACATCCCTGTGATGATATGATCCAAGCCATTCATCTGTAAGGAACCGTAGCTTATGGGCTACATGGCTAAAATATAAAAACATCCGAGATCCCAATGTCCATACAATGTGAGTCAGAACAGGCTTAGATGATGGTAGGATGACAACCTGAATAATGCACTTATTATTGTGGTTATTTGCCATCCAAACCGTTCACAGGGTTATTATCATTCATACAAGTTACAATAACAAATATCATCCTTTACAAAACTTCTATTGCCTCCACAAAGTTTCCAATGGTGGGCGTTCAATACCGCCGTTTTATGTGGCGTGACCCACTTAAATTTTGGATCTACTTGATTTTTGTACTCCTATGTTTCAATCTTGAGAAACTAATGAACGAAGTGAATTTGTCATGGGAATTTCTGTGGGCCCCACACAACTTTTGCCTACAGGAACATGGCATCCGAGGTTGAAGACACTGTCATAGAGATGATGCATCAATCTCATCCGTCCATCTAGTTGTTCGTGGCTAAAATAGATTAATAGGCTTCAACATACAATAGATGCATTAAGATGGCCCCACCATGATGTGTGTTTGAGGAGCTCATGGGAACTCACTGTGATGGGGCAAACAGAGTTATACCAGGCCCCGGCTGAAACTTAGGGCATGAGCCAAAAAAGGAGCCAGATTTAAAGTTCAAGTGGACCACACCACAAGAAAAAGGAAAAAGGGAATCGAACACCCACCGTTAAAAACTTCTTGGGGCCACTGTTTACTTTGGTGTGGGCCACTTCAACGTTGGATCTGCCTCATTTTTTGGCTCATGCCTCAAAATGCCATGGTAAAGTAGATGGATGACATGGATATGTAATATACATCATGGTGGGCCCACAAATAATTATGAATGTTTTAATGGAGGGTAACCCCTCTCAACTTTTGTATGTGGTGTGGCCCACACAAGTCATAGAATGATTTGATTTTTAATACCTGGGCCCACGATGGGATGGTGCATCTGACTGATGGGGTAGATGTTTGACACGCATCATGGTGGGGCCCACGGAGCCATACCAGACCCACACAAAAATTCGGCGCGCGTCATTGAAAATTGGGCGCCCAAACAATCCCCAAATTGGGCGCGTGCTCTCTCACCCAAATCCCTCTCCTCTCTCTCTCTCGCCCTAATCCCCTCCCTCTCCCCTCTCTCTTTTTCTCGATCTCTCACCCTCCACTCTCTCCCCCCCCCCCCCCTCTCTCTCTCTCTCTCTCTCTCTCTCTCTCTCACGGCCTTCGGCTCTCTCCAGCCACAGCAACTCGATAACCCATCAGGTATCAAGATCTCTACGTTTTGCGAGTTTTTTTTGGGATTTACTAGATCTAGAGCTAGGGTTTGGATTTCAGAAGATTGAAGTGAGAAGATGCTTTTTCTTTTTCCATTTTTCTTTGCATTCATGTGATATAGTTTCTGCTTCTCAGAAATTTCAGTATTTGGTAGTTGTACCGTTTAGGGTAGGAGATGTGTTGCCGTTATTCTTCAATTCATTGCAATTTTCTTGATTTTGTACTATTTTAGGGCTTGAGATCGGTTTCAGTGGTTCCTAAGGCATTTCAATTCGTTTCTATGGATATTTTTTCCCTTTTTCATTGAGATTTCCAATCACAAATCATCTTCTACTATCATACCCAATGGATGTCTGCTTTGCCTCAGTGTAGAAGAGTCAGTGAATCATCTCTTTCTCCATTGTTCCTTCTGCCTAATGGTTTGGTCAAGCATCTGACAAACAAAGATCTGCATTTCTGGGTGATGCCCACATCAGGCACTGACCTCCTTTCCTGGCACTATGACCAAGGAGGAAGCCTTGGCAGGAAGAAGTGGAGACTAGCGCTTTTGTCTTTGTTTTGGGCTATCTGGCTGGAGCAATACAATATTTGTTTTTGTAATTCTAAAGAGTCGAAAAGGAGAGTTGCTTTCGTGGCTTGAGGTTTTCTTAGGGATTGGGCTTTATAATGTTGGGTCTTGGTTTTAGTAGCGGTGAGTGAGGTTTTCTTGCTAGTCTTGTATAGTTTAGGGTCTTGTCTTGAGATCTTTTCTTTTTCCGTCTTATTTTGTTTTTCCTTTCTTTTTGGAACTTTGCCTAATAATAGTTCATCTTTCAAAAAAAGTGGCAGCTTCACAAGAGTTGATCGATGAATTGCAGCTTAAGGTGGAAAGGCACTTGAAACCATAGTGTAATCTGTGGGTGAATACTACATTTATTCTGATATGTAATCATTGTTGACTGTTCAATGGGCTCCCATTACACCAACTCTATTTTGCATAATGCAATTCCCATGAAAGTTAGCTACACCCTATTGGGACACCCTTGAATGATGATCTGCCGCAGGAGAGGCGTTTCGAAAGTTCTGTGCCATATTTGGAAAAGAAGTGTCAACTGATGATTTGATCGCAAAGATAGAAGTTGACAAAATAGTTATGGATAGACATGCATAAGATGCAAAGGAGAGCAAGCAACATAAAGTTTGATGAAGGTGATGAAGTGCCCCTTAGGTGGGCCATCTGTTTTTATTCGCTGGATACAAAATCATGGGCATACATGTACTGTTCCAAACTCAAACTATGGGCCCATCTTTAGATGGGGCAGGGCCTCAAATCCATCTCACCATTTGGCATTCTTGCCAAACATTGCATCAAGCCTTGTGTCACCCCATTTGCACATGAGCCATGTCCACTATCGTTGGGTGACAGTTGCATTGCCTTAGCATGTAAGCATTGGCTTTCTTTTATGCTGCTTATTGTTTTTGTAAGTTAATATCCAATTGTAATTTTGGAATGACAACAATGTATAATTTGTAGCTGAATTGGGCTTTCTTTGGAATTTTGATTTCATTTGGAATTTATAACTACCTTTTAGTATCTCTGTTTAGAGCACTCATGTTTAGAGCCAATTCCAATGAAGGAAGGAATACCAAGACTGTTTGTGTAGGATTTTCCTTCTATTATCTTGGTGAATTCTTCATTATAGATCTTTTGCTTCTCACTTTAATAAAATGGATATTACAAACTTACAATGGAAAATTCTCCCATTCATGTATTGCATGCTATTGTGTTGTACCTTACTATGGAGGTAAACAATGTGGAATAATCCAGGGAAGGAAGGAATACCAACACTGTGTTATGCGTAGGATCTTCCTTCAATTATCTTTGGTGAATTCTTCTTTACAGTTCTTTCATTTTTCACTTTAATAAAATGTATGTTACTATAGAAACATTGTCCCATTCAAAAAAGAAAAAAAGAAAAATTCTTATTGTTCCATGTTGTGTAATGTTGAAATTCATTTTCCATGTTCATAATTTATTAATTGCGTGTGTACTATCGTAGATGCTATTTATTTGCATCATAGCTTTCTTTACTGCAATGCTTGCTTGCACGTGATTTTTCCATGGATGGAGTAGGCGAAATTGTTTTACATTAACTGTCATTTCGGGATGAGTAAAGTGTCATTTCTGCAATGCAATGCTATTTAGTTCCTTTTTCTTAAGGGGAATGTCTCACCTGCAACTAGTTGTTGATTAGAAAGCTGTTGAAGTAGTTGTCTGTGGGGTGTATGGCATCTAACCCTTACAGCAGAGTTTCACCACCATGAAGATCAGGCCCATTCAACTCTCAGGTGGGCCACACATGAATTTGGAGGTTTTAAGTGGTTCTTTGTTATTTTCTTTGGTGTGGCCACTTGATGATTCGACCAGTCTGGTTTCGGGGATCCCATTATTCATGGTGGGAAAACCCTTCTAAACACGTTGAATTCCATACACAAACCATGGTGGGCACCCACATAGCTTGTTGCATGGTTTTCTCATCTACATCTAGTTGCAGGTGGGACCTTCCCATTGTTATTATGTGTATTTTGCTTCCTTCTTATTTTGTTTCTCTTTTTTTTTTTTTTTTGCTTGCCATTAAAATTTTCATCATTATTTAAAAGAATGAAGTGAGCTAGTATTTATACGACAATAATCGTTTCCAACATGTGTGGAAGTTTCTGGCTTCATGCTCATTTTCCTGCACAACTATTTCCTTTTGGGAATTCTAGGGTCACAAATGAATGTGATAAGCCATGTAGATTTTTGAAGATTTGGATTGGCTAGAGTCCTGTATGTTGGTAGAATCTTACTTCCCCATGCGATTATGTTTTACGGTATTGGGCTTTTTCTTGGGTTTATGTGACAAGTGGTTTTTAGTGATTGTGCTTGTGGATTTTTGTGTTTCTTGTTCTTTTCATTTTCTTGTTGCATTGTATTAATACACTGTCCGATTCTGCAGTACACTTCAATTAATCCACTGGGCGATAGAGTGCTTGTGAAAATCAAAACCGTTGAGGAGAAAACTGGCGGTATTTTTCTTCCCATAATTGCCCAAACCAAGCCCCAAGGAGGTGAAGTTGTTCTTTGTTGGAGAGGGTAAGATCATTGGCAATAACAAAGTTGATATCAGTGTCCAGGTGATATTGAGTTCTCTCTCTCTCTCTCTCTCTCTCTCTCTCTCTCTCTCTCTCTCTCTCTCTCTCTCTCTCTCTCTCTCTCATGTGGTAGGCAAGGGTCAATACACTGATGTGGGTCTGAATTTTTAACAGAATACATGACTTTTGCACTTCATAAAATTTATCATGCACAAGGTCTCAATTTTAATTCCATATTATTATGAGAAATGCTCCAGTGTTCTCGAGCACATAAATTATAGTGCTCCAGTTTCCTAAGTTCAGTTATGCAGTCCAAACAATTGATCTGAACTGTCCATTAAGTCCAAAACAGATTTCTCACATGACTACGCGTGAACTGCACTGACCAGATAATTTAATCCATCCTTAATTTGGCCTTATTTTCTGTAGCCATCCTTTTTTCACCATGGATGGGATGCTATGATTTATTAACAAAAGTGATGCCTTAGATAACCTTCAAAAAAAAAAAGTGATGCCTTAGATAACCTTTATGTAAATTATCTTGACCATCCATATTAAAGACAATGATCGAATGGTTGATATTTGTCAAATTGGTTGATGTTTGCATGTTTGACTATAAAATGTGAGTTGGAGCTAATGAGTAGTCTAAATCAATGGCTTAGAAAGTCTAACTGCCCCAATACACTAAATGCAACTAGGAGCAATGGAGCACTATCACTTATAGTGCTCTGAGAGCACTGGAGCATTTCTCTATTATTATTATTATTATTATTTAAAAGACAAATAAAAGTTCAATCCTCATCTCTCAAAACAGAAGCTTCACACTATTGCCTATACCTTGAGTTTCGTCTTGGCTGTACTACTTTATTTAGACGGAAATCTGTTGAACTAAGTTTTGCTGATAGATGGACTCTTTGTGGTGGTAGTCTAGTACCCAGGTTGTATACTCCAAGTATGCAGGCACGGAGTTGGAGTTCAATGGATCGAAACATCTTTTGTTGAAGGAGGATGATCTAGTTGGCATTCTTGAGACTGATGATGTGAAGGATCTCAAGCCTCTCAATGACCGAGTCTTGATCAAGGTTTTTTCTTCTTCCCTTCATGTTTGCAATGTCATGGTTGGTCTTGTTTTCTCTTAGGGTGCATTTGGTTGCACAAATATCATGATATTTATGACTGATCAAGTCTAATTTGTTGTAAAATTTTATGATATTTCATGAAGTTTGCTGCAAGTGCAACCAAACACACCCTTAAGGGCCTCATTGGGTGGTAGGAAAAGAAAAGAAAAAATTTAAAAAGAGAGAGAGAGAAGAAAATGGATGACTTCTCCCATGATGGGACCTTTCACAATGTTTGGATAGCAAAGAAATATTGGATTTCAAGGAGCAATCATTACCCAAGTACCATAGTCAAATTCTCACTCACAAGATACGAGGTAACCAATATGAGAGCTTTATCAGATTTTCACTTCCTATCCAAACGAGCCCTTCAAAATGGAATCCCTGAAATTTCTCTCACGAATATCTTGGGAAATCATCATTGGGTGATCATTACTGTTTTGCTTTTTTTCCCCCAGTATCCAAACAGGCCCTAAAGAAAAATTTTGAAGATTTTGAAATTAGCTTTTTGTTCTTCCAATTTACCTCTAGTGTAGAAAAAGAGAACAAAAAGTTCAGTTGTAGGGCTTGGTCAATCAAACACCAACTACCTCCATAGAGAATGGTAGGTCATGTTTCAAAACATTAAAAATTTATATGTCACGAGTATATATGATAATAAGTGATTCTATCATATCTTAAGGATGCTGATTTTGCTTTTCTAGGGGCCTAACTAGTTTCTGCTCCCTCACCAGATTCTATCGATGTATTTCTGTTTTTCCTTTTTTAATATAATCAGTTGTCTGTCAAAAAAAAAAGTATATATATGAAAAGAAGGCATCTGGCAAATATGCCCTCACACAAGAAAATACATGATAGAGAACCCTGAATATCCAAGGCTCGAGCTTCTCCCGATTGCCATGTCCACATTTCTAACAAGTGATTTACAGTTTGTTTGGATTGGGAAAAGAAAAAGGAAAAGAAGAAGAAAATGGATGACTTTTCCCATGGTGGAGCCTTTCACAACGTCTGTCCTAAATCGATTTTCACTTCCTATCCAAACAAGCCCCTCAAAATGGAATCCATGGAATCTGTCTCATGGATATCTTGAGAAATCATAAATTGGTGATCATTACTATTGAAATTTTTATATTTTTATATTTTTTCTTTTTTTTTTTTTCCCCCATTATCCAAACAGTCCTAAAGATATGAGGTAACCAATGTGAGAGCTTTATCGATTTTCACTTCCTATCCAAACAAGCCTCGAAAGTGGAATCCATGGAATCCGTCTCATGGATATCTTGAGAAATCATAAATGGGTGATCATTATTGTTTTGATTTCTTTTGTTATTTTTTCCCCATTATCCAAACAGACCCTAAAGAAAAATTTGAAGATTTCTAAATTAGCTTTTTGTTCTTCCAATTTACTTTGAGCATAAAAGAAAAAGAAAATTTCAGTTGTAGGGCTTGGTTAATGTAACACCAACTGCCTCCATAGAGAATTTTAGGTCATGTTTCAAAATGTTAAAAATTTATATGTCACAAGTACATATTATTAAGAAGGCATGCTGAAAAATATGCCCTCACACAAGAAAATACATGATAGAGTCAGAGAGATTACCATGTCCGCATATCTAACAAGTGATTTACGGTCTGTTTGGGTGTACCTCCAAGTTTGTTTTGGTTTGGCTTCTCTGGAAGAACCATTCTACTGAAAGTATTTGGGGTGCCAGTGAAAATGGAATCAGAACTAAGTGGATTCCTTTTACCCACCTTTTCCTCAGACTAAAAGAAAACTAATGTTAATTTGCAAGGAGCACATCCCATCTGCGGTTGGAAGTGGGAATATACCCAAGTAGGCGCCCGTACAGTGAATTTGCATTGTTATACATATCATTTGATAAGAGTTGCCATATTGGAAAGATGTTGCAGGAAATCTAACAATGTTAAAAGATTACTTTCTAATGGAGCAAAATGGATTTTTTTTTTCTTGCTAAGCACACGCGTGTGCAGAAAAGCTTGTGTACATGCCACGTATGTGCCAGCATGGCACATAGGTGTGAGATCTAATCCATCCATTAGGTTGGTACGACCTTGAACATGTTTTCCCAAAATAAAATCTGGTCCAATAAGCATGTGGGACCCAATATTGGAAATTGGTAGATGGGTTGGAAAACTTCAGGAACCTGTTTGTTTTGCAAACTGTGGCCCACCTCACCAGTGGATCAACCTGATTCTTAGGCTAAGGCACCAATACAATGTTGCCGTTCTGATTAATGGATTAAATCTGGAACCTGTAATGCCTTGTTGGCATGTGCGGTGTGTATGTTAGCTTTATTGCACACACTTCTTGACTTAGCAAAGCTCATTTTCCTATATATACGTGAGTGCACCTTTTGGAAGGATTGGATGTCATGCACATATCATGCGGCCCCCATAGAGCAGGACTCCAACAGAGGCTCTGGTGGATTCCATCGGATCATTCCCCAGCACCTGATAAAGAAATAGCACAGTTTCCAGTTGTTATTTTCTTGTCTTGGATTTTCCCCCTCATGTTTAATATATTATGCATTTACTTTAATTTCATGTTGCTGAAGCTAAGGTGAAAACTGCTGGCGATTTGTTGTTAACAGAGGCAACGAAGGAAAAGCCTTCCATAGGGATGGTGAGATTTATTTGTAACTCTGTTCTTTAATAATTTCGCATTATATGCCAAATCACCTTCATAGAGAGAAGGTCAGGTTCTATCAATGTTATCTAAGGGGCCCATTCGGATGTTGGGCCAAACTCATTTCTAATGAACTTTTGCCATGAAGTAGCCTGGTGTGATATAAGGTGAAATGATTATTTGAAAGGCCATAAGTTTGAGCATTTTCCCGGAGAGGAGCTCATTCTTCTGAAGAGGTGCGCTCTAGGGGCACCTGTACCACTTGTAAGCTTAGGGAAGTGATGGATAGATGTGGGGCTCATGTGATGTATGTATCACATCCAACCTGTCCATTAGATGTGTCACTTCAATAATCGCCCGAGGCCCAGAACTCAGCCTCATAAAAACTCAGGTGGACCATAGAATAAGGAACAAAGAGGAGATGGCACTTACCCTTGATTTTTCACGGGGCCCATTGGAGTTGCAAAACAACCTGATTTTTGGCCTCACCCTTCATCCAGGCAGATTAATGCCCCGAATGGCCTGGTTTCCATATATACAACATGACGAGGCCCTCCACGCAAATCAAGGATGGGCGTCCTCTCCCAGCTTGTTCCCGCTCTGTGGCCCACCTAAGTCTTTAATCACCTTTTTTGGGTCCTGTGGGTATTTTGGGTCAATTCATCGATGGACGGGTTCGATGTCGTGAACACATCACGTTGGCCCCACATCTGTACCGATGCCACCGGAGCATGCCCCTTATTGGAATGGGAATTCCATTCTTCACTGCACAGTTCCAACATAGTCACATGTGTGACTGCTATCCAAATAATTCATTGGATGGGTCTGCCATTGCAACTCCATGACCTGAAATCAAGCTGCTACCGTATTGAAAAAGTCGCATATATACATTGAATCTGGACCATCCATCTTCTGGCAGGCATGGTTTGGTATTCATTGATTTCACTGGCATCCAAATGACCCTGTAAGTTATTTATCCAGTATTGCTAATGGCGAGTTCTTCTTTGCAGATGCTTTCAGACTACCAAACAAGCTGTAGTTGTTCATCAGCCAAGCAAAAGTCATACCCAAATCTTGCATTGTGACTTTGTATTATTTGTGGAACCTAATATTGTGTAATAATTTGATCGAGTTTGTTGAAAACTTTAAATAGTAAACAAGTGAGATTGATTGTTTGATTGAGTTGTTAACTATTTTATCGGTATTATGGCTTTCATGATTGATTGTTTCATGAGTGGATTGAATGAATGGATTAGTAGTTTAAATAAATATTTAAAAAAATTAAACATTTTTAACCTCAATTTGTAACCGAGGCTTGGATGGATTCACTAGTTTGGGTTTAGCTGGATGTGAATGTGAATATGATGAAATATATTATATAACAGGTGTATATCAGGATGAATATGATGAAATATATTGTTAACAGGTGTATATCAGGAATTTTGTGCGGAATTTTGAGCTGCATATATTTTTTAAAAAAAGAGACTTTTAGCAACGAAAATTTTCGTCGCTAAAAGTGGAACGAATTTCAGAAATTTTCGCTGTTAAAAAATCTTGGAAATTTTTTTGGCGGCGAAAATTTTCACTGCTAAAAGTCTTGGAAATTTTTATAGCAGCAAAAATTTTCGCTGCTAGAAGTCTTGGAATTTTTTTTTGGTTTTGGATATTTTTTGGCGGTGAAAATTTTCGCTGCTAAAAAGTCATGGAAGTTTTTTGGCTGCGAAACTTTTCACTGCTAAAAGTCTTGTAATTTTTTTGTAGCGAAAATTTTCGCAGCTAAAAGTCTTGGAAAATTTTTTCGCGGTGAACATTTTTGCTGCTAAAAGTGTTGGATACGTGGAAAATATTTTTGACAATGAAAATTTTCGCTGCTAAAAGTCTTGTAAAATTTTTTTTTTGTGAAACTTTTATTTTGCTAAAAAGTCTTGGATATTTTTGGCATGAAATGAAAAATTTCATGCGCTAAAAGTCTTAGAAGTTTTTTTGGCGGCGAAAAGTTTCGCTGCTAAAAGTCTTGAAATTTTTTTGGCAGCGAAAATTTTTGCTGCTAAATGTCTTGGAAAATTTTTTTAGCGACGGTTTGAATTTTTCGCTGATAAAAGCCTTGTACATCGGTCTTTTAGCGACGAAATTTTTCGTTGCTAAAAGGTTTTAGCTGTGAAAATTTGGCTTTTAGTGACGAAAATTTTCGTCTCTAAAAGTGGTGTTTCTTGTAGTGAGACATTGATGACATCGGTAATTGTCAGAATTTTCACCCCTGGTCGCTGGACAGTTTTGGTCTTATTCGATATCATCGAAGGACCGTCGATGATATCGAAGGCTGTCATCGAGAGACCTTCGATATCATCGAAGAGTTACGCAGATACGATTGCAGAAATGCAGATTTTGCAGAATTTGTTTTATATTTTGGTTGTACCTCTTTCTATTCTTATATAAAGGGGTGTATGAGGGATTGAGGTGTATTCTAGGGTATTCTAAGGTTTTCTAAAAGTTTTCTAGGAGGGTTTAGGCTATCAAAAGGGTGAGAGAGAGAGAGAGAGAGAGAGAGAGAGAGAGGAAGCTTGTGGAAGGGAGGCTATGCTCGTAAAGGTAATTTACCATATCTTGGCGCTTCCACGTCCTTGTAATCACTGAGATCTCTCTGTTTTCTCTATTTCTCTTATTGTTTATCTATTCCTGTGTGAGTGAAGAAGGTTGTAACGTTCTACTTCATAATGGATTGTTGATCTGGACGAGGTCTCGTGGTTTTTACCTCTTTGAGGGTTTTACACGTAAAATTCTCTGGTGTCATATGGTTTATACTTTGATTTATTTCATTGCTTTATTATTCCATAATTCTAGTTTGTTTCAGGAGGCTAGATCCTAAGGTTTTGTGCGAGGCCTCCAACAAAGTGGTATCAGAGATAAGTTCATCGAACGGGTAGGATCAGTTTGGAATTATGGAAGGTGGCTCATCAAGGATGATCAGCCTCAATGGTTCTAACTGGACCATATGGAAGGCTAAGATGGAGGACTTGCTTTATTGCAAGGACCTATATTCTCCAATTTTAGGTATATTAGCAAAATCCAAGGATATGTCTGATGATGATTAGAAGAAGATGGACTGAAAGGCGATGGGGTTTATTAGACAATGGTTGGACGATTCCGTATTCCACCATGTATCTACGAAAACCTCAGCCGCTAGCTTATGGCTGAAATTGGAAGGGCTGTATGAGAGGAAGACAGCCGGTAATAAAATCTTTCTGATAAGATGACTTGTGAATCTCAAGTTCAAAGATAGTGGTTCTGTAGCCGAACACATGAATGAGGTCAGCAATATAGTGAACCAACTCTCTGCTATGAAGATGGTCTTGGATGATGAATTGCAGGCTTTGCTATTGCTTAGTTCATCGCCTGACAGTTGGGAGACATTGGTGGTGTCTCTAAGTAACTTCGCGCCAGACAGAAAAATATCCATGGAACAGGTTACTAGCTATCTTTTCAATGAGGAGACAAGGAGGAAGTCTCAGGGGTCTACTCAGCAAGAGGCCCTTGTGACACAGGAACGGGAGAGAGGAAAGAATAGGAAGGGTGGGAAGGCCTGAGATAAATCAAGAGGCAAATCGAGTAACAGAAAAGATGTTGATTGCTAGAATTGCGGTAAGAAGGGCCACTACAAGCATGAATGTCGTGGTAAGAAGAATGACAATAAAGGAAAAGGAAAGGAGAAGAAAGATGAATTAGATTCCACCGTGGTCGCTTCAGATGGCGACGTTGTAGTTATTCTTTCAGCAGATCACGATATATGTCTCGCGGCTACGAGTCATGAACCAATTGGGTGATAGACTCAGGAGCCTCTTTTCATGCGACTCCACGTAGGGACTTGTTCACAAGCTACAAGCTAGTCAGGTGACTTTAGAACCGTGAACATGGAAAATTCTGGCGTATCGAAGATCGTAGGGGTCAGTGATATTTGTGTGAAGATTGATATGGGCTGCACATTAATTCTCAAGGATGTGAGGCATATCCCAGACCTTCGCCTCAACTTGATGTCAAAAGAAAGGTTGGAGATGATGACTATGAAAGCCGATTTGTTGGTGGGCGTTGGAAGCTCATCTCGTTAATCGCAGCCAGAAGGAAGAAGTGTTGCACCCTTGACAAGGCAAGTGTCAGTGTGTACAAGGGTGGGTTGAACACAGCGGAAGATTCAACTATTGACATGCGGCACATGCGTTTAGCCCACATGAGTGAAAAAGGGCTTCAGCTACTAGCGATGAAGCGGCTCCTTCCAGACGTGATAGGTACACCTTTCAAAACCTGTTTTGATTGTTTATCAAGGAAACAACATAAAACTGGATCTCATGTTAATAAAGTGCATGCATTAGATTTAGTTTATTCTGATGTTTGTAGTCCTATATAGACAAAAACCTTCGGTGGGGTATTGTATTTTGTCACTTTTATAGATGATGCATCCAGGAGGGTTTGGGTTTATTCTTTGAAATTCAAGGACGAGGTCTTTGGTATGTTTAAATTGTTTCATGCTATGGTCGAGAGAGAGATAAGTAGATCATTGAAGTGCATCCGCATTGACAATGATGGGAATATATTGGTGACTTTCATGAGTACTATAAGTCCCTGAGTATACGGCATGAACAGATGGTTCCCAAGACCCCCAGCATAATGGTATAGCAGAGCAAATGAATCACATCATTGTAGAGAGAATCAGATGTATGTTATCCCATGCGAAGTTGCCTAAGACATTCTAGGGAAAAGCAATTTACACGGCAGTGTATTTAATAAACAGGTCTCCATTAGCCCCGATCGTTGAATGGAGAAGTACCTAAGAAGGTGTGGACTGGATAGGATCCATCGTACAGTCATCTCGGAGTGTTTGGATGCTGGGCATCAATTCACGTACCAAAGGACGAGGGTCCAAGCTCAATATGAAGATCAGGCAGTGTGTATTCTTGAGGTACGATGATGAAAATTTTGGTTACAGACTGTGGGATCTGACCGAGAAGAAGATCGTCAGAAGAAGAGATGTGGTTTTCTTTGAAGATTAGTTTATAGAAGACATTGGTAAGCCAGAGAAGAACTAGCCTAGTTCAGGTGAGCTAGAGGACATGGATCCGATTATTCCTCTTGTGGTGCCTGATGACGGGGGAGTACAGTAAGGTGTAGAGGATGAGGGAGTTCCTTTAGAAGATGGACCAGGGGAGCAGCCCCCACTTGATTCACGTGTTGAGCCACAGGTGAGGAGGTCATCTAGGGACAGACAGTCGTCCAAGAGGTACTCGCCGCATGAGTACATTATGCTGACTAATGGGGAAGAGCCAGAAGATTATTCTAAGGCCCTAACTAATGAGCATAAGGGGGAGTGGTTGAAAGCTATGCAAGAGGAGATGCAATCCTTGCATAAAAACCACACCTATGATATGGTGAAATTGTCTAAGGGCAAGAAAGCTTTGAGCAACAAGTGGGTGTTCAAAAAGAAGGTTGAGCAAAAGAATTCACAAACTAGGTTCAAGGCCAGACTTGTGGTGAAAGGTTTTGGTCAGAGGAAAGGTATAGACTTCGAAGAAATATTCTCACCAGTGGTGAAGATGACATCCATACAGGTGTTGCTTGGGTTGGTGGCTAACATGGATATGAAGATAGAGCAATTAGATGTTAAAACTTCCTTCCTTCATGGTAACCTAGAAGAAGAGATTTACATGCACCAACCAGTGGGGTTCAAAGTCAATGGCAGTGAGCATATGGTGTGTAGGTTGAGGAAGAGCTTGTATGGGCTGAAACAAACTCCACGGCAATGGTACAAAAAGTTTAACTCGTTCATGTTACAGCACGGGTATGACATAATAGAGTCAGACAGCTGTGTGTTCACGCGCAAGTTCTTAGATGGTGATTTCTTAGTTCTGCTGTTATATGTTGATGACATGCTCATCATGGGAAAAAACATTAAGAAGATCAACAGGCTGAAACAGGAGTTGGGCAAGTCGTTTGCGATGAAAGACTTGGGCCCGGCTGAACAAATCCTCGAAATGAAAGCAACAGGAAGCTTTGGCTGTCATAAGAGCGGTATATTAAGAAAGTCTAGAGCGATTCAATATGAATGCTGCGAAGCCAGTCAGTACTCCACTAGATGGTCACTTCAGATTGAGCTATAGACAGTATCCCAAGATGAAGGCAGAGGTGGAAGAGATGGAGAAGATACCCTACGCGTCAGCAGTAGGAAGTTTGATGTATGTTATGGCGTGTACACGCCCAGACATAGCATATATGGTTAGTGTTGTCAGCCTGTATCTTGCCAATCCTAGCAAAGAGAATTAGGTATTGGCGAAGTGGATACTGCGGTATCTAAGAGGCTCATCCAGTTTGAGCCTATGCTATGGTAACGAAAAACCTGTGTTAGAGTATTACACAGATGCAGATATGGTAGGTGACATAGACTCCAGGAAGTCTACATCGGGGTTCATGTTCACGTTTGCAAGGGGAGCGTTTTCTTGGCAGAGCAAGCTACAGAAGATCGTAGCATTGTCGACTATAGAGGTCAAGTACATTACAGTCACAGAGGCATGTAAAGAGATGCTTTGGATGAAGAGGTTCCTACAAAAATTTAGCTTGAAGCAGGAGCAACACGTGGTCTATTACGATAACCAAAGTGCTATACACTTGAGCAAGAATCCAAGTCAGCATTCCAAGTCGAAGCACATAAAGATTTGGTATCACTGAATCAGAGATACTTTGAAACAGAAGGTGTTACAACTTGAGAAGGTCCACATGGACGATAATGGGTCAAACATGATGACCAAGGCTTTACTCAAGGGCAAGTTTGAGGTTTGTAAAAACCGAGCTGGCTTGAAGAAGGTGGATTCCTCCTGAGACGAAAAGGGGGGGATTTGATGGGAATTTTTCTCCTCATTGTTGGGTTCGATGAAATCGAACCAGTTTCGATATCATCGATAATTGTCGGATTTTTCACCGCTGGTCGCTGGACAGTTTTGGTCTTATTTCAATATCATCGAAGGACCGTCGATGATATCGAAGGCTGTCATCGAGAGACCTTTAATATCATCGAAGAGTTACGCAGATGCGATTACGGAAACACAGATTTTGCAGAATTTGTTTCATATTTTAGTTCTACCTCTTTCTATTCTTATATAAAGGGGTGTATGCAGGATTTGGGTGTATTCTAGGGTATTCTAAGGTTTCCTAAAGGTTTTCTAGCTAGGAGGGCTTAGGACTATCAAAAGGGTGAGAGAGAGAGAGAGAGAGAGAGGAAGCTTGTGGAAGGAAGGCTATGCTCATAGAGGTGATCTACCATATCTCAGCGCTTCCACGTCCTCGTAATCGGTGAGATCTCTACGTTTTCTCTGTTTCTCTTATTGTTTATGCACTCCTGTGTGAGTGAAGAATGTTATAACGTTCTACTTCATAGTGAATTGTTGATCTGGACAAGGTCTTGTGGTTTTTACCTTTTTGAGGGTTTTCCACGTAAAATTTTCTGGTGTCATGTGGTTTATGCTTTGATTTATTTCATTGCTTTATTATTTCATAATTCTGGTTTGTTTCGGGAGGCTATATCCTAAGGCTTTGTGAAAGGCCCCCAACATTATGGGTTGTGGGGCCAATCATAGGATGTGTCGAAGATCTACTCCGTCCATTGGATTCGGAATTTAATTTAATGTCATGATAGGTTTTCAATCTAACTCCTTTCTATAGCTAAAGAATGAATTACATCCATAGATAAGGTGGACATAACAATAAGAAAGGAGTGAACAGCCACCAGACACTGTTATTTGTTATTATGGGCCATTGTGATGTATATAATTTATCCATACCATCAATTTATCTTAATAGGATAATTTAGAGCATGAGCCCCAGAAGGAGACAGACAAAAGGCTTGACTAGACTACACCACAAGAAACAATGGTGGTTGAACTCCTATGGTCAAAAACTTCTTAAATTGACTACATTACAAGAAAACTTATAAGGGCATTTATACACTGTCTGTTGGGTCCACTATCGCATATCTGTGGAATCCACTCCATGAATCAACTTTAGAATTTCTAGAAAGGCCATTGTCGAAAGCATTATCAACATCTATTAGTCACATTAACCACATCACAAGAAAATAGTTCATATTGAACGAAAAGAATTATAAATTATCAAGTTTTGTGGGCCACAGGGAGATCATGTCACCATGAAATTAGTATCTTTTCATATAAATAAAAGGCTACAAAGAAAATGAACGGATTCGATATAAGTTTTAGGATACCAAAATAACTAATCCCATTGACGTCGATTGAATAGTACATGACTTCTTCCCTACTCATAATCCCTACTGATCTAAAGATAAGAGTAATTTGGTCCCAAATTATTTACAAAATGTGTTATATGAATAATCTAAAAATATTTGAAACGTTACTTCCTTTTTGTGATTTTTACCATACCATAGAGATAGTACGGTCAAAATTGCGGATGATAATTATAAGTTGTTTGGGGTGTGTGTGCGTGTGTAAAAAAAAAAAAAAAAAAGAAGTCGTTTGGCAGCATGTATATGGATGTACACAGATTCTTCCTGGTCGCTTTTTACATTTGGTGCCTATATATGAGTTATTAAGAATACATAGCTTTAGTGTGTTTTAAAATCCTCTTATCTTTTTTTTTATTGTGATTCCAGCTGTGGAATACCGGAGTTAGTGATGTCGTCCAACCAAGGAGAGAGAGGCCATGAGCTGTTGCAAGCCCAAGCCCACGTATGGAACCATCTCTTTCATTACGTGAATTCCATGTCCCTCAAGTGTGTCGTTCAACTCGGCATACCAGACATCATCCACAATCATGGCCGTCCAATGACTCTCTCTGAGTTGGTCGCTGCACTTCCAATCGACTCATCCAAAACCCCTTCCATGAGCCGCCTGATGCGTCTGTTGGTTCACTTGGGCTTTTTTGCTGTAGAAAATATCAACGGCAATAAAGGAGTTGAAGAAGGGTATGTTCTCACACCACCTTCTAGACTCCTCCGCAAAGAGGCCGCCGTCAGTTTGTCAGCCTTTGTGTTAGGGGAGTTAGACTCTACTCTACTCACACCTTGGAATTTCTTAAGTAGTTGGTTCCAAGGCAATGAAACCACTGCCTTCCAGACAGCGAACGGAGTGAGTTTTTTGGAGGGCGCGGCCGAGATCCATGAGCTTAATTGCTTATTTAACGATTCCATGGCCAGTGATGCACAGTTCATCATTAGCATTGTCGTTAAAGAGTACGGTCAGGTTTTCGATGGGGTGCGGTCGTTGGTCGATGTTGGGGGTGGTACTGGTGCTGTAGCTCGGGCTATCACTGATGCGTTCCCACACATAAAATGCACCGTGTTTGATCAACCACATGTTATTGCCAGCGTGCCGAAGAGTACGAAAATAGATGCGGTTGGAGGTAACATGTTCGAGTCGATTCCCCCTGCAGACGCTCTTCTCCTCAAGGTACTCTACCGCTACTTATTTGTCCAAGCAACTCTATGCCTATGACCCATCTAGAAAATGAATTGGCTACTAGGGTAGCCCCACTATGTTATTTACAATAAAATCCACCCCGACCACAACGTCGGTCACCTCATGTTAGTCCAAGTACTCAAAAAATCACCCACAATTGTGATTCAGGTGGACTGAAACTTTGTACAGGGAAACTATCACCCTCCAAATTGTTTCCCTTGATATGCTCCATCAGAATCACAAATGAGTCTGATTTTTACGCACTGTGTCTAAATTTTGGTTTTGCAAATAAAGTTTGGGGTGAATTTCATATAATTATTATGTTGGACATTGTAAAAATTAAGGGTATTGGATGAGGTTCACCTGAGTTAAATTCAGCTGGATTTATTTTTTTTTTCCTCTAAGCCTGAACTTTGATTATGCATCTAATGGATGGATAGATTTTGCATACATATTACAATGGGCCCACGAAAAATTAGTTCGTTGTCCTTTGTATTCAACTATACTGAAAATTATTTATAAAAGGAAAAAAAATATAATAGAAGGGTTGCCACTCTTGATTTTGACCGGGCCACCAAATATTTATTTACCATCTATTGGGAATATTAGATATTTAGTCTCATATGAATTAGAAAGATGAAAAAGTAAAACTGACCTGAGATTATGGAGGGCCACACCAAAGGAAAGAGAAACGTTCACACTTATTACAAGACCCATATCATAATTATATAAAATCCACTCTAACTATTAAATTTCAAATAAATTTTAAGCTTTTTTTTTTTTTCCCAAAAATCATAAGCATCTGTGATCGATTCATATTGGCCACACAAATGGAAATAGTATGGAGGAGAATTGTTGCCCTATCCACTATTTTCACTTTTTTTTTTTGTTTTTGACAGTACAATCATAAGCTTTATTATTATCCACTATTTTCACTTATGTGGTTACCGTGAATCACAGGTGGAGCTGATTTTTGGAACCTTAGCGTAATACGAATCACAGAAGCCACTGATCCATTTGCTTTATAATTAAAGAACCAGCTTTTTGAAAACTTTTTTTGAAAAAAGTGTTGGAATGTAAATTCCATATTAATTAGATAGTTTGTCGGAAAAACATCATTGCGGTAGGATATCAGCCTGGGATTTTGCGGCACCTCTGAGGATATAGCGGGTGTAGATTTGGGGATAGTGGAAATGGAAACCCCTTTTCTCTGGAGTTTTGCGAAAGCTATAGTGATGACCCGACCATCAATCCGCCAACCATTGAGGCAACGCATTGCGTTCAGAGCATCTTGCTCATAACCGAATCTGATGAACCCAAAAGCCCTGGATTTCTTGGATTCCTGATCAACCGGGATGTAGGTTTCAAGGATTTTGCCATATCTACTGAATATGCAATAGAGATCTGCAGCGGAGGTATCGAACATGAGGTTTCCTGCAAATAGGGAGAGATTGGGGGGCGAAGGGGATCGTGGACGAACGGTATGCCAAGGGCGTTCAGTTTCCTCCATGAAGGAAGGCCACACCGTTTCAAAAATTATGGGGCAACCAGTTCTCTGCTATGAAGATGATCCTGGATGATGAATTGCAAGCTTTACTATTACTTAGTTTATTGCTTGACAGTTGGGAGACATTAGTGGTGTCTCTAAGTAACTCCGCGTCAGACAGAAAGATATCTATAGAACAAGTAACCAGTTGTCTCTTCAATGAAGAGACAAGGAGGAAGTCTCAGGGGTCTACTCAGCAAGAGACCCTTGTGATATAGGAATGGGGGAGAAAAAAGAACACGAAGGGCGAGAAGGCCTGAGATAAATCAAGAGGCAAGTCGAGTAACAGAAAGGATGTTGATTGCTGAAATTATGGCAAGAAGGGCCACTACAAGCATGAATGTTATGGTAAGAAGAACGACAAGAAAGGAAAAGGAAATGATGAAGAAGATAAATCAGATTCCACTGCGGTTACCTCAGATGACGATGTTGTAGTTATTCTTTCAACAGATCACGATGTATGTCTCACGGCTACGAGTCAGGACACCGACTGGGTGATAGACTCAGGAGCTTCTTTTCATGCTACTCCACGCAGGGACTTCTTCACAAGATACAAGTTAAGTGAGTATGGGACTGTGAAGATGGAAAATTCTGGCATATCGAAGATCGTAGGGGTCGGTGATATTTGCGTGAAGAGAGATGTGGGCTGCACATTGGTTCTCAGGGATGTGAGGCATATCTCAGACCTTCGCCTCAACTTGATGTCAACGGGAAGGTTGGATGATGATGGCTATGAAAGCCAGTTTGCTGGTGGGCGCTGGAAACTCATCAAGGGTTCGTTGATCGCAGCCAGAGGAAAGAAGTGTTGCACCCTTTACAAGGCAAGTGTCAGTGTGTGCAAGGGTGGGTTGAACGCAACGGAAGATTTGGCTATTGACATGCAGCACAGGCATCTAGGCCACATGAGTGAAAAAGGGCTTCAGCTACTAGCGAGGAAGCGACTCCTTCTAGACGTGACAGGTACACCTCTCAAAACCTATCTTGATTGTTTATCAGGGAAACAACATAAAGTTTCATTTATTAAATCCACTTCTCATGTTAATAAAGTACATGCATTAGATTTGGTTTATTCTAATGTTTGTGGTCCTATAAGGATAAAAACCTTAGGTGGGGCATTATATTTTATCACTTTTATAGATGATGCATCTAGGAGGGTTTAGATTTATGCATTGAAATCCAAAGACAAGGTCTTTGGTGTATTTAAATTGTTTCATGTTATATATGGTCGAGAGTTAGATAGGTAGATCATTGAAGTGCATCCGCACTGACAATGGTGGTGAATACATTGGTGACTTTCATGAGTACTACAAGTCCCTGAGTATACGGCATACATAGACGGTTCCTATGGTCCCCCAGCATAATGGTGTAGCTGAGCCAATGAATCGCACCATTGTTGAGAGAATCAGATACATGTTATCTCATACGAAATTGCTTAAGACGTTCTGGGGAGAATCAATGCACACGACAATGTATTTGATAAACATGTCTCCATTAGCCCCATTGAATGGAGAAGTACCTGAAAAGGTGTGGACTGGACAGGATCCATCGTATAGTCATCTTGGGGTGTTTGGATGCAGGGCATCCGTTCATGTACCAAAGGACGAACGGTACAAGTTCGATATGAAGATCAAATAATGTGTGTTCTTGGGGTATGATGATAAAAAGTTATGTTACAGATTGTGAGATTCGACCGAAAAGAAGCTCGTCAGGAGTAGAGATGTGGTATTCATTGAAGATCAGTGTATAGATGACATTGGTAAGCCAAAGAAGAACCAGCCTAGTTCAGGTGTGCTAGAGGACATGGATCCATTTATTCCTCCTGTGGTACCTGATGACAAGGGAGTATAGCAAGGTGTAGAGAACAAGAGAGTTCCTTCATAAGATAGACCAGGGGAGCAGCCCCCACTTGATCCACCTGTTGAGCCACATGTGAGGAGGTCATCTAGGGACAAACAGCCGTCCAAGAAGTACTCGCCACATGAGTACATTATGCTGACTGATGGGGGAGACCCAGAAGATTAATCTGAGGCCCTAGCCGACGAGTATAAGGTGGAGTGGTTGAAAGATATGCAAGAGGAGATGAAATCCTTGCATAAGAACCACACCTATGATATGGTGAAACTACCTAAGGGCAAGAAAGATCTGAGTAACAAGTGGGTGTTCAGAAAGAAGGTTGAGCAGAAGAATTCACAAACAAGGTTTAAGGCCATACTTGTGGTGAAAGGGTTTGATCAGTGGAAGGGCGCGCATAGACTTCGAGGAGATATTCTCACCAGTGGTAAAGATGACATCCATACGGGTGTTGCTTGGGTTGGAGGCTAGCATGGATCTAAAGATAGAGCAGTTAGACATGAAAACTGTCTTCCTCCATGGTGACCTGGAAGAAAAGATATGTATGCACTAACCAGAGGGATTCGAAGTCAAGGGCAAAGAGCATATGGTGTGTAGGTTGAGGAAGAGCTTGTATGGACTGAAACAAGCTCCACGGCAATGGTACAAGAAGTTCGACTCGTTTATATTGAAACATGGGTATGACAGAACGGAGTCAAACCAATGTGTGTTCACGCGCAAGTTCTCAAATGGTGATTTCTTAGTTCTACTATTAATACGTTGACAACATGCTCATCATGGGAAAAGACATTAATAAGATCGATAGGCTGAAATAAGAGTTGGGTAAGTCATTTGCGATGAAAGACTTGGGCCCAGCTAAGCAGATCCTAGGAATGGAGGTAACTCGTGATAGTAGCAGCAAAAAGCTTTGGCTGTCACAAGAGCGGTATATTGAGAAAGTCCTAGAGCAATTCAATATGAATGCAGCGAAGCGAGTCAGTACTCCACTGGATGGTCACTTCAGATTGAGCGACAGGCAGTGTCCCAAGACGAAGACCGAGGTGGAAGAGATGCAGAAGATGCCTTACGCGTCAGCAGTAGGAAGTTTGATGTATGTTATAGTGTGTACATGCCTAAACATAGTATATACGGTTGGTGTTGTCAGTCGGTATCTTGCCAATCCTGGCAGAGAGCATTGAGTAGGGTAAAATGGATACTGCGGTATCTAAGAGGCTCATCCAGGTTGAGCCTATGCTATGGTGACGGTAAACCTGTGTTAGAGGGCTACATAGATATAGATATGACAGGTAACATAGACTCCAGGAAGTCTACATCGGGTTCATGTTCACGTTTGCAGGGGGAGCAGTTTCTTGGCAAAGCAAGCTACGAAAGGTTGTAACATTGTTGACAACAGAGGCCGAGTACATTAAAGTCACAGATGCATGCAAAGAGATGCTTTGGATGAAGAGGTTCTTACAGGAACTTAGCCTAAAGCAGGAGGAGCATGTAGTCTATTATGATAGTTAGAGTGTTATACACTTGAGTAAGAATCCAAGTCAGCATTCCAAGTCGAAGCACATAGAGATTCGGTATCACTGGATCAGGGTGGAACAGAAGGTGTTACAGCTTCAGAAGGTCCACAAGGACGATAATGGGTTAGACATAATGACCAAGGCTTTACTCAAGGGCAAGTTTGAGGTTTGTAGAAACCAAACTGACTTGAAGAAGGTGAAACCCTCCTAGGTCAAAAAGGGAGAGATTTGACGGAATTTCTTCCCCGTGCTCGACCGGTCGTGAGCCTTACATGACCGGTCGAGGGCTGGTGCACGACCAGTCAAGCAAGGCTCGACTCAAAGTCCAGCGAGTTAAGGTTTTGAATTTCTGAGGTAATCGACCGGTCGTGGGATGTGCTCGACCAATCGAGGGATCCACTCAACCAGTCGAGGTTATGCAGATTCGTTCCACGATTTTGTACAGATTGCGGATTTTTTGAGTCATTTTGCAAAAAGGATGCAAAAGGGAGTTTCCTAAAACTATAAATAGGAAGTCCCTAAGGTTTTCTAAGGTATGGAAAATATACAAGAGGTTTTCCTAAAGCTTTATAAGGGATTTACTAAAGGGTTTAGGGCTATCAAAGGTGTGAGAGAAAAGGAAGAAGCTTGTGGAAGGGAGGTTCTGCTCGTAGAGGTGATCTGCTGTGCACTTGATATCTCAGCGCTTCTACGCCTTATAATCGGTTAGATCTCTCCATTTTCTTTTATTCTCTCATTGTTTATCTATTTCTACGTGAGTGAAGAAGGTTGTAATGTTCTACTTCACAGTGGATTGTTGATCTGGATGAGGTCCCGTAGTTTTTACCTCTTTGAGGGTTTTCCACGTAAAAATCTCGTGTAGTGTGTGATTTATGCTTTGATTTATTTCATTGCTTTATTATCCATAATTCTGGTTTGTTTCGGGAGGCTAGATCCTAAGGTTTTGTGCAAGGCCCCCAACATGAGTTGTGTCAACGCATTTTAGAACAATGCTCAACACACTTGCTGCCTTGTATGTGTTCTTCTTCACCACGGCTAGTGCCAAAAACTAATGAGCTGTAGTCAAGCAATTGGGCTGATCCAAACCAGCCCATTTCATATCTAGCAATGGCTTCTAATCATTGTGAAAATGGCTTACAGTCAGTCCTACACGGCTGGAGTGACAATGACTGCGTGAAGATATTAAAACGGTGCAAAGAGGTAATTCCAACTAAAGAAGATGGAGGGAAGGTGATCTTACTAGAAACAGTTTTGAATGCCGACACAGATGATTACAAGTTAATGGAGACAAAGCTTTGCTTTGATATGGCGATGATGTTGCCTTCAACAGGCAGGCAGAGGGAAGAACATGAGTGGCAGAAAATCTTCATTGACGCTGGTTTCTCTGACTACAAGATTCTACCTGTGCTGGGTTTGCGGTCAATTATCGAAGTTTATCCTTGATTGTATGATGGTTAATGAAGAAGATATGAATTAAAGTGTGTGATTAAAAAGATGTTTGTCTTAATTAAATAAACAAGGCTCATGTACTTGGTTAGAGTGAGATGTGCTTATGCATCCTTTTATCCGTGTCTTTGGTATGGCTTTCATGTGTACTTAGGTTTGTTACTTTGTAATAATTTCCTCTTCTATAGAAGTGGATTGAACCGTTTAATGTGACCAAATCTCTTTCTATTCTCTCACCCAATGAACTGTAAAGAACCGTGGGCACCGAATAGGCCACATGGGGTAGGCTTCATTGTAATGTGTAGTTGATATCAATTCCAACCATCAGATGGGTCACATCATGTTAGAATAAGGTCCTGAAATTCATTATAATTTGTGATTCAGGTGGACCACAGCAAAGAAACATACAGGAGGAAAAGGAGGAAGATTGAAGGCCCAAGTGGACCACACCATTCTGACAATATCTTTTAAAAAAAAATAAAAAAAATGGACCACACCACTCCGAAGAAAGTTTTAATGGTAGGCATTTAATCTCCACTGTTTCCTACGGTGTGGTCCACTGGAACCTTGATCTGCCTCCTTTTTCGAGATCATATCCTAAAATAAGCTTTAAAAATGGATGGACAGTTTAGATAAAAACATATGCATTGCAGTGGGCCCATAGAGCCCCTTTGGGACCCTTAGCCATTAACTAAGACCTAATGAATTAGGAGCTTTAAGATATGGAAGAAAAACTTAACACTATTACTGCGGTTTATACCTGTAGCTAAAGTCCCTTCTAGTCTGTAGCGTATTTCCTTAGGATGGATAAACGAGGCAGTATTTTGTGAATAAATTTTTATATTTCATTAAGATTCTGTGCTGAGGTTAGCATAAATGACGTGGACCAATTAAATTCAAGGACACCGGAAGCCACTGTGACCTGGAAACAGATGATCCACATTCCTCACTATTGTGCTTTAAATGTACCCCTCCATTCCATCCTTGCACGGCTGAGCTCGCTCCAGCGCATACAATAGTTGAACGCCGTGGCCCACCTCGTTGTGTACGCCATCCATTCCGTCAATCAAGTGAGCCCCTCGATGTGAATTCCGAGGACAAAAATCAGCACGATCCAGACTCAGGTGGGCACACCACATGGAACAATGTGGAAGGGACACCAATAATAGGCTTGCGTGCGTGGCCCAACCCTGTGTGTACATTACATCCACTCCGTTCATCAGGCTTGCGCCACGAGGATAACAGCATCTGTAAAAATCAGCCTGTGGCCAAGACTCGTGTGGGCGACACTGTCATGGCTTTAGATGGTTCCCCAGCTTGTGGCCCACCTGGTTTTGGGATCGGTCTTATTATGGGAATGTTCGGTGAATATGAGAAGGCTCAGTTCATGGACGGAGTAACTTTCAAAGTAACAACACGGTGGACCCCACATGACGTGGGTGTTTTATCCACTGACTACAATAGTTGTTGTATCGGATTCGCGTCCTTGAAAAAGGCACTTAATGTAAATTCTATATTAATTAAGTAGTTCCTTGTGTGTGTGTGTGTGTATAAATTAGTGAGAAATTTTTTTAGAAAACGGTAAAAAAGAAAAGGCCGTTGCATAAGCCCCTATTGCTAATTAAGGTTGTTGCTTTGCTTCGTGATGTGGGAGTTTGAATGGAATTGCCAACATTTTTTCTTTAAAAAAAATCTTTCTGTTGATAAATAGAGTGACTCGGCTTGAGTCATGTGGAGTCGACTCAACAAGTCTCACCAAGTCCAGGCCAAGTCACACCCACTACCTTGTTTCCCAATGACTCGGTTCAAAATCTTGCTAAGCCGAGTTGACTCAGCCGTTTTTCGGGTAGATTCAACGAGTTTTAGAACTATATACACTTGTTGCCTTGTATGTGTTCTTCTCCACCATGGCAGAAACTAGTGGACTGTAGGTAAGCAATTGGACATAAACTGCTATATGCTGGGCTTGTGATTCTTAGGTGCCGATGTTGGTCTAACAACATTTGTTACTGAAACCAGGCCTAAGGCCAGGTGCAAGCCCATTTGTGACAAAAAAAAGCTTCCTTGAGTTCAATAAAAGCTGGAATCATTTTCAATAAAATAGGACAATTCATGGGTTGATCCAACCTAGCCCATTCCATCTGTGGCAATGTCTTCTAATCTTTGTGAAAATAGCTCGCGGTCGGTCTTATGCGACCAGAGTGATGATGAGTGTGTGAATATATTAAAATGGTGCAAAGAGGTGATTCCAACTAAAGAAGACGGAGGGAAGCTGATCACATTAGAAACTGTTGTGAATGCCAAGATGGATGATTAGAGGTCAACGGAGAGGAAGCTTTGCTTCGATATGATGATGATGGTGCACTCGACAGGCAAGAAGACGGAAGAACATGAGTGGCAGAAAATCTTCATCCATGCTGATATATCTGACTACAAGATTACACTTGCATTAGGCTTGCAGTCGATTATCAAAGTTTATCCTTGATATACATTAGTTAACGAAAAAGAACTGAATCATAGTCTATTATTAAGAAGAGGCTAGTATTCACCCTTCAGGAGAATTCACCCTCAGGTCTGCTTGGAAACTTATTAGGGGAGATCAACCTCAGGTTCTGTGGGGAAAGTGGATTTGGTTACATAAAATTCCGCCAAAAGTAACGATATTCATTTGGCGTCTCCTGCATAACGCCATTCCTGTGGACAGTAGAGTTAAAGCTAAAGGAATTGCTCTTCCCTCTAAATGCCGCTGCTGCCCTCGAGAAAATGACTCTAATCCAGACACTGAATCAATCAACCACCTATTTTTAACAGGTCATCATGCGGTCCGAATTTGGGCCCATTATGAAGGGCTGTGTGGAGTCACTTCGGTCCCTAATATTTCGGTGCTTAGTAAAATCAACCAGTGGAGAAATGCGTCTGCGCCAGGTGCAGCTCCTCAGAAAATCATATCGTCACTCCCTCTTCTGATTCTTTGGGAGTTGTGGCAAGCAAGGAATGAAGCTTCGTTCCAAGACAAGGCGATGGACGCCTGTAGATCCATAGTTCGGATAAATTGGTGGGCCACCCAAACGATCCAAAACTTCCAGGCACAGCTTTCATATACTCATCCTCATAGAGTCCTCTCTTCCATCTCTGCGTCCAGGCGAAATAGGTCAAACTCTGTTCTGGTTAAATGGAAGCATCCCACTCCGGGTTGGGTGAAACTAAATGTTGATGGATCAGCTAGGGGAAACCCAGGTCTTTCAGGTGGAGGGGGTATTTGTAGAAAGGATGATGGTTCCTTTATTTTCGCTTTCTCCACCGGTTATGAGATTGGCACCAACAATAGCGCAGAACTACGTGCAATCGTTGACGGCTTAGAGTTATGTCTTCTCAAAGGGATAAACAAGATAATAGTAGAATCAGATTCAAAGCTGGTGATTAACCTCCTTGTTGGTGATGCAAGATGCCCGTGGATCTGGAAACCAAGGGTAGATAAGATTAACAGCTTGAGAAGATTCGGCACATTCTCTTTTCAACACATTCTTCGTGAAGGGAACGGTCCGGCTGACAGTTTGGCGAGAGTGGGGAGTGAGACTCAGGCGAAATTCTGTCTTGATCATTTTAATTCTCTTCCCAGACAAACAAAGGGCCTCGTTTTTCTCGATAAGGTCGGTCTTGGTTCGATTAGAACCGTCACTTATGCCTCCAGATCATGAGCCCAGTGTTCTACTTTTTTCAGTTTTCGTTTTTCTGCGGCCTTATATGATAGGTGGCCCGCCCCTTTTGTTGCAGGGTCAGCCCGAAGATGTACATTGTTGTCATTTTTCAATGGATTAAATGAAGTTCCAAAAGAAAAAAAAAAAAAGAAAAAAAAAAGAGGCAGTGCCTAAACACTGTACATGAAAACAAAGGTCATTAAATGAAATCTCAGAAAAAGCTATAAAAAAAAAAAAAAAAAAAAAAAAAAAAAAAAAAAAAAAAAAAAAAAAAAGAAAAAAGAAGAGGCTAGTATTAATTAAATAAACAAGGCTCATCTACGTGATGTGCTGTTGACATCCACAGTTCCCCCATCAGATGTGCCACATCATGTTAGGATCAGCAGGGTCTGAAATTCAAGCCCATTTGTGATTCAGGTGGGCCACAGCAAGGGAAACATTAGAGAGGGAACGCCCACCTTTGATTTCACCAGGCCTCACATGATGTACAAAATGGTCTGGTTATTTGCATGCCCCATCGTGGAAGGCAAATGGAGGGACGATCCAAATTCCACATACACAGCATGGTAGGCACCATTCAGAATTATAGGGTCGGTGTCCCCTTTCTATTGACTTCCTTGGTGTCTCAATTGCCCAAACCTGCGTTCACACAGCCCCAGGCCACTTAAAAATTCATAAAAGCCCAAGTCGACTTATTTAATTGTAAATGGGTTAGAGTCGAGCCAATGCCACAACTCAACTCAGGTTAAGAATGGCATAGAACTCTTATGCTATGAAAAACCTAACCTAGTGGATAAGTGACGCAAGGAAGGATGTGATGAGGTCAATCACCGTCTTCCTCAAGGGATAACTACTCTGAAACTATGGAGTTCTTTGGATTCCTCATAAATATTCCTCCAATTTACAAGGGATAAAATTAGAAATAATTTCTAATAAATTTGAAATAAATTAATTGATTATTAAAAACAAAATTAGAATCCTTTAAAAATAATGAGACCTGACCTCGACAAAGTTTCAGACTCAAACTCCCTAAAAACATGACTTACTATTTATAAACTGTCACCATTCCTACTTCATGGTTTTCAGTCAAAAATAGTATGTATCTAATATGGCCTAACCACTTTATTCTCCTAATTTTTCTGAGCCCTTTTCATGTCGGGCACGACTCCTACAACTCAAAGGATTAAAATTTATGATCAAATTAAAACTTACTATTTCTAGTAAAAACAAAAATAAAATGGATTTTTGACCGTCGATATGATGGAATCTCGCAAATCCGGCATGGGCAACCAAACATAGTAGGATTGGTTGGGTAAAGTAGCTTCTCCTACCCCAAAGTCATATGCGATATGTCCAAAAACTCATTCCAGTTTGCGAGATTCGACTGTTTTAAGGTTAAGATGGTCCTGATCACTTTCACCTACGATCGGGCCTTCTCTTTTCCATCTTTGCCATGAAAGTGTTTGGGGCCAGCTCTACATCAATAAGTATATACACAATAAAAAATATTTTGTTTCAGTTCTTGGGTTGGGTCAGGCAGGGTATCTGGTGCAACTCATTGATAACTTAAATGAGCAGTTAGGTCCAAGTCCAAGCCATTTGCTTAATTAAACCAATCACATTTCAAGCCCAAGCTCAATCTGCTGCCATGTAGCTTGGCCCAAACCCACTTCAAAAGCAAGTTAGGCCAATTGACCCGTGGGCCAACCTGACCCGTTGCCACCACTAATTAAAATGTAGATGAGGAGGTTGGAAGTTGGAACATTATAGTAATATGTGTGTAAGCATTGGAGGATCTGTGCATGGAAACTCTTTTTTTTTTTTTAAGGTAAGAAAGATTTATTACCCAACTAACCAGGAAATTAACTCTATTAATACTATTTATAATTGAAGTGAGAAAAGTAAAACTGATTAGTGTAAATCAGATGAACTAATTGTAAGTAGGACCAAGGTATGAAGGAGAAAGTTAATTCTGGCTTGTATCCCACCCACCATTATTTGATTTGTGACCTATAATGAGACTCATCTCAAATAGCAGCACATGGCTCAATCAAATCCCACCATGTCAGGAAACTATGGTGCTCTTGCTCGATGGTCCCCAGATCTATGGAATTTGTGTTCCCACATGTGGCCATATGTAGAGGTGCTTTTGGCCAGGGAATTTCTTTTAACCCTAGTTATTGGAAGCCCATGTTACCTTAGGCTTTGTAGAGCCAATCATGATGATCTGGTTTATACGCTTTGTACATAAGTTGCACCAGCTCATGTTATGGTGATCGATCAAAAATCAGTCAGTTTTAAAATTTAAGTAGGCCACACTACAACTAGTAGGGATTGAATGCCTACAAATGAAACCTTGTCAGAGCCAAAGAAGTTTTGAACCAGGCTGATGTATTTCGTTTCCCTTCACCCAGTGGGACTCACCTTATGAACTGGTTGGATGGCATATAAACATCACAGTGGGGTTCAAGAAGGTTTTAGCAGTGTGATTTTCGATCCCCCTATTTCCTGTGGTGTGCTCTACACCAAAATCGTCATTTAGGAACGGTTTAAAACCGTTCCTAAATGAGGGATCACAGAAACAATAATGGTTCAGAACCGTTTTGGGTACCGTTTCAATTTTTAGAAACGGAATTTTAGGAATGGTTTTAAACCGTTCTGGTGCTAAGGTCACATTTTAGGCACAATTTTAGAAACGGTTTTGAATGCTTATTAATGTTGCCAACAATCAGATTTTAGGACGGAATTTTAAGAACAATTTAAAACCCCTTTGTTCATTGTATGAGAGAGAGTGGGGTATGTAATCTATTTGTATTATATGCCAGATAATTACACAAATAGAAGAAAAAGACTGATTCACACGCATAATAATCTTTTCCTTCTTTTCTAGTACACATTTCAATTTCAATTTCAATACAACATTTCATTTCCAGGCTTCTATTAATGATGCTTCACCAGGTTCGTCCTAATCCACTGCAGTGATGTGGATGTTGTGTCCGTATGAGGGGGACGAAAATCTCTTCCTTCGACGCCACTTCCAAGGCAGTCTGGTACATGTCATGAGATATTAATCCTGTGCACATCCCTTCCCGTAGTGGCTGGATGTATTGGTGTTGCTTCTTCTTCTTTGTTGGGCTTGAATCACCGCCTCAAGCTGAAGGTGGAGAAGGCCTAGAGAATGCTGCTGCCTGCTATTTTCAGCTTGTGAGTTGTGCTAGTAATACATGTTGTCCAAGCTTAGAGAATGTCTGAAGGGCTAGAGAAGGCCTATGAGCTTCCCTGTCAATGGATCAGTACTGGTGAGCTCTCATGGTTACACCACCCAGGAAATCTTCAAGCTTGGGAGAGGAAGCTGGCATCACTCCTTCCATCAACAAAGAAATAGACATGACTTTATTTTTAGAAGCTATTTAAAAGAAACTGAAAGGAAGAGATGGAAGAAGAGAAGCATACCTTCACCTTGCTGTGATCTTGTAAGAGCTTCCATGATACAAAGGGAGCCATCAGATTTCAGTGGCATTGCAGACAACTGGGAGTAAAGGGCCCCACCTTGTGTTTCCATCTGAGGAGCTAGAAAGAAGCTGGTTGGAACTGTAGGGAGAAACAGCAGCTGCACTTGTGTTTAATGATAATGATGATGATGTTGCTGACGATGGTGGTAATGATGATGATGCTTATGTGGGTCTGTAGATGCATCCATGTTCATGTGAGGAGAGAGTGAAACCCAACCAATTATTTGTGTGATCTTATGAATAGGTTAGATGATAAATACACAATCTTATGAACCTTACGAAGGAAAATTTTACAACAGTATAGTAATAAGCTCATAAAATAATAACATGTATAGTTAATCTGGCTAGCTTATTTAAACCACCAAAATTGCATGAATTTCCAATACTAGAAAGCATATGACCAATAAGTACAAGAGCAAAAGTAAAATTTCTCAGGATTTAAGTGCCGACAGTACCAACATACCATTCCTGCCTTGGAACTTGCTCAAGGTGGGATGAGGTCTAACAATCAGTCCACTCAAATGTGGCATGTCCCATCGCTGTTGTCTTGTAACCTGTTGCAGTACAAAAAAGGATTAAATTTACAATTAAATAAAACAGATTCCCAAACATACCAAATACTCTTTAAGTCGATAAATCCACATGAGAATGCCCCATGTGAAACTAATGGAACTGCATACGTGATTAAGGGTGTGTTTGGATGCACTATTGAACTGAACTGCAATTATCAGTCTAACAAAATAAAAAAGAACCAATTATGATTCATCAACATAAGAAGAGTATGATTCACACATGTATCAACATAAGAAGTCCTCTCTTGAGAAAGGAAAGTACAACCCTTTTTAGATGCACTTGAATTCATCAACATAAGAAGAGTATGATTCACTCATCTAGGAGCCTTTTCTACTTGGGTTAATTCCAAAGGTGACCAATCAATTGCATGTGAACACTTTTCTACCCAATCATTTGTGAGATTAGCAGTGCTCTTATTAGAAAACCAGTTTCCTCCTGTGTGTATGTTTGAAAAATGATTCACATTGATGTCCACCACATTGATTCAGGTTTTGCTCATCCGAGATTCAAAAATTATTTTACCCAAGAAATTGTCATTATTACGATCCTTCTATCAAATACAAAGGAGATTATAGTTCACTTACTGATACAACTGCGAGAACTTGTAGTGCTCGGCAAAATCAATTCCCAATCGAACTTCAGTGGCAATTGAGCTTGCTTCTAGCATCCATGTTGCCGGATTGTATTTCTCTTTTATTTTTGAGACGCCAAGAATCTCCTACATGATGTAAACCAATGGAGGCTGAGTCAAATCACCATCTTTTTCTCTTTCCATTTTTATTTCTCTCTGTTCTTCTTATGATTGTCAAAATTAATACTTCATGTATGTCAGATTTTGTGTGTGAACGATCAATACAATAATAATGATGATGACTATACAATGGGAAAAAGCGTCTTACTTCAAAGTATTCAATTATCTTCTGAGAATTCTGGCCCAAAGGTCCAGAGTTTAATCACCTGCCCTCCGCTTTTCATCAATAGAAGTTGTTAAATTCCACAAATTTCAAATGTTGCATAAATATTACACTCTAAAACTTTTAACTATGTGTATGGCAGAGACAGAGAGGTAGATCAGTTACCTCATCGAAAGCTTCAAAGATGTCAATGCTAGGTTGATGGATTGTGCAGACAACTGTTCTTCCTGTATCAACCGTGTTCCTTACGGTTCTCATGACAATGGCTGCTGCCCTTGCATCAAGACCTGATGTTGGTTCATCCATGAAGATGATTGAAGGGTTAGCGACAAGCTCCATGGCTATTGTTAACCTCTTCGTTTGTTCTGTCGACAGTCCTGTAATCCTTGGGAGGCCCACTATCGCATCTTTGAGACTATCAAGCTCTACTAGTTCCATCACTTCATCTACAAAGATCTGAAAACAAATGATTTTAACATTTACTTCAATCTGTCAACCAGCATTTGATTCTTCAGTGCAAAACTACCTGCATTTAAGGAAATCAGTCTAATGAGTAAGATTATTATTTCTTTATGATCCATCTAGGTATAGGCCCAGTCAGCATATTCCCAGTTAAATACCTAAATGGAGGAAAAAAGAAAAAGAAATAAAGAAAATCCCCACTTCATTGTTATCAAGGGTAAGCATTGACTCAAATAGCAAATTTTCATTTGATAATGTTAGACTTACATGAAATCCACTCTTGCAAGGCTTTCAAAGGAGCTAGGAATATCGCCAGCCAGGCTGTTAAAGCTGAGATCTCTGCATGGAGAAAGCACAATGATAGATAATGAGCCTATAACAGAAATGTTTTTTTAATGAGTGTTTTTTTTTTTTTTACATGGAGTTTCTCTCTGTTTTGCTTCAAATCTGAGATGGGACAGTAACAATATTTGTTTAGAAGAAAAGATTGAAAATAGAATACTAAGAGCAGGCAATGACTGATGCTCTAGTCACATTTTAGTAAGGAAGTCCAATTGGAGTTTCTCTCTGTGTTGCTTCAAATCTGAGATGGGACAGTAACAATATTTGTTTAGAAGAAAAGATTGAAAATAGAATACTAAGAGCAGGCAATGACTGATGCTCTAGTCACTCCATCTTTAGTAAGGAAGTCCAATTGCAAATGGCTATAGGTAAATATTCTCACCATCTCCACTACAGGACACTAGTAGCAAATCTTTAGCTTTATTTTTTTTGATGAATTATAATTTTATCAATGCAACATTATGAGCAAAGAGCTACTAAATGTTCAAAAAAGATAATAAAAAAAAAAAAAAAAAAAAAAGAAGAAGAAGAAGAAGAAGCAAAGAGCTATTTCAATACAGCAAACTCCAACTAAATTAACTAAAAGAGTAAATGCCCAAATCTACAGCAATCAGCATTTATCTGCAAATCTTTATCTATTTATGCATATTTTCACCAAGCATTTGAGCCCACCATGTCCTAAGATTGAACGGAACATGAAACAAAACTATTGTGTTTTGCAATGGATCATTTCCCACAACACTATTTGTATCAGAGAAATAACCTCTTAATAGTACCCAGTTACTTAGTGCAGCTGGTTATACTCATTATACACGTTGGGATAGAATGCGTCCATCCACCACAAAGCCAAAACATTCAAACATACCAATTCATTATATTTTTCTCAAAATTATACAGATTAATCGTTAAATATCATGAAGTTTCTTAATGATAAAGATTTTGAAAGGAAAAAGACTTACCAAAAAATGAAGAAATTCTGATTCTTCTTTCCTACTCCCTCCAACAAATAACAGCTGAAAAAAAGAGGGAGTCATTTTTTTAGGGTTTCCAATTCATCTGATCAAAAACTGAGGAATACCACTTGTTGTCTAAAAGACCATAGACAGTCTTACTAAATAGTATGTACAATTAAAAGAAAAAAGAAAAAAAAAAAAAAAAAAAAAAAAAAAAAAAAAAAAGGATGCATCCCTTTGCTCCCAACTCAACTTTAGATATCACCCACATTTTAAATGAGTTCTTACAAAGGAAAATGCTACTATAGTCAATGAAAGAGAACTGATCACCTACAAGCCGTTTTTATAAGAATTTTGCTGGAAACAAGCTCCAACAAACCAATAGCCTGCCTAGACAAGAGAATCACGGTTCCCACCTTTACAAAATGAAGAGGTGAGTATAACATGCATATCGTCCAGTTAAATATCAATAATATAATATAATATTCCAGTTCAACATTTCAAAATGGGGAATTTTTACCCCCTATTCATGGACAATCGGAACCCAAAAGATCCAAAAGATCTAGTCAATAAAGAAATAGAATGAACAGCTCAATCAAGGGCCAAAGAACATATTAGAACAGACAAACTAAACTAATAAGAACTATAGGGTCAGCTACATGAATCCCATTCCACCATTCAACTCAATCAATGGTCATCCATAGTCTCAGACAAACATGATTTTGAATTGATAAACATGTCATCCACAGGACTATTACAATGAAATGATTTTACATGAAGAGCCTTGAAATAACTTTTTATAGTGTTTTCAACAGCAATATGGCAGTTATCTTGTAACAGTCAGTGACATGTCTGTTGTAGGGAACAATTTAACTAAGCTTTGGTTTCACCACTATCTGCATCTACCACACATGGCATGCACATACAAACATCCAAATCATACTAATTGGGGTTCCAATGATGTAGAATACCTTAATGCTTAATACTGATGGGGTTCCTACCCTTACAAATGGTGGCCCATCAAATGAATGGCTAAGATAATCAGCCAGTGTCCCAATGGAAGAATCGGCACCATTTTGAAAAATGGTATCGACTCTCCTCCATGCGGTATTCATGCATGGCTATTCAGACCATACAAATTGTAGTGCACACTTTGGATAAAGCACATAACTTGAAATGGTAAGTGGCTCAAATCATAGAGAAAATCCAGGGTAATTTTTTGGTGTATGCTCCATCCACAAATCAGCCAACAATTTGGAAGGTCTAGATTAACATAAATTAAGCATGTGTATGGTGGTACACCACCATTTTCAAAATGGTGGTGAAAGCTTGCTAGAAAGATAGGTGAAATTTTGCTAGATCACACACCCTCTCTCTGCAATTTATACATAACACACATGAAAAAAGTATGATCAACCATGAAGGGTTCTTTTTTTTTTTTTTTATACACGCACACACACCACCACACACTCATGCCATGGTGGGATTCCACCACCTATGGGTATTCGAACCCTCAACTAGGTGTTGAAACTCCTGAGAGTCTACCACTGAAGTAAGAATCAGGACCCGCTCAACCATGAAGGTGACTAGACTATGAGGGAGTCCACTCATCAGGGAAACCACCCTTCAATGAAAACAGATAAACCATTCAGTATAGAAAATTGATTAAAAAATTAGGCCAGCCCACTAGTCAGACAGGCCATCCCCTGTACTAAGAGATTTATATGGATGGTCTCTTCCCCACATCCGCTTTCTCATAGCCAGGCACGTGCAGGACAAAATGCATTTTGTGCAGGACAGCCAAACAGTGCTATAAAAAAAATAAGAAATATATACTGTCATCAAAACAACATTTTAGATGAAATGAGTCTTCGAAAACTGCATGGCCACAAAATGAAATTTTCATAAAGCTATCGACTAGACAAGACCTTATCCATCCCTTTATACTTACCACCCTGAAAATTAAATTTTATTACTCATGAAGCGAAAATAGCAATGCATTCACCAGTAGATTTCACAAGAAAATGAAATATTAACTTTTTGTTCTTTCTTTTTCGATCTTCTTTTTTGTTTTACACTAAATTGTTAGCTTGAGGAGTCAAACGACCTGATATGCCGGCGAGGACACCCAAACAATGTGGCCCACCTGACGGAAAGCTCTGATCTCGCACACGTGCAATATTGGCATGTATTCTATCCACGAAAGTGTAGAAAAGGCACCCATACAACACTTACATATAATTAACACCCAATGCAAGTAAAAAAAATTTCAAAATCCACTCTCTGAGTCAATTCTACAAACACATTGCAGACATAAATACTCCCAAAAACATAAAACAAGAAAACAAAGGGTAGATCGAAGAAACATAAACAAGCAAGACCCAAAAAAGAAGAAATGATAGAAGAATTAGAATGAAAATGCTAGAGAAAATACCGAAATTGTGCCCAACGATGCAATGCTAGGTGCATGTCATCTTTCAGAGCTGCAATACACCCCACACAGAGCTGCTGCTACTGCTTCTACAATACCGTGTGGGGACTGTCAGATCTAGAGTCGGACAGGGAAAGGGAGATCGAGAGAGGGAGGGAGAGTGAGACAGAGATTGGTCGAGATCGGAAGAGGGAGAGGGAGATCGAGAGAGAAGGAGGGAGAGTGGGAGGGAGATCGAGAAAGGGTTGAGATCGGGAGATGGAGATCGAGAGAGAGGGTTGAGATCGGGAGATGGAGATTGAGGGAGATTGAGAGAGAGAGGGAGAGGGAGACGCAGACGGCGATGGATGTTAAATGAAGGATTTTTAGGGCATTTTGGCGCAAGAAATAAGAAAAATATTAAGTAGTCTGCGGTAATTTAAAGTAATGTGGATCTCGGGCCATGTGGGGTCCCCTCAGAGGTTACTAATAGAATCCATTCCGTCCATCTATTTCAAAATAAAACAATAAAACATAATAATAAAAATACATAAGAACATCAAACACTCCATTAGGACACACCAACTAAATAATGAAGATAACAGTGTATAACAACAAGTAGTCAAGTACGGCCAATACCGTTTCAAACCAGGAGCGGCTTAGAGCCGTTTCTGAACCAAACTCCCGACCGTACCAGAATGACGATTTTGGTGTAGTGGTGGCTCAGCTGAGTTTTGAATCTGCCTCATTGTTGGTATCATGTCCTAACATGAACTGTCCAAACTGATGCACAGTGAGGATGTCACACCAACATCAAAGTAGGCCTGCACAAAGCTTAGCAGTACTGTTCTCAAATTCCATACTGCTTGATGCTAGAAAAGTAGTACTAATGATGGAATGTAACGAGTGTCAGCCACTCAATTCAAAGCAAGCAAGATAACTTGAATTTGGGAGAAAGAAATTCCATTTTTCAAGAACTGAATCAATTTGGAAGGGAATTCAATGAAGGAGAGAGCTAACCATTTGCCCAGTTCCAAGTATGGAACCATTTGTTCACCCACATAAAACTTCTTGTCCTTTAAATTCTTCTGTTTAGATGGGCATACCCGACACCATCCACAATCATGTCGGTCCAATTACTCACGTAGTTGGTATTTCGGTCCCTACTACCTAAAACCACATCCGTCCATCACCTGATCCGTGTGTTGGTCCACTCGGCACTCTCCATGAAAAATAGCAGCAATCAAGGGAGCAAAGAAATGTACAGTCACACACCCACTTCTACAATCTTTAACAAGGATAATGAAGCTGCAAACATGTCCCACCATGAAGGTGGGACATCCCAAATATAAGTTGATCCAACAATCAAGTCGCCCACTATGTGAAGTTGGATGATTTTCCATTGTTTATCATGGTGGCCCACCTTATGATTTGATTAGTCTGATTCTTTGGATGTCTAATTTTTATGGCGGGTGATCTTGCTTGATGGCTTGGATGTCATTTATGTTGGAAATTATACAGATTAATATAATTTATGTATAATATGAAAACCGAAAAATAAAATTAGCTTGAATAAGGACAGGCCAAATTACGTCTGTAACACCGTCCTTAAAGCATTATTTGCCCCTACTCAAATGAATTGAGTATGTTGATCATAGGTTATAGGCAAACCGCTTTTAGGATACGACAAGCCTGGTGTGGGTTTGCGTTCAGCAAACACGAAGGCCCACCAAATGGAACTCTTGTACACACTATCTGGCAGAATTATAATATAGAAAATTTTCCAAAAGAGAAAAAGAGAAGAGAATATGTGATTTTAGATGACTGCTGCACTGGTCAGTTCTTCAACCACTGGTTCAGTTGAACAATTCTAGACCACACCGTTGGTCTGTTCTTCAAGCAAAGGTTCAACCCTTGCTGTCTTACTGAAATCACTAGAGTATAGGAGAGGAGTGATGGGATGTCTCAGTTCTTATGGGTCTGCTGGAGTGGGTTGAGAGATGGATTGAAAACCCATCCAGGCCCTCCTTTTATAGGTTATGGTGGTTGAGGGTTATGGTTTAGGGACATAAATCCCATTTATGCAATTTCTAGCCGTTGGGAAACTAGCCGTTTTATTGCCGTTTCTGACTGTTATGTATGACTTATTACAGTAGCTGCATGTTGACTGTTGTGAGAGCTGGCTAGCCGTTTTCTAGCTGTTGGGCTAGTCATGCAACAGTTTCTGTATAACTCCTGCAATCAAGTCCATACCTGTTACACATCTGTGCAACAGCTATATTTTCAACCTCTATATATTCTAAGGGACTTTCATTCAGTCCTCTAGATTTTCACCCAGCCATCCATCTGCCTTAGCCACTTAGTCGCACCGTGACTCGCACACGTCTCGCTCCGGTTCGCTCAAGGTCGCGAATGAGCTGCACGATGCGGACGTGCAAAGTGCAAAGTGCGCCACTAGCGCATTTACAGCCACACTGCCTCACATGCCCATGCCCTCGCATCGAGCCTGAGCCCGTGCCCGTGCCTGAGCGCGAGCGCTCGGGCTTAGGTGTTCCAGTGCGTAGCACTGGAACACGCAAGTTCCATTCTCCTTTGGACCAAGTGTGTAAGTATTATAATACTCCACATCCTTCATATAAACCACAAAATTTTCTCTTCCCTTTCTCATATGGGACTATTCTTAAAAATCCTCAAAAAGTTTTACAAAACTTTTAATATATTTTATTATATTTTATTTTAAAATATATTTTATAAAATCAATATTTTATAACAATCCCCCACTTGATTGTTTAAAAATATATTTTTCTCAATTAAACATTTCTGCTAGAATAATTAGCTTATATGCATAAAGAAAGATATCTTTCGATTTTAATCTTTCCTTAGTGTATGTATCTCAAAACTCTGCCGAAATGACTGGTACCGTAGCTTTGAACCAATTATTCCTAGATAACAGAGTCAGAGAAACCACACATATATTCGCTATGTGTTTGTTACAGTTCCCACAATCTTTCTCAGCACATTTAATGGCTATGCGCTTATCCTATTTTGTGAACGATCCCGAGAGAAAACTCCTTACTCTCATGAGAGACAGCACCATCTCTACGTTCATATAGATGAAATCCTTCCAGTGTCTCTGTTACTATAAGACATTTGTCTTTTAGACTGGATTTCAATAAAAATTCTAAGACTCAACCCTCTATCGTAACGCTCAGCACTTATCTATTATGGATGAGGTTATATAATTTAGTGCTGAAAACTTTCCACATATCAGTAATTTGTTTTACCCTTTAAACCCAAAATTAGAGATTTTCTGACTTTAGGTTAGGTTATCATCAATGGTGGAACTTTGGTTAAAGAGTTTCAACCCCATCCCTCCAGATATAACCTTTACTACCTCTCTCGGTAGAGGTTTAGTGAAAGGATCTATCAGGTTGTTGCTTGATTTCACATAGGAAATAACAATGATTCCATCTCGAATCAATTATCTGACATAATCATATCAAAGACTTATATGTCTAGACTTACCATTATAAGTGCCGCTATAGAATCTAGGTAATGTGGCTTCACTATCACAATGTAGTGATATAGCTAATATAGGCTTTACACAGAAAGGGATTTCTAATAAAAGATCCTTTAGCCACTCAGCTTCTTTGCTTATTGTAGCCAGGGCTATGAATTCAGACTCCATAGTCGAGTACATTATGCAAGTCTATTTCTTGAATCCCCAGGATACAGCTGCACCTCCTAGGGTGAATACTCATCCTGTAGTAGACTTGTTGTTCCCCACACATGATATCCAGCTCGCATCGGTATATCCTTCCAATACAACAGAAAATTCGGAATAATAGTCCTAAGTCTTTGATTGCTTTTAAGTAATTTCAAGTACTAGTAAACCTACTAAGTTTACTCATAGTATATGCGATATTAGGTCTAATGCATTGCATAGCATACATAAGACTCCCTATAACACTCGCATATTCTAATTGTGCAACTGTTCTTCCGTTATTCTCTTTTAGCTTAATACTTGGATCAAATGGGGTTTTTGCTTCTTTTATATTTAGATGGTTAAACTTGTATAGTATCTTCTTAATATAATGACATTGACACAAAGCATAACCCCCACAATGTTTTTTAACTTTAATACCTAGAATGGTATCAATTTGTCCAAGATCCTTTATTTTGAATATGAAATATAGGAACATCTTTGTTTCAGTTACACCTTTCATTTTATTACTTATTATTAACATATCATCAACATACAGACAAATAATAACGATACAACTACTATCTACTTTAAAATATATGCATTTGTCAGATACATTATGCATGAAACCATGAGATAGTATTTTGGAATCAAACTTCTCATATCACTGTTTTGGTGCTTATTTTAATCCATACAAATATTTGACTAATTTACATACTTTATTTTCATTTCTTGGTAGAACGAATCCTTCAGGTTGTTCCATGTATACCTCCTCATTGAGGTCACCATTCAGGAATGGGGTCTTTACATCCATTTGGTGGATGTGAAGATGATATATAGAAGCTAGCGCAAATAATATCCTAATAGATGTTATCCTGGCTCCAGGAGAGTATATGTCAAAGTAATTTATCCCTTCTTTTTATCTAAAATCCTTAGCTACTAGTCAAGCATTAAAGGTTTGGCTAGTCCCATTAGTATGATATTTCTTCCTAAATACTCACTTACAACCTATGGGTCTAGAACCTGGAGGTAAGTTAACTAGTTCTCATGTTTGATTGACATTATGGATTCCATTTCACCATTTATAGCCTCTTTCCAGAAAGCCGAGTCTCTAGAAGATGCAGCATCTTTATATGTTTTAGGATCATCTTCTATAGTCATCACTATAGGTATTTTTCTTATAACATTTTCTCTATCTCCTTCTACAAGATGAAAAATGATACGTTATGAGTCTATGTAGTCATCTCTTAGACTCTTCTATTCTTGTCATTTGAGTCCTACGAGGTTCAATAAGAACTTCCACTGTTTGTGGAGCTGTGCTATCTTATTCTCTATTAGGAGTTTGGATTTTATTATCCTTTGACTCTAAGGATAGTGAGTTCTCAAAGAACTCAACGTCTCTTGATTTTATGATTGTATTAGACTCAATATCTAGAAGTATATAAGCTTTACTATTTTGTGCATACCCTACGAAGGCGCACTTAATAGATCTTGGTCCTAACTTAATTCTTTTTGGATCAGGGGTTCTGCAATATGCAAGACAACCCCACACTTTTAGATTTCCCTAGGTTAGGTTTCTACTCCTCCACGTTTCATATGGAGAAATTTTATATTTTTTAAACGGAATTATGTTTAGTATATGGCACGCTACAAGCAGTGCCTCACCCCATAGACTTAGTGGCAACTTTGCTCTTATCAGCATTGAGTTGACCATTTCTAATAATGTTCTATTCTTCCTTTCGGCTATTCCGTTTTGTTGAGGTGTGTATGGAGCAGTACATTAATGTATTAGTCCATGTTCTTCACAGAAGTTATCGAATTTATTGGAGAAGTATTCTCCTCCTCTATCGCTACAGAGAATTTTTATCTTTTTATTCAGTTAATTCTCTACTTCTGCTTTATATGTTTTAAACATGTTCAATGCTTCATCTTTGCTCTTTAACAAATAAACATACACATATCTAGAGCAATCATCTATGAAGGTTATGAAGTACCATTTGCCTCCACGATTAAGAATGTCGTTAAACTCACAGATATCACTGTGCACAAAATCCAATACTTGAGATGATCTTTCAACACTTGGAAATGGTTTTTTCGTCATTTTGGATCATATGCACACTTCACATTTATCTGTTTCATTATTTGTATATGAGATTAAACTATTCTTAGTCATGAACTTCGAGGTACTATACCCTATATGGGTTAGTTTATCATGCCACAATCCAGCAGATTCAACCATATACGCAGAAGTGCTACTTTCATTCAGAGAAAACTTAACCATCCTGTTACAAGCATATCCCTTTCTGACAAAATTTTCATTCTTGGACAGAATCAGTTTACCTAACTCGTACACCACCCTTATGCCTGGTTTACCCAGAAGATCCCTAGAAACTAAGTTTCACCTTATGTCTGGGATGTCCAATACATTAGTCAGAATCACTTTCTTCCTAGAGGTGAATATCAGTTCGACAGTTCCTTTGCCGACGATCTTCGATCGGACTTCATTACCCATTTGGACTTCTTGACCATCGGTCAATTCTTCATAGGTTTTGAAGGCTGATTTATCGTAGTACACATGTACTGTAGCGGCAGTATCATACCACCAACTTAGAACTTTGCCTTAGATTTGCGATATCAGCATATTTGAGCATAGTGCCCGATTTTCTCACAGACATGGCATGGGCCTTTGAACTTTTCGTTATTCTTTTGGGCGTTTTTCTTGAATTTTCCTTTATTGGGTTTCAGGGAATCGTCCTTTTCGGGATTCTTGTTATTAGTATTCTCTACTGCATGTACCTTGGACGAGGCATTCCCGTTATCATTCTTTCTGTCATGGTTACAGGATTCTTCCTCAATTCTAAGGTGTTTCTGAATTTATTCCAGTGTGTAGTCCTCAGTTTTATGCAGTAACTTATTTCTATAGTCTTTCCACATCGGTGGCAATTTAGCGATTATAGCCCCGACTTGGAATGATTTAGGAAGGTCAATCTTTATAGTTTTAATTTTATTTACAATTAGCTGAAGTTCTTGGATTTGGGGTAGCAGCGGTTTGTTATCTACCATGATGAAGTCAAAATACCTAACGATAAGAAACTTGTTGGTACCTTCTTCTTCAGCCTTGTATTTGAACTCCAGAGCTACCCAGATCTCCGTTGTTGATGACGTCTATTGGTACAGATCGTACAAACAGTCGAAGAGAGTGTTCAGAATGTGTCCTTGACACAGGAGTTCATCTTCGACTTGTTTGGTGCGGACTGCCACCTGTTCAGGTGTGTCGTTTTCCAATGCTTCAGGTAGTGCTTGCAAATTTGGATCTAATATGTAGTAGATCTTCAATGCCGTCAGAAGAAGTTTCAACTTGTCTTATCATCGTGTAAAATTGATTTCATCGAATCGATAAAGACGTATCAAGTCCTGATTCATCAACTTAATGGATGAAACACTGTCAGCTTCCATCAGAAATAACGCTTTAAGATTGTTGAAAATTATAAAGATTAATATAATTTCTATATAATATGGAAACCGAAAAATAAAATTAACTTAAATAAGGACAGGTTGAAGCACGTCTGAAACGTTGTCCTTAAAGCATTATTTGCCCCTACTCAAATGGATTGAGTATGTTGATAGGTTACAGGCAAACCGCTTCTAGGATACGACGAGCCTGGTATGGGTCCGCATTCAGCAAACACAAAGGCCCACTAAATGGAACTCCTGTACACACTATCTAACAAAATTACAATAAAGAAAAAATCCCAAAAGAGAAAAAGAGAAGAGAATATGTGATTTTAGACAACCGCTGCACTGGTCAGATCTTCAGCCACTGGTTCAGTTGAACCGTTCTAGACCACACCATTGGTCTATTTTTCAAGCAAAGGTTCAACCCTTGCTATCTTACTGGAATCACTAGAGTATAGGAGAGGAGTGATGGGCTATCTTAGTTCTTATGGGTCTGCTCGAGTGGGTTGAGAGATGGATTGCACCGCAACTCACACATGTCTCGCTCCGGTTCCCTCAAGGTCACTCTCCGGTTCGAAGTGCAAAGTGCGCCACTAGCGCCTCTACAGCCACACTGCCTCACATGCCCACACCCTCGCACTGAGCCCGTGCCCGATCGCGCGCGGGATACGCAAGTTCCATTCTCCTTTGAACCAAGTGTGTAAGTATTATAATACTCCACATCCTTCATATAAACCACCAAATTTTCTCTTTCCTTTCCCATGTGAGACTATTCTTAAAAACCTCCAATAAGCTTTTTACAAAAGTTTTAATATATTTTATAAAATCAATATTTTATAACAATTTATGCATAAATGGGCCCCACATACATGCAAAACGAGCTCTTGGGGAGGGATCCCAACTCACGTTCTTTCTCATATTTTATTAAGAACTACATCCTAAAAAGTATAACGTGGTGTCTGCACCAGCCCATGGATCAAGAGCGTCCTGTTGATGGGCCACTCTCATCTGACCATTGTCTGATGAATTAATATCATAAGGGTTTTCATAGCCCTACATTGGAATTTGCACAATTTGGACATGGGTAGTTATTTTATAAACCGGCAGTTCATACACATGCACTCAAAATCATAGACGACGCCTGTATTTAATTCAAGTTAGACTGTCCACATCATGGGACCCGCTGTAGATATGTTATGATCCCAGAATCTGATTGATTTAAAAGTAGAAAAATAATATCAACGGAAATTGGTTTGTTGAATACAAACTAATAACATGTTTCGTTATAACCATCCAATATTGCAATCCAACTAATTGACTAATTAAGAAATTGGCTCTATCTAACTTTTGGCTAATTGACTCATTTGTATTGGGACCCACAATTTGGACGGTCTGATTTGAGATAAATAAATGGCACCTGTACAACTCCTGAGTGCATTTTGTGTGCAGCACCTGTATAACCGCTGACAGCCCTAATCACTACCTAATGAGCCCACTCTTAAGTCCCAGGCCCAGACAAGAAGTCTTTGGGCCTTCCCGGTACAATGTTCTTAGCGGTCCGTGGCCTTGTGGAATGTTCATACAGTACCAGCGGGGCTTCCAATTTATACAAGTGGGACTCATGGTTATTCAGTGATCAAAACCATTGATATGATCATGCGAACATCTGGGCCATCAAATATTAAGCCCTTTTAAAATTATTGTAAACTGTTTTAGATTTTTATTTTTTTATTTTTTTTCCTAACCATCAATTGCATTGGACACCTACTGAACAGGACTGCCCACAGGTGGGCCCGGCATCAGTTCAGGCCCAGATTTTGAACTGGTCGTGCAATGCCTATTCAAAATATTGATCCTGCCTCACCCATGTCCAGCCAATTGCCTACCTTACTATTGAAGAGTTGGTATTTTTCTAAGGCTGTGGACTTTTGGTACATGGGCCATTTCTGGTAAATCCCCTTTTGGCCATTGCAGAGTCGGCTAAAGATCCTCGAAGTCCTACCCCGTGGAACATCTGGTATATCCTGGGAGAGATTCAGCTTTATAGGCAACCCCTTAACCTCAGTTTCAGCTACATTTTTCATGAGGGGAACTCGGTAGCTGATGCTTTAGCCAGGATGGCTAGTGAAGGATGGCCAAATAGAATGTATAATTCTCGACCCAACCTTCCCATACTAGTGCGCGGCTTACTTGCCATTGATAATATCGGCATTGGGACTGTTAGGCGACAGTAGCTGAGGCCCCAGGTTTTCCTTTTGTGCAGCGTTAGGTGCATTTTGATCGGAAAAAAATGACACTGGCAAAGGGCCATCTTTTTGTGTTGTGAAAAAAAAAAAAGGTTAGAGACGAAGATGATTTTCCATAATAAAATAAATAAATAAATAAATAAGAAAAGGGTCTATGTTCCTTCGAAGACACAAATCTTGAGGTTGATGGGCTGTTTTAGCAGACCACTGGCCGTCTATGGTTTCCTTGTGTTTTCTGCCTTGTAGTTTGACACAATAGGAGTGATCCGTTTTCTTTTTGTTCAGACCCTCCCAAATCTTGTACATGTTTCAGCTGAATGAAGTTCAGGGGGCTCCGTCCTGTTTTTTCTTATAAAAAAAAAAAAAAAAAAAATCCCCTTTGGGCTAAATTAATTAGATAGGGTTTGTACATTTATTTACCTCTATTAGTATCGACTTGCCCTGCTCCATTTGCGAGGACAATGATTACAAGTAGAGCACTTGCCTTGTCTTAAAACAAGGTCCAAGAGAGTTTTGATCAGGGCCCAAGAGGTTCTAAGGACTTGGAGAGTCCTCCATGTGATCTTTCCTATGCCGATAGTCTATTGGTTTTCAAAGAAGTTTGTTGATTCGCATAGTAGACTTGGAATAAGGGACACATGGTAGCTCTTTCTATATAAGAGTACTCGGTTTCCCTCAATCTTAGCCATCCACGTGGCCGAATTCTAGCCCTACAAAGCTGGGATCTCAAGCAAAGAAAGAGGGAGAGAAGCTATAGCTGCATGAATGCCCGTTTTCTCCTAGCTTCTAACCCACCGCCTAAACCTCCATGGATCTTCGATTCGAAGCATCCATATGCATCGGTGCAATGATTCAAACCACCCAAAAGCCCTGCTTTGAGGAAATACTCACTAAGTTGAGATCCACCATTAGAGGAGCTCGTCTTCCCCGACAGTTTTCTTCCTTCAACGGTGCTACTGGGTGCTGCGTTTAAAAGAAAGAAGAAAGAAAATGGAATTAGAAAGAATAGAAGAAGGAGGAAGGGAAATGAAGATAATGGAGAAGAAGAGAGGGTGCGACTGTTGCACCGCTCCACCTCGACCCGACTTGATCAAGCTTGAGTCCGGCCAGGCCGGACGTCCATTGTTAGACATTGCAGTTGGCAAAAAAAAAAGGAAGTGGAAGAAGGAGGAAAGGAGAAGAAAGAAAGAAGAAGAATGGAGAGAGAACAACAAAAGAAGGAGACGGAGTGGTGGAGTTGCACCACGTTTCAGCTAGTAGACCGAGTCGCTGACTCGGTTCAGTTTTGAGGCAGGCCAGGTTCAGTCCTGTTCACCCCAGAGAGAGAGAGAGAGGAAGGAAGGGAGGAGAGAAAGGAAAGAGAGAGAGAGAGAGAGAGAGAGAGAGAGAGAGAGAGAGAGAGAGAGAGAGGGGGGGGAAGAAGAAGGAGAGGGAGATCGGGTTGGTGGCTGAGTTGACTCGGCTAGAACTGAGTCCAGCCGATTTGAGTTGGGTTAGTTTGTCCAGGCTCATTGCTAGACATTCCTGCAAGGTAGAAAGAAGAGAGAAAGAAAAGGAGGAGAAGAGGAAAAGAAAGAGAGAAGGAGAGGTGTTGGTGGATGTGTTGTGCTGAGCCAACTCGGGTGCCGAATTGAGTTGATTCAACTCGAACCAACTAGCTTATGGGTCGAACCGAGTCAACTAATGTAAGTCAACTTCCCTCCTCAAAGTAGATTATTTTGGTTTCTTATCATTTGTATTACCATGAGGATTGCGACTACTAAGCATGATTAACCGTAAGCTGATGACTTAAGCCGGCCTTAGACATTAGCATTTTATTTGATATCCTTGAATAATTATCATTGATAGTAGACTGTACTAATTATCACCATCATAATGATTATGCTCACCGTATTAGCTAATATTAATTGTATCATCAATGTTAACAATTACCTTGTAACTATTAAATCAACATTTTAATTAATTGTACACCAACTAGAGTCCAAACCCTAAGGTCTAAGCCTAGACCTAGACTCTAAGGTGAAACCCTAGACCAGGTAATTCAAACCCTGGGTTAAGACCTTAACCATAAACAACGTACTAAGTGGGATTAACCATTGACTAATTCTTCACATTAGCATTAACATTATAAACAAAACTAGGATCATTAAGCGCTTGCGTTGCATTTACTTTCCTCCCTTAAGTATTATCATGAAAAGGACTCAACATTAATAGTTACTATTAGTACCAATAGAAAATGTTATTACTTTCATTATGGGGTTAGTATAATTATTATTATTAGTCATCATCACATTATTGTGAGTAAATATTCTATCTATAGTACATCTATTAGCTAATAGATTATTAATTATTATAAGAACATTAGGCATTGTTAATATAATTAAGTATCCACCTGTGAACCATCATTATTAACATTGATGGATTAACACTCCTATTATGAACATTAATGGATCCATCGTACAATTATAATAATGCTAATAATAATAATAACAACAACAACTTAGGAATCAAATCCTAGAATCTAAGCACTGAATTAAACTTTAAGATAAGACCCTAGAACTTAGATAATCCAAGCCCTAGGTTATATTAATCTTGACCATGGACACTTTGTAAGACAATAATCTCACGCACAGCTTCACAATTCATAATGGGAACCGATTCTAAGGGTGCACGTGCTTCCTAGCAACCTTAGTTGGCATTGGTGGTTCGACTAATCAGGTGATGATTCTTCTCCTTGAGCTTTCTATTTTCTCATTAGCTTAAGTTATAGTTTTTATTTTAATTTATAATTGATAACTCCATTTTATAATCACATGTGTTAATTGTCGGAATTGAATTGTTATATTACATGCTCAATGTTTATCCTACATATTTATCTCATACTTGTGGATTATTTGTGGATTGCTTATGGGACTTAAACTGGTACATCAGTGGAAAACCCCCACCCATGAATGTACACCCATACTTGGGATGTAACTCAACTAGTTGTGCTTGTAATGGGCTTTCGACTTAGTGGTTATTGAGTGGCGGTTTAAATTGATCATTGATGTGGACCTACCATCTAAGATTGTTGTGTCCAATGGTTTTTAAGGATGGGTTCTTATTGCATGGTTTTGATATTGGCCCTACGTGGCTTAGTTTTAATAATTGCCCTATATGGCTTAGTTTTGATATTCGCCCTACGTGGCTTTATTTTAATATTTGTCCTAGATGGGTTTGAAGTTTTATTTTGTATAACCATGCGATGGTAAGCCCCATATACTGAATATGATTGGCCACTAGTCGATTGGGTTCCATTAAACATTCTAAGGTGGTAGCCTCATGAGCTAGTGATGGTAGAATGAGACACTATCCCTGAGCTGTCGGACTACACTGGGCTCTGAGCTTCCCGTAATGACCTTTGAGCTTATTAAACCTACTGGTTGTAAACGGATTAATAACGGTTGGGCTAATCATACATTCATAGCATTCGGGCGATGACGGGTGGCTAATTCTGGATGTTGTAGCATGTGCCTAATAGGATTTAGTTGGGGTATCGTTTCACTAACTCCCAGACCATCAACTATCGATCCACTTTTGGTAAGTTTGGTACTACGCATGTACTATATACTTTCACTGGTGATCGGCCACATTGCATGGGTTTTGCCCAAAAGCCAACTGGATGAGCATCCCCAGTTGATGTGCACTACATACATCCATGCATTTAATAAGACTACATGTATTTCTTTGTATACCTTGTATGCTTTCATACCTATGCTTACCTAATACAGCGGTGTGTAATCTTGAGGGGAATTCACACTGAGTTGGCCACTCATCCATCAAATATACAACCGTACAGGTAGTACAGGTGGCTGAAGTGATATACAGATTCAGACTGATGGGAGTCGTTATGATGGTCAAGGTTGCATGGTTGTACCTGTCAAGGAAGCTGTGTGATCTTGCAACTTTCGTTTATATATTTTCTTTTATATTTCTCATGTATATAAATATTGCAATTGTTAATGTAAAGACATTGGTTTGTATAAGTCATTATGGGCAATTTCTTGTATATTATAAATGTAATTGAAAATTTTTCTTATTTTGATTTGTCCATTCTACGCTAAACCGCTAACTCTGAAAGATAAAGAAAAAAAGTATAGAATTTGGTTCTCTATAAGTTAACATTTGGGTTTTTGGGAAACGAGTCATGTACTTGGGTCCTGAAAAGTCGGGGTGTTACATACACCAATACTCAAGTGCGCCGAAAACGTGAAGATTGAACTTACACAGTTGAAATATTCGTAGGTCACAAAAGTTTTGAATCAGGATAATATTTGTGTTCTCAGCTAATCCCAGTAAGAATGACGTTATGAATGGTATAGATGGCATGTAAACATCACTATCGATCCCAAGGAGGTTTCAACGGTAAGAATTTCCTTGTCCCCTTTTCCTTCAGTACGGCTCAATCGAGTACTGTATCCTGCTCACTTTTGGTCTGAAGTCCTAAAATATCCTCAAAAAATGGATGGACAGGATAGATTTCTGACAAACATCTTGGTGGGCCCCACCTAGATTTCCAGTGAACTTAGCAAGATTCTGGATGTCTTGGAGGGATTGTGTGTGTCATTAGGGAATGCGGATCAGATCAGGTCGAGTAGCGAGACTTGCTACTGAAGTGACATCATCAAGTTCTGTGGGCCCCACCATGATATGTGTTATATCCCACCATCCATACATTTAGAGAGATCATTTTAAGATATGGTCTAAAGAACGAGGTAGATCCCACCACAGAAAATAGTGGTGAGAGTGACGCCCACCATTGAACCTTCAAAAGGTCCACCATGATTTTTATTTAAGATCCAATCTGCTCATGTGTTAACGCAAACATGAAAGAAGGGAAAACACAAATATTAGCTTGATCGAAAACTTTTGTGGCCCTTAGAACTTTTTAATGGTGGGTATCACTCTCTCCACTATTTTCTGTGGTGGGGTCCTCTAGATCTTCAAATCTGACTCATTCTTTGGATCATGCCCTAATATGATCTCTCCAAATGGATGGGCGGTGTAGATACAAAACATACATCATGGTGTGGCCAACAGAACTTGGTGACATCACTTCATTAGGGAGTCTGGCTACTCAACCTATCATTAGCTAATCCGTCCTCATCATTAGGGAGGTGAGGGACACAGATTGCGTCATACCTTCGCCCGTCTCTAGGAACAGGCGGGAGCTTTAAGCAGCCACCATGATGTATGGGTCTTATCCACACCGTCCATCCATTTTTTTTATTATTTAAAGCTAGTAGCCCAAAAATGTGGCAGATCCAAGACAGATGTAGGCTACATAGTGGGGATTAAACCATTACCATTGAAAATTTCATGGGGGCCAAAGAAGTTTTGGATGGAGCTGATATTTATGTTTTCTCTTCATTAGATGGGTTGTAACACCCCGTACTTTCCTGTACTCGAGTGTTACCATGTAATTTAATTTAATATAAATACAAAAATAACACAACCTAAATACATATACTATGAAATGTTATTTATAAATTTTATAAATATTTAAAGTTTCATATTAAAATGATATGTAAATAAAATCCCTATTATATGCATCATTAATATAAATTACAAACTATAGATTTTGTAATACACAAAAATAACATATATGTGTGTATATATACATACATTAATCTATGCTTATTGACATTCATATAATTTACATGTATTAACAATTTGTGATAATAAAAATTATATATGACAAAATATATAAGGAAAATAAGTTCTAATAATAATATTAATTATTATAACAGTAAATAATACTATTAAATGTAGTATAACATAATATTTAGTGTCATAAAATCAGAACAGGCTATATATCCATAACCTGACCCTTGGGTCTTAGCTTAAACAATCCCTTGGACCTTTTCAACCGTTGACGTTCAGTTTTAGGGTAATCCGACCATCGGATCAATACAATCGGTCCTAAAAGACCTTAGTTTTGTTAGTATGGCCCACCTAAAGCTTAGATATGCTTGATCTTTAGCATAGGGACCCATTTAGGCCCTTAGAACCTAACGGACGGTGCAGATTTCCCACAAACCTTATCACGGGGCCCACATTAGGGTAAATGTGCACCAGTGCTAAAGCACCTGCGATGCGCTAGATGACCCAGTCAAACGAGTCTGACCCGTGTTCTCCCGCAATAGGAAATGATTCCCTTTCCGTTTATTTTCTTCCAGTGAATGGACTAACGTCCGTTTGTTTTAATGGTGGCCCACCAGTGGGACCCATATTCATGATCTGAACCGTCCATCCGGTTTGGACGATCCTTCTGACCAAACCTTAGGTGTTTTTACACATGGTTGCATGCACGTATGAACACAAACTCAGGCACAAGTAGGACCCGAAAGCACATAACCTTCAAAAGTGGAAACTGTCTCCCTGCACCACGCTGGCGATCCTCGTGATGTTGAAGCAGCGCGTCTTAGCCGTTCACCCCAATGCCATCCCGACCGTCCATTCATTGCTCACGTGGTAGGGGTTGTCTGTGAGAAACCGTCGCCCAAAACCAGCAGCATGCTAGCTGTTTCAAAGAAACCAGGTTTCGGGATTTAATCCCAGCCTTCCACTGCCCATCCAACGGTTCTGGAATGTTGGGTGTGTGTATTAAGAAATGGGAGCTTACCCTCTGTTATTACAACCGCCCGAGAAAACCATCCGTCTCATTCATTCTAGTGAACCCACCAACCTAAACCCCTTCAAGCTTCGAAAAAGCTTATCCCTAAGCTTCTTAGAGCCCATATGAATCTTCCCATGCGGCCGGATTTAAGAAAGAGGTAGTGTGTGGGAGTTTGCCATTACCACCGCTCCATCTTCCCCGACGAAGTCGCACCTTTGCCGGCTGTTCTTAGGTATGCCTGGGGAGAAAGGAGTAGAGGAGGTGCATGGAGAAATGAAAGAGGAAAGAAAGAGAAGAGAGGAAGGAGTGAGAGAGCCCGAAAGGCAGGCAGTCAGCTGCCTGTTGTGCAGCACTGGCCCGACCCAAACCGAGTCGCGGCTGTGACTCAGACCAAGCCTGACTAGACTCGATGTCCATTTCTGGGCATTACAACATGGAGGGGAGAGAGGAATAGAGAGAGAACTAGAAAGGAAAAGGAGAAGAAAAGAAGAAAGAAATAGAGAGAGGGAAGAAGAAAACGGAGCAAGGATGGGCCGAGTGCGAGCTTGCTGACTCGGCTGTTGTCACCGAGTTGAGCCGGGTTGGGTGAGGTGGTCTGGCTTAATCCAGTCACCTTGCTGGACATTTTTAGCAAGAAAAGATTCAGGAAAGGCATAAAAGAAAAGAGAGAGAGGAAGGAAGAAGAAAGGAGAAGAAGAAAGAGAAAGAGAGGGGATACACGTGGCTGTCGACGGGTCGGGTGAGTCATTGACTCGCTGGACTGAGTCAGACCGGGTTTGATGAACATGGCTGGATACTTCCAGCAGTAGCAAAAGAAGGAGGTGGAGGAGAAGTGTTAGTGGTTGCGCTTGAGTCGAGTCAACTCGACTCGAACTGAGTCGATAAGGTGAGCCCATGTTTCTCTTTCAATTTATTTTAATTATCGTTGCTATTGTTATTACCATCTTTGGGATTATAAAGATTAGATGTGATTGACCATTAGAAAGTTATTCATATGAGTACTAGTGGATTCATATAAAAATTTTCATTATTAAAATATTAATGTATTTCCTTGCTATTCTTGAAATATTATTACTAATGCTAGAACAAGCTATTTATTTTCGTCAAAATGACTATTAGTGTCACATGGGCTAAATGTTAAGAATATTGTTAATATTACTAATTGTTTTGGAATTACTAGCAATATGATCCATCGTGGGTTATTGTTAGATAATTTAATATGATAATAGCCATTATTGATACTCCTAAAAATTTATAACCAATTTATTTAATTGTTTCTATCCATTCATTTTTCCCTTTAATAATATTATTAATAGCCGCACAAAGTAGAATTCAAATTCCATAATCAAAACTTTAAATCAAAACCTAGAACGAAACCCTAATAATAAGTAATCTAAACCCTAGGTCAATACCATTGCGCATTGGGTGTGGATCTAGGTGTAGAATCTAATATCGGTATATTTGATGTGAACTTATGAATATCATTTCTAACATATTAACTAATATAAGTTATAACACTAATGCTAATAGTATTCTTGTAATTATTAAGGTTTAATTTTAACTAATACACCAACTAGGGTTCAAACCCTAATTATCGAGCCTAGAACTAAACTCTAGAATAAAATCCTAAATTCCAAGTATGGGGCTAGACTCTAGGATAAAACCCTAGGCTATGATCTTAAACCTAAGTAGTGTGCAGGACTTGAATCTAATCGTACAAGTTTGTAAATTGTGGTAGGATACAATTCTAAGGGCGCAAGCGCTTAGCAGTACTAGAAGACAATTCAAGTATAAGGTGATGATTCTTCCCCTTGAGCTTTCCATCTTCTCATTAGCTTAAGTTATAGTTTTTATTTAAATTCATATTTGATATCTCTCTCTTATAATCACATGTGTTAGCTGGTGGAAATTGAATTGTTGTATCACATGCCTTATGACTATCCTGTATAATTGTTCATGCTTGTAGATTATTTGTGGATTACTCACGGAACTTAAACTGGTACATTAGTGGAAAATTCCCACATATGAATGTACACCCATACTTGGGATGTAACTTGACTAGTTGTGATCACAATGGACCTTCGACTTGGTGGTTATTGAGTGGTGGTCTAGATAGATCATGGATGTGGGCCTACCATCCAGGGTTGTTGTGCCCGATGGTTTTTAAGGATGGTCTTTATCGTATGGTTTTGATATTCGCCCTATGCGGCATATTTTGATATTCGCCCTACGTGGTTTTGTTTTTATATTTTCTCTATATGGGTTTGATGTTTTATATTGTCCAACCATACGATAGTAAGCCCCATATACTATAATATGAATGGCCACTAGTCGATGGGTTTTCATTAAACATCCTAAGGTGGTAGCCTCATGAGCTAAGGATGGTGGAATGGGACACTATGCCTGAGCTGTCGGCCTACGCTGGGCTCTGAGCTCCCCGTAGTGACTTTTGAGGTTATTTAAATTGGCTAGTTATAATTGGATTAATAATGGATTGGCTAATCATGCATCCATAACATATTGGCGATGACGGGTGGCTATTCTGGATGTTGTAGCACGTACCCTTAGGATCTTCGGAGTATCGTTTCGCTAGCTTCCAGACCACCGACTATCGACCCCTTTCCCACTGGATGATGTTTCCCAGGTTTGATAATTGCATGGGCGATGACCCACTGTCCGCACAGACGAGCATCCCCGAGGCGATGATTGCATTCACGCATCCATGCATCTAATAAAACTGCATTTACTCTATTTTGGTTGTTTGGATGTTTTATAACTATACTTACCTAATGCAGCAGTATGTAATCTTGAGGGAAATTCACACTGAGTTAGCCACTCATCTATCAAATATACAACTGTAGTTACCGTACAGGTAGTACAGGTGGCTTTATTGATATGCATGCTCAGATTTGATGAGGAGCAGGGTACGATCGCCAAGGATACATGACCATATTTTCCTGGGAGAGCTGCGTAATCTGGCGGCTTATATTTATATGCTTTCTGCTATATATTCTTCATGTATTAAATTCTTATAAATCTTGTACTTGATAAATTCAGAGACATTGGTTTGTATAAGTTATTATGGGCAGCTTCTTGTATATTTAAATAATAATGAAATTTTCCTTTATGTCGATTTATCCACAATACACTCATCTGCTTACTCTGATAAAAGAATGAAAAAAATATATTTGACCATCCTTTTAGGTTAACACTCGGATTTTTTGAGAAACGGGTCGTGTACTCAGGTCCTGAAAACACGGGGCGTTACATGGGTCTACCATGAATAACACCTTACTTAAAATCAAGCCCTCGTTCTAACAAAAAAAAATAGACTAATAGGTTATTCAATGTACATGCTAGTACAGTTGATGGGGTGTTTTTTAGTCTAGGGACTGTTGATAGTGGGACCCACCTAATGAGTGGCCTGAATCTTGAAACCTAGGTGGGGCCCACCATGATGTTTTTAAGAAATCTACCCCATCCATCCATTTTTCCTTATCATTTCAAGGCATTATCCCAAAATTGAGGCAGATCCAATTCTTAAGTGGACCACACCATAGGAAGCAGAGGTGATGATGATTCTCACCGTTAAATATTTTTTAGGGCCCACCGTGATATTTATTTGACATCCAACTTGTAGATTAGGTCATATAGACCTGGATAATGAAAAAAAACAAATATCAGCTTGATCCAAAAATTTAGTAGCCCCAGGAAGTTTTTAATGGTGAGAGTTCAATCAACACTGTGTGGCCCAGTTGAGATTTTGATCAACCTCAGTTTTGGGTTCATACCATAAAATTATTTTAAAAAATATATGGACGGCGTGGATTTATCATTAACATCTTGATGGGACCCACCTTGCATCCCAGCAGCATCCTTCAGAGGGTTAGAGAATAGGGTGAAAAGGCGTGCCAAAGAAGGAAACACGCTCTTTCAAACTCGCGCATAAGAGCGCCTTAAGACCGTCTGCCTTGTTCAATGGTTGATAGCAAGGTTCGTACATAATGACGTGAGAACTAGTGTGCAGCCGAGCATTTCTATACATGACCTTTCAAATTGGTCTAACTAGCTGGCCATTAAATTGGTGAAAAACTTTTGTTGTGAACACGTAATGATCTCCTGAAGAAGTTGTGTATACTATATCCTACTTAATAAAGATGGGTACACATGTTAAAATTATGGGCCGTTTATCAAATGGGCATGCTAATTGGATATTATTTATATATAAATATAAATATATATATATATATATATATATATATATATATATCAAAATAGAAGTAAAATCTGGACCCTTGTAATGCATTTTTAACTATCCAAATTTCTCCTATAATTATTTTTTTTTTACACAACATGATTACAAGGTACTATATTTATTCAATGGACCAGATCCCTTACATTTGTGATCCATTATCTGAATAAATCACACTTGTACAACTCCAAATTATAATCCCTCTTATTAGAAATGTAGCATCTCTCTCCCCGTTCATTTATTACTATCTCCCTTGATATTCTCTCCAACAAATAACAATGTCATGATCCATCGTTACATTGAGGGTCCAAAAATTATGCTGACACACGATTTAGATAGGGCTACACTTAAGGCAACAATTCGGAGGGACCTCTACCATTAATTTTTATGGGATCCACTATTATGTTTATATAAAATTTATTCCAACCATTACCTAAATCAAGAAAATTGATACCTTGAAACCAAAATTTAAGCCCCATAGAATATGTTTGAATGGTAGGCTTCCCCATAGACAATGTTTCCACTCATGAATGTGGCTGAGTTTTTATTTTTATTGGTAAATATCTATAACAGAATATATAATCAAAGTGGATTTTACATGCAAGTCAATGTGGATTTTACCCTAGCCCACCCACTATAATTCACATGGTTGGCGTGCGGACTCTGCAATCCCATGCAAACCGAGACGTGAATCCAGCCACTAGTCTCCATGTCACGCAGAATAATGATGTGGTCTCTGGCAAATGGTGTGCTCTGACCATAAGGTGTGCCATGGAATGTTAACCATAATGTAAAAAATAAAAATAAAAATCAGTAACTTTTATGGTTCAGGTAAGTTGTGCAGGGTTCGAGTACCCATAGGGTCAGGGGTTCGAGTACCCACAGCGTGTGTGTGGGGTGTGTGTGCGTGTGTTAAATAATAATAATAATAATAATAATAATAAGGTAAGTTGTACAGGTGAAAATAAGTATATGTAGGGAGACAGTCACCATCCATACTTTTTTATTAGATATGGCACACAAAGCATGCATGGGCCTAATATTTGGTCCACATGTATAACTTGTCAAAAATGAATCTAATAGTTGGAGCAGATTTTACATAAACATTTTGATAGGCCCGGGAAAAAATTAATGTTGGACATCCTATAAAAGTTGTTTTATTTTTTGTGGCCTACTTAAATTGCATGACAACCTAAATTTTAGGATGTAGACATGGCTATATCCGACTTAATTGATTGTCAGAGTGAATTGTCCGTAAACATCACTACGAGCCTCATAAAAATCAAGGATTGGCATCCACCTCTTCCATTGTCTCTTGGTTTGGCCTACTTAATCACAAATCTACTTGTATTTTTGGCTTTATCGTTAAATTTCTACCATTCACATAATGGTTGGAGTAGATTTCCCATGCATTAACCGATGGGCGGCCAAGCCCACATATCCTCCGTGATGTTTGGAGAGATTTTTAAACCATGCTTTCCTTTTAAAAAGAGAGAAAAGAGTAGAGATTAAAATGTTATAGGGTAATAAATGAAGGGAGAGAATGTGAGAGCAGAGCCTTGTTTACTAACTTCTCTGGCTATATTTTAGGAATTTTACATGTGTGATGCATCTGTACAATATGCTACATGTGTCAGAAATCGAGTCTGTTTATCAATCAGGGCACCTTGTGATAATATGGTAGTCCAATTTGTTTTTTCTCTTCTAAAAGAGTGGTGTTAATATAAAATCCACCTTGGTCATCACGTGTGTCACCCCATGTTAGACTTATGAACCAAAAATCAGCTCCATCCATGGTTTAAGTGGACCACACAATTGGAAATAGTGTGCAAAAAAGCTCACCTTCTAAAATGATTTCTTTCATGAGCCACACTTGAATCAAGTATGGACCTTGTCTTTCAAAAATCAAAGGTGTCTCTCCCCTCCACCGTTCCATCGGTGTTTCCTACCTAAATCAAAAGTCAGCCTGATATTTTATCTCGAGATGTAGAATAAGATAATATGTATGATGGTCGTAGTGGATCTCACATGCACATCAAGATATCATGATGGGCCTAATAAAATAAGGTTAGGCATTCCTCTTCCACCCTTAAACTTCTTCCCACTTCTTTATGAGCCATGTTAGGAAAAATATAAAGAGCGAATAAAATGCAGTCCCTTACTCATGCAACACAGATCGTCCTGGACCATGCCGCCCACCTTCATATATGTAATGTATATCCATGCTATCCTTTGGTTTTTTCAGCTCATTTTAGAACATTGATCCAAAAACGCAGCAGTTAAAAATCTCGAGTGGTCCACACCAAATAGGAAATAGTGGAAATTGAACTTTTACCATTAAATATTTCCTAGGGCCCACCGTAATTTTTTACTTGGCACCCAACTTATTCAAAAGGTTACAAAGACCTTGATGAAGGAAAAAACAAAATTCAGCTTAATGCAAAACTTTTGGCCCACAAAAAGTTTTTAATGGCCAATCACCATTGTTTCTATGGTACTGTGGTCCACTTGAGATATATATCTATTTCATTTTTCAAATCATATCCTATCATGAGCTAAAAATATGGATGTAGGGCATGGATATACAGTACGTTTATCAAGGTAGGCCCAGGGTCAAGGATGTATGGTACTTGCTGAGGACAGGCTGCACCCAATGCACTCCTCCCATTTTGAGAATTGGCACCTTTTCTCTCAAAATCGGAAGAAGTTTAAAAGTAGGAGAGAAGCCCAACCTTATTTTTGATATGGCCCACCGTATCATGTATGCAAGATCCACTCCGACCATTAGATGTACAATCTCATTGTAGGTCTAGAGCCAAAATGTAAGGCAGACATGTAATTCAAGTGAGCCACACTAATGGAATAGTTGAGGGAGAGATGTTTACCTTTGATTTTTACAAGACCCCAGTCATGAGCATGTGAAATCCACTCCAACCATTAGATGCTACAGTAAAATATAGGTGTGGGACCTAAAAATTATATCCATACATGATTCAAGTGGGCCTCATCAAACAAATCATTTTGGAGGGTGAGATTTTTTAGCACACTGTTTCCAATTATGTGGTCCACCTGAACTACCAATGGGGTTGATTTTCAGTCCATAAGTCTAACATGAGGTGACACACGTGATGGTTGGGGTGGATTTTACATTAACACCACAATATATATAAGCTTATTTATATATATCTTAATTAATGTAAGTAAATGCCTTCACTACAGACTAATTTCATTTTAGCATGGAAAAGTGGCCATGGCTTAGGTGGGCCATCATGGTGTTAATGTAAAATCAACCCTGACCATCACGTATGTCACTCCATGTTAGATCAAGGTCTCAAAATTTATCCCCATCCGTAGTTCAAGAGGACTACATGATTGGAATCAGTGCACATGGAAAGATTCACCCTCTAAATCTGATTAATTAACCTTAGGAAGTAAACAAATTCAGTCAATCACTTAAACATCGAGTTTATCCTTGTGATTTATTCACATGAGACCCAAATTTAGCCGACTTATCACTGACTAATCGAGACAACTGTAACTAAATAAAGATATGCCAAAAGCTGAGACAAGTAGGGGTTAGATTTTAATTAACGAACTAAATCAATCTAGTTACTCCTTTAGCTTAAGAACTAACGGCTTACAGTAACTTTAACCAAATCGTCATTTTCACTAATTACGAATAGGCCACACTATAAACTTAGCTAATCCAAACCCTCATAATTGCACACAAGAAATCTATATACCCAATTCATTCTAGAAATTCCTTAATTATCCAAATAAGCTTTAGACTGCTCCTTAATGGGCCACTACTCCCAAAACTATGGAATAATGTTTGTCTCACTGGACTTGACGTCCATCGCTAGTGGCGAATCAAGAAAGTGCCTAGAACTGCTCAACTTGGGCCACCAGCTAAGTGCCTGCAACGCACGAATCCCCTAGGTTGAAATATGAGACTTAAGTGAAAAAAGACCTGATATTTCGCAAAGTTATGGCTTTCCGACTGTTAGATCGCAACCAAATTTAAGGCATGAGTTAAGGATATTTGCTGGCTCATATCTGTATAATTGTGGTCCCGATCGATCACCGACGACCGTCCATCGTAAGTGAGGCACCCACGGTTAATCGAAGTGTCCGATTGCTGTTCGATTCTAACAAATTATAGATCATATAGTGGGACACCTTTCCTTGATGTGAAGGAGCTAATGGGCCCCCAAAAAGACCCTATAACTTGAAAACAACCTCCCCTAGGGCTAGTTTATTAGAAAAAGGGGTCACTGGGGCTATTTGTGCACATTTAACACTATAAATAGCCCCCCTGTCACGCCCCGAACCCAAAAATTGGACTCACATAAATCCTGATCACCAAATCTGATGCCGACAGCCTCCGTAGTACCCCATTCTCGGCTCCTAGCGCTCATACGCAGGTTCCGATCCTGAGATGCTACAAGGAGGATTTTCCAACGTATATTTATCTCATAAGAAGTATAACCACAAGTTTACCCAAATCACAAAGGCAACATCATCATCATCACATATCCACTAATATAAACATTTGAGTATAATGCTGAAAGGAAAATAAATATGTCAAAAATTAAAGCTTCAGAAGACCGCTACACGCTCCAAGCTCAACGCTGTTGTAACCTAACACCACCTGCATGCATTTATCGTGCATAAGCTTATAAAAAGCTTAATTAGAGGGTGGTGTAAGTGTGTACGATGCACATGCCAAGCATCCAATATAATGCCATAATCATACAATATCATAAATACATACAAGATCATAAATCATACGATATCAAAGTAAGCGGAAATACTGACAAGTTCATGAGTCATACAATATCAGAGTATGCAATGCGGATCGACTATACAAATGCGAAATCATAAAGAACTAAATATCAGATGCCTGATGATGCAATGCAATATGTAAATCTTGCTAAGTCCGTCTAGGTCATATAAGTGCAGAAACATAGTAATCCAAAATGTCATATATCTGCGGATGTAATGCAATATGCGATGCAAATGAAAGGACCAAGCTGGAGTGTAAAGTCGAGATGATAGTACGTAGTATCGCAGGCTACGGGGTACACCACAAGGGACTTTTATCCAAACTAATCTCATACATAAATTTGGATAGTGAGACTCAATGTGGTAAACTCCTGATCTCAGGTTAGTTGCGCGCCTAACCGAAATCCTGGCCATGCGAAGGTATATGTAACAAATAGTTGCGCACCACCAGCCCGAGTGTATAGTGAATGAATAAATAAATAAGTATGCAATTCCTGCTCAATAAGTCCACATATCAGTACGGTTCCTCTATGGGATCATCACCGGAGTCTAGTACACTCCACAATGGCTGTCGCCTCCCTAGCTGCACAACCAGCGAGTGAAAAAGACCTCATTATCCGCCTAGCCAGCAGTCTGTCAATACCTACCCGACTCGTCGATAGCGGGACCCATTTACGAGCTAGCCATACTTAGCCAACTTACTGCCCCCTCGCTGGGACGGATAAGGCTACACCACCTCCCAACCGACCACGATATAATGGGAGACGCGGCTTAGTGGTATTCGGCACTCGGGTGCTCATGTATCCACTTGGTCTAGACATTGGATCGTCTCCTAGCCTCGGAGGTTTAGGGACTTTCACCCACGGACATCCAAAGTATCCAGATGCTCGAACCAAATATTCTGGTGTCTCATCTAGCCATCCACGACATGCCTGTGGAGGCCACGACCCTGATGTCACTAGGGCGTACAATGATTATGTCACACATATGTGAGATGCATGAGTCACACCCTCCAGTCATGCAGCAATCTTGCGCATATATACCGTGCGCTCATGTGGAAAACTTCTATCAGCGAGTCCTATACATAAACTGCCCAATGACATATACTATGATCATTCACTACTCATATTAAGCATACATATGATGCGTATGGTCATGAGTCATGGAATTATACTAAGTATGTTATATAGTGATGAACTATCCTCACAACGAAGATGGGCCTAAACGGCCTACGTACAACAAGTATGGGCCTATCAATAGACCCTAGGGAGAGTTACAATGTGGACATTTAAATAACATTATCCTTATAATGTGGACGTCAAACCATTATTGCTCCCAAGGTACGACCCATCATAAACATCATTACACAAACCATGGTGGAATCACACATTACAATGGACCTTATATACATCCTATTGGGCCTCAAATACATCAAATGGGCTGCATCACGTGGGCCTCATATATATCAAGGTGGGCCTCAACAACAGGCCTTATACATCACATCAAGGTGGGCCTCGACAACGGGCCTCATATATCACATCGGGCCTAATCAAATGGGCCGAACTAGTGGGTTGAATCAAATGTGCCGAGTTGAATGGGCCAATTCAAATGGGTCGAGTCCAACTCATCTATTTTTAAAGATCCATATAGAGTATTATATAAAAATGAACCATATCAAAAGATCAACTGGACCATACCATATTTAACCATGATGATAATGATTTCCACGGTTAAATTCTAGTGGGCCCCGTCATAGGGTTTATTTCTCATCCAGCCTATTCATAAGGTCACAAAGACCTGGATTTAAAGGAAAAACAAATATCATATTGGTCCAAACCCTGTAACCCAAGGGTTTTAATGGTGGACGTTCAAACCCACTATTTTTCTGTAATGTGGTCCACCTGATCCTAGATCTGTCTCATTTTTAGTCTCAAGCTGTAAGACAAGCTTGCCAAAGGGTTGGATGGTTTGGATGCAACTCATGCATCATGGTGGCCCATATAGATGGACGGCATAGATAAAGCACACACCTTATGGTGGGGTCCACACGTGTGGCCCACCCGATGAAATGGATAGACGGTTAAATACAACATATACATCATAGCGGGGCCCACCATCCAACCATCTGGACGGTGGAATAAAACACATACATCATGGTATGGCCACCGTCCAGCCATCTGGATGGTGTGGAATACAATACACACATCAGTAGGTCCCACGTGGGGCCCACCATAACGTTCATCTACCAACCAATCTGTTGGCAAGGTCACACAGACCCGGATTGAAGAGGAAAAACAAATTTCATAATGATCCAAAACTTTTGTGACATAAAAAGGGTTCCAATGGTAGACGTTTAATCCCACTATTTCCTGCCGTGTGGGCCACCTGAGTTCCAGGTACGGCTGATTTTTGGGGTGGCCCATTGCCCTAAGGGGGCCTGCCAAATGCACGGTGTTGATGTCCAATACACATCACGGTGGGGCTTACGTATGGGACCCACATCCTCTGGACACCCAGCAGCAATAGCATCTGCTGCTGTTTTATTTTATTTTTTTATTTTTAAAAAAAATATGTTTTTCTGCGGTTTTTCACAGGTGGGGCCCGTATCAGGAGAATTCGACCCAGCCGTTGGATTCTATGGCTCAAGACAGTCTGAATGAGCCCAATATTCGATGTATTTTGGTGTATATAAACATAAGAGTAGGCCGTAGCAAATTTTAACCATACAACTCACTATTTTCCAAGATACGGCCCATCAAATACTCGGATTAACTTCATTTTTCGGCACAACACTTAAAATGAGCTGGGGAATGGGATGGACGGCATGGATTAGACCCATACATCAAGGTGGGGTTTGGATGAGCGGCCCACCCAAAAAGCTTAAATGTATATATTTTTTTGGTGTTGCTGTGCGTACAACCCATTGTCTGTTCTCACTTCACTGAACTCACGTCCAGCGTCCAGGGACGCTGGATGGATGGCGTGAATATATATATATATATGGGAAAAGGTACTATGCGCTCGAGCATAAAGCGGTCGTTCGTGAGGTCGATCTGGGTGGGCCCCACCGTGATGCCTTTCGAACATCAACACTGTCCACCAGATGTAACATTCCATTGTGAGCCTGGACGGCCCAAAATCAAGTCAATCCGTGACTTTAGTGGGCCACACTACATACAGAAGTGCAGAGGGGCCGTGCACCATTAAAACATTCATAACCATTTTTGAGGACCCACAGAGATGTGTTTTGTAAATCCAGCCCATCCATTATGTGTGTCCCACTTGAATGAGGGTTCAAACCAAGTTTCAGGTGTATGGAAAACTCAGGTGGGTCCCACCAGTGCTTTTATATATTTTTGGCATGTATACTTATGGTTTTAGATCGTGTGGCCCACCTGAGTCACGAATTGACCTGATTTTGGGCCATCCAGGCCCACCATGGAATGGTGCATCTGGTGGACAGTGTTGATGTTCGAAAGGCATCACGGTGGGGCCCACCCAGCTCGACCTCACGAACGACCGCTTTGTGCTCGAGCGCATAGTACCTTTTCCCTATATATATATATATATATATATATATATATATATATATATATATATATAAAGGTGGGCACCACATAGACGTGGCCCACTTGATTTGGATCAATCAAATATTTGTGTCTTCCCATCATCATTAAGGTAGGGCCCACATGGCCTGAACGGTGTAGATCCTACATGTCCATCAAGTGGGTCCTACAAAGGTGGACGACTTGGATAAAATGCATATATCATGGGCCATCAACAAGGGAAAAAGAGAGAGATCGAATGATGGAGGGACCCCGGCACTATGGGCCCTCCCTTCCATACATCACAATATACATCAAGTGGGTCCCATTACATGTGGACCCAGTGATCAAAAAGCAACGGTGGAGGTCCTTTCTCCACCAAAATGCAAGGTCTAGATGACCCTATGTAATGCCCCGTGTTTTCAGGACCCGAGTGTATGACTCGATTCCCAAAAACCCGAGTGTTAACCTTAAAGGATGGTCAAATTCGAGTATTTTTTTTTCCATTTCCATTTATCAAAGTAAGCATATGAGCGTAGAGTGGACAAATCAACGTAAGGGAAATTTCATTATCATTCAAATATACAAGCAATCCATAACGACTTATACAAACCAATATCTCAATATTAACGATTACAAGATTTGCATACATAAGAAATAATAGAAAGCATATAAATGTAAGTCGCATGATCACGCAGCTCCTCTTAGCAATACGGTCGTGCATCCATGGCACCCATGCACAGCTCCTCATCAAGTCTAAACATATACATTATCTAGGCCACTTGTTCTACCTATGCGGTTGTATATTTGATGGATGAGTGGTTAGCTCAGTGTGAATTCCCCTCAAGATTACACACCGCCGTATTATATAAGCATAGTTATAAAACAACAAGGCAATCAAAATAATACATGATGCAGTCTTTTTAAATGCATGAATGCATGAATGAACATCGACCTGGGGATGCACATCCAGTCAAACTTGGCCTCGTCGCCCATGCAAATCATCGACCTGGAAAAATTATCCAGTTGGACAGGGGTCGATAGTCGGTGGTTAAGGAGCTAGCGAAACAATATCACAGCAACTCTAGGATACGTGCTACAGTATCCAGAATTAGCCACTTGTCATCACCAATATGTCATGAATGCATGATTAGCCAAACCATTATTAGTTCAGTTGCAATCAGCCAATTTAGATAAAGTCAAGGTCACTACGGGGAGTACATGGCCCAGCGTAGGCCGACGGCTCGGGCATAGTGTCCCATTACCACCATTTTCGACCGATGAGACTACCATCTTAGGATGTTTAATGGAAACTCATCGACTAGTGGCCACTACAACCGTCTCTCCGTGTTGGTCAAACATTGAAAATAGCTATCTTACTCTAAATTGTTGGGAATCTTCGTCAAGACTCCAAATAGATAAAGAAATCCATTGTAGTAAACCATCAGGATATAAACAAGGGATAAAGAAATAAATTTTTAAGGGGGGTAGTGCCTAAAATGTACTAGACTAGCATGCACAATATACACCCTACCGCGCATATAAACTTGAAATCAATAAGTCTTAAGCAAATGAAATAATAGAATTCTTATTTATTACCTTTAGCAAATTTCGGGGATGAAATTATTTTTAAGGGGGGTAGATTGTAACACTCTGGATTTTTGCCAACCTGGAATTAGACGTCCTTAAGAAATGGGTCGATCCAACAACTTATTAATTTCTCAAAACTCAATCCTAAAGTCTAAAATCGCTTTTTAACCCATTTCCTTCAAAATCTCACCTTTCACCACCTTATTCTCCAAAATTTTCTAAGTACTTTCATATTAGACATGAATCCTAAAGTTAGGTGAGGAAGAACAATACTTAAATTAAAATTTACCATAAATAGTAAATAAATAAATAAAATAGACTTTTGACCATTAAAATTTTAGAATCTTAAGAAATAAATAGGTTATTTAGATAGATCAGTTTCTCCTACCCCAAAATCATATATTGCACGTCGAACAACTCATCTCAGTTCACAAGATACACAAAAATCACGTGGCGCAAACCACCACCAGATAGTCCAGTGAACCGCAGTGGCGCTGCGCCTACTGCGGTCGACCGCAGTCCAGCTGGCCGCAGTTCATTGGCTAGCCCATTTTAGGCCACATTTTTCTACAATTTTGGTCTGACTTCAAAAAGTCATATCTCTCGTTAGAACTCCGATTTAGGTGATTCAAAGTCAGATTGAAGCTTGATAAGTTTAGTTTTATATAAAAATAAGTAAAAATATAATAAAATATTTAATATAGCTAAATATGGGTCTTTGTGTCAACTATCTGAAAATCATTAGTTTGGACAGCTGCTGTTTCTAGAATTTTTAGAATTTTTCTACAAGACGAAATCTAATGAAATTTGATAGAGGTAAAGTAGACTTGATGATGAATTATGAAAAAAATAATTAAAATAATATACTAACTATAGATGCTAGAAAGGGGCGTAGAACTTCCCTAGGACCGTATTCTGTCATAATTAGGTGGAATTTGGTTAAGTACTGAACTAAACAATTGATAGAGTTAGCTCGAACCACTTTAAATATGATCTGCAAGACTCAAAACTTGTAGAATCATTGACGCTAGGTTACTCTAAAATCTAGGATTAATCTCATTACCCAGTTGCTCTCGGGAGCATCACGAAACTTCGTATCAAATCTTGACCGCACGTCGAAAGTCCGATTAACGTAAAGTTAAACGGTTAGGACCGCTTTGCTGGGCTTGACAATCATCTCGAAAATTAAATTCAGATAGTGTCCCACGGCTATTCGCTTGAGCCCGGAGTGAAGAGTGTGAGAAAACGTAGGTTTCTTTAGAAATTAAATCCAATTTAAGTAATCTGAGACTTGTCACTTGTGGGCCTGATATAAGCAATCAGACCGTCAGAATCTGACCCAAATACAGCCTCGGATCAGGAGAAATTTCATACACAAGTCAGTGTACTTGTAACCCTGATCGAGTTCCGGTGACCGTTGAACTGAAACTGGTCCGCCATGCGTGATCTGAGAATTCGACTGGAACAAAAACTTAACTCTACCTAGATCTAAGGTTGGTGAGCTTAAGTCCGACCGCACATAGAAAAGGAGCCGCTAGAAGTGCTTCGTTTGATCGAAACAGACCCGCTTTGGACATAACCTAAGTATACCCTGTTCCTGAGTATATTTTGGAAAGTTTCTAGCCTATATAAGGACCTTAAACCCTCTCTCATTTAGCCCATACGAATTTGAGAGAAACCTTAGGAGAGAGAAGAGAGAAAAGAGAGAGAAAGTGTGAGAGAAGTGGGAGCATCTCCCTGCCATTCTACCCTACCGCTATACAAGCTTAACCATCCCGTTCTAATCGCTTTCCCGACGATTCCAGCTTCGTTTCTAGGTAAGAAAACCCTAATTCTAACCTGTTTTAGGGTTTGAATTGATTCAAGTAGCGAAATAGCTAACATATCCCGTGTTATAGGTTGATATACTGCCGTAGACGAAGACTTAGAGATTCGAACGTATTCATTACGATTCTACGGTAAAAGGTGCGGACTTTAAACATATAGGTTATGGTTTTCAACGCTTTCAATGTTAGATAATGATAGATTCATGATCTGGATGCTATTGCACATGTACACAGTGCTGTCCATTTTATTTTTCGATTATACGTTAACTATGTTGAATATACTGTATTCATCGTATTTGTAGAAAATACCGTATATGTACAAATTTTGAAAGTGTGTTTTCCATGAAAATGATTGTATGAACATGCTATATATGAGTGTAATACTTACTCGGCGAAAGAATTCGCCCTAATACATGTTTTGGCTAATGTACGTTATGTATGTTAATAAGTGTATTCTAAGTGTTTGTGAAAATGACCGAATGAGTATAGAATTCACATTCATGCTCGCCATGACTAATTGTCATGGATATATAATTGTTGTATAGGCAATACCCCCTTTGACGAAAGGATTTGCCTTAAATCACGCCACGGCCAATATACACTATATATGTTAAAATGTGTAGCCCAAGTGTTTGTGGAAATGACTGAATGAATATGGAACTTGGATTCCTACTTGCCATAACTATCCGTCGTGGGTGCACGCGTGTTATAAATGGGGCAGCTCCCTAGTGAAAGGATTTGGCCTAATACCTATGTGATCAACATACGTCATGTATGTTGATGTATGTAGTCTAAAGTGTTTGTTGAAATGTCTGAATGAGTAGTAGTTAGTAAATTGTAATGTATAAGGGTGTTAAGATAGGATTCTCAACTACCTTAGTGATGTGCATGATTTCCTTCATGTAAGTGTTTAGTTTAATCACTTACTGGTTTATGAAACGTATGTGTTTGGATTTCCTGTTTGCATTGTGTTTTATAACATGTTTATTGATATATTTAAATTACTTGTTTATTTAATTCTGCTCTGACTACTTCACATGTTTAAGTTGTATTCCATAAAATCTGTGAAGGGTGATGGGGAGTGGTGTAATAATTCCGTGCAATAGCCCTGGCAGCCCTAAGCGGATAATATTGGATATTTGATTGTATGATTTGAAATCTTGATCCATTACTGCTTTAACTATTCCGTAATTGAATGTGATTGGGGCTATTGTATAGTCCAGGCAATCGGTAACGGGATTAAATTCGTGGCTGAGATTCATTCGCCATGTGAGATGTGTTCGACAAACCCGAGTCGTACTTCGGTTGACGATAGTGGCTGGCCACACGAAGTGCTTATACGCTTCATATCGTTCAACTTGTTGAGCACTCGAGCTAGCCGAGCTCATCAAGTAACCCGATCTGTCTTATGTATGTTCACCATGTTTGGACGCCTCTATTTGAACCTGAGATACTAATCTTACTAGTGGAATCCCGTTAACCATGGTACCTCAATCCGCTAAGACTCATGAGCTGGGCATGGTAGTATGGGACACCGTGGTCAAGCTGTCGGCCTACGCTGGGGCCAGAGCCCCCCCATAGTGATCATTGAGCAACCAAACTCGTGAGCCGATTATGGTGGTATGGGACACTATATTCGAATTGTCGGCCTACACTGCTTTGATGGGTGATGGGGGAGTGGTGCAACAATTCGGTGTAACAGCTCTGGCAGCCCTGACCGTACCCGATGTAGTGACCTCGAGCATACTTTAAATCTGCGGTGAGGCGACGAGCCTTCCCGTAGTATTCATGGTGTTTCATTGGAGGTGATTAATGGGCATAGTGTGTGTTCCAGAATTTTGAACATTTAAAAGTTTTGTTTTCAAGCTTGTAGAGCCTCATAATAAAATTATGGTTTTCTGAGATTTAGAAAGGCTAAGTACTTGTTTGTGTTGATCAGAATAAGTGCCAAATAATGTAAATCTAGATGGATTAATCATACTGGCTAAAGTAATCTTAGATGGATTAATCATACTCTTGGTGAAGATGACTTGTTGAAATGGGCAATATGACAGTTGTCATGAATGCCATTGTCAAAGTGGCATTTATTTGAATTCCTGACAACTCATTGGGTTAGCTTGAAACATTTTATCTGATGGAAATGAGAAGCATAGAGAATTAAGCAAGGTTTTCATGAATTAAGTAAATGAATTCATTTTAACCCATTTTGTTGAATATCCAAACGCAAGGTTTCCATGAATTAAGCAAATGAATTCATTTTAACCCATTTTGTTGAATATCCAAATGCAAGGATTTTTTATTTTTTATTATTATTTTTTTGTGATATGCAATAACTTTTCAGAATTCATATGTAGGTGCATACTTGTGCTCATTTACATGGACTTTGACTGTCTTTCTTAAATTTCTTTGGATTTTCTAATTTTTGTATCTAATTTTGAATTTTTAAGCCCTAAAACAAGATTCGAGGTGCCATCAACAATGCTAACAGAATCCTCCAGGTCAGATTGTTAATTGGACCTGATTTTATTTAAATGATCTTGATAATCCATTTTATTTAAATGAGCAGACCCGGATGTGCGTCGGAGCTATCCGGATGTTGAGTGAGGGTCCTTAGAATGTGGGAACCGCTATTACGACCATGATGAAGCTGTCCATTTCCTATGGATAGCATTGGAGTGGCCTGACCATTTGGACCATCCGTATTTATATCTGTATTTGCTCGAAATTGATGGAGCAGATCCGGATGTGCGTCAAAGCTATCCGGATGTTGAGCGAGGGTCCTTGGAAGGTGGGAACCGCTGTTATGACCATGATGAAGCTGTCCATTTCCTATGGACAACATTGGAAGGGCTTGACCATTTGGAGAGGTCGTGTTTTTGTATTTACTCGAAATTAATAGAGCAGACCCGGATGTGCGTCGGAGCTATCCGAATGAGCGGGGGTCCCTGGAAGGTGGGAACCGCTGTTATGACCATAATGAAGCTGTCCATTTCCTATGGACAGCATTGGAGGGGCCTAGCCATTTGGATAGGCCGTATTTATATCTGTACTTGCTCGAGATTAATGGAGCAGACCCGGATGTGCGTCGGAGCTATCCGGAAGAACGGGGGTTCTTGGAAGGTGAAAACTGCTGTTATAACCATGATGAAGCTGCCCATTTTCTGTGGACAGCATTGGAGGGGCCTGGTCATTTGGACAGGCTGTGTTTATATCTGTATTTGCTCGAGATTAACGAAACAGACCCGAATGTGCGTCGGAGCTATCCGGAAGAGCGGGAGTCCCTGGAAGGTGGGAACCGCTGTTATGACCATGATGAAGCTGTCCATTTCCTATTGATAGCATTGGAGGGGCCTAGCCATTTGGACAGGCCGTGTTTCTATCTGTATTTGCAGGTACCATACCCTTAACCTAAACCTATAACCCCAAACCTATAACCTAAACCCATTCTCAATTCCCTAAATCTATAACCTATAACCTATAACCTAACCCTAACCCTAAACCAAAACCTATAACCTTAACCTATAACATATACTTATAATCTTAACCTTAACTTATAACCTTAACCTAAACTCAAATCCCTAAACCTTAACCTATAACCTAAACCTACACCTAATCCTAATCTCAACCCTATAACCTAGACCTAAACCTAAACTTGAAAACCCAAACCTACACCCGATCCCAAACCCGAACCTAATTTTCAAAACCTCAACCCTATCCTATTCTCAATTCCATAAAGCTATAACCTAAAACCTAACCTATACCTATACCTATACCTATAACCTAAACCTAAACCTTAACCTATACTTACAACCTTAACCTAAACCTACAACCTTAACTTAAACCTATTCTCATATCCCAAAACTTATACTTATAACCTAAAACTAGACCTTAACCTTAACCTATAACCTAAACCTAAACCTATTCTCAAATCCCAAAACCTATACTTATAACCTAAACCTAAACCTTAACTTAAACTCAAATCCTAAACCTTAACCTATAACCCAACCTAAACCTATACTTATAACCTAAACCTATTCTCAAATCCCAAAACCTATACTTATAACCTAAACCTAAAGCTAAACCTAGATGCAAAACTTAAATCCCTAAACCTTAACCTATAACCCAACTTAAACCTATACTTATAACCTAAACCTTTTCTCAAATCCCAAAACCCATAACCTAACCTAAACTTTAACCCAAACCTATAACCTATAACCTAAACCTATATCTATGAACCTATAACCTATAACCCAAACCCGAACCCGAACCGAACCCAAAAACTTAAACCTTAACCTAAACATATAACCTATAACCTATAACCTAAGCTATACCTAAACCCAAAACCAAAACCTTTGCAAAACCTATAACTTAAACGTAAACCTATAACCTAAACCTACACCTAATCCTAATCTCAACTCCGTAACCCTAACCCTAAACTTAAACTTGAAAACCCAAACCTAAACCCGATCCGAACTCCGAACCCGATTTCCAAAACCTCAACCCTACCCTATTCTCAATTCCCTAAAGCTATGACCTAAAACCTATACCTATACCTATACCTATACCTATAACCTAAACCTAAACCTTAACCCAAACCTATAACCTATACTTACAACCTTAACCTAAACCTACAACCTTAACTTAAACCTCATGTCCCAAAACTTATACTTATAACCTAAAACTAGACTTTAACCTTAACCTATACCCTAAACCTAAACCTATTCTCAAATCCTAAAACCTATACTTATAACCTAAACCTAAACCTTAACTTAAACTCAAATCCCTAAACCTTAACCTATAACCCAACCTAAACCTATACTTATAACCTAAACTTATTCTCAAATCCGAAAACCTATACTTATAACCTAAACCTAAACCTAAACCTAGATGCAAAACTCAAATCACTAAACCTTAACCTATAACCCAACTTAAACCTATACTTATAACCTGAACCTTTTCTCAAATCCCTAAACCTTAACCTATAACCTAAACCCGAACCTAAACCCGAACCCGAACCCGAATCCCTAAAGCTTTAACTCAAACTTAAACCTATAACTTAAAGCCTATACCTATAACGTAAACCTAAACCTATACCTATACCTATAACCTAAACCTTAACCTAAACTTATAACCATAACCTAAACCTATTCTCAAATCCCAAAACCTATACTTATAACCTAAACCTAAACCTTAACCTAAACTCAAATCCCTAAACCTTAACCTATAACCCAACCTAAACCTGTACTTATAACATAAACCTATTCTCAAATCCCAAAACCTATACTTATAACTTAAACCTAAACCTTAACCTATTCTCAAATCCCTAAACCTTAACCTATAACCCAACCTTAACCTATAACCCAACCTAAACTTATAACCATAACCTAAACCTATTCTCAAATCCCAAAACCTATACTTATAACCTAAACCTAAACCTAAACTCAAATCCTAAACCTTAACCTATAACCTAACCTAAACTTATTCTCAAATCCCAAAACATATACTTTTACAACCTTAACCTAAACCTAAACCTTAACCTAAACTCAAATCCCTAAACCTCAACCTATAACCCAACCTAAACCTATACTTATAACCTAAACCTATTCTCAAATCCCAAAACCTACACCTACACCTAATCCTAATCTTAACTCCTTAACCTAAACGTAAACTTGAAACCCCAAACCTAAACCCGAACCCGATTTTCTAAACCTAAACCTTAACCTATTCTCAATTCCCTAAACTTTAACCTATAACCTAACTTAAACCTACACCTATAACCTACACTTATAACCTAAACCTAAACTTATAACCTATACGTAAAATCTAAATCTAAACCTATAACCTAAATGTAATCTCAAATCCCTACACCTAATCCTAATCTCAACTCCTTAACCTAAACCTAAACCTAAACTTGAAAACCGAAACCTAAACCCGAACCCGATTTCCTAAACCTAAACCTTAACCTATTCTCAATTCCCAAAACCTATAACCTATAACCTAAACCTAAACCTATAACCTTAACCTAAACCTATAACCTTAACCTAAACCTAAACCTAAAACTTAAATGTATTCTCAAATCCCTAAACCTAAACCTTAACCTATTCTCAATTCCCTAAACCATAACCTATAACTTAACTTAAACCTAAGCCTATAACCTACACTTATAACCTAAAACCTAAATGTATTCTCAAATCTCTAAAACTAAACCTTAACCTATTCTCAATTCCTTAAACCTAAACCTATAACCTAACTTAAACCTAAACCTATAACCTAAACTTATAACCTAAAACCTAAACCTACACCTAATCCTAATCTCAATTCCTTAACCTAAACTTAAACTTGAAAACCCAAACCTAAACTCGATCCCGAACCCGAACCAAATTTCCTTAACCTAAACCTTAACCTATTCTCAATTCCCTAAAGCTATAACTTATAACCTAAACCTATAAACTAAAACCTAAACCTAAACCTAAAGCTAAAACCTACATGTATTCTCAAATTCTAAACATAAACCTACACCTAATCCTAATCTCAACCCCCTAACCTAAACTTGAAAATCCAAACCTAAACCCGATCCCAAACCTGAACCCAATTTCCTAAACCTAAACCTAAACCTAAACCTATTCTCAATTCCCTAAAGCTATAACCTATAACCTATAAGTTAAACCTATAACCTTAACCTAAACCTAAACCTAAACCTAAAACCTAAATGTATTCTCAAATCCCCAAACCTACACCTAAACTTACACCTAATCCTAATCTCAACTCCCTAACCTAAACCTAAACCTAAACTTACACCTAATCCGTGGAACCGAACTTGGAACCGAACCTGGAATCGTGAGTTTGCAATATATTTTAGTTGTATATTTGACTCATGAGTTATGGTTTACAATGCACCCTTTGCTTGTTTTCATAAATGTATTTTTTCACACCATATACAATATCTAAACCATTCATCAAGTGGATCACAACACGAATGGACATGGGCTAAATTATAAAATAGAACATGCAATTGGGCCGGATTACAAAAAGCCCAGAACCATGGAACCGATCCGGAACCAAACCGGTTTTCACGGTCCGGTTCCAGTTTGGTTCTAGGGTGCTAACAGTCCGATTCCGGTTCTGAAAATCCTGGAACCATAAGCAACGATTCGACTCCGGTTTCACCCCAGAACCGGACCAAACCAAACCGTGTGCACCCCTAATACACTGGAATGATGTGTAAAAACTGTTGGATGGCATGGATATACAGCACATACAAGGAGGTGGGCCCTACGGTCGATTAAGCACCCCTGCTTTGTTACCAGGTAACACTGATCCACTCCCCCACCAATCTCAAGAATGTCCGACATTTTTGGGAACCAACCGTCCAAAAGGTCCACCCTTTATATTTGCACAGGGCCTACTGTGATGCGTGCCACAAAATCTACTCCGATCATTGGATGTGTAATCATGTGTGAGGTACAGAGCCAAAAAATCAAGCTGATATTTTGTTGTAGAATATTGATTTTAAATATATTTTAAATAAAAATTTATAAAAATAATTATTTAAAGTTGTTTTGCAAAAACTCACTTTTTGGTGTTTTGAGAATAGTCCCACATTGGAAAAAGGGAAGGAATTTTTTTTGTTTATATGAGAAAGGTGGAGTACCTTTATGTTTACTTACTTAATCCGAGGACCGGGCTTGCATGTTACACCCTCGTGCGCTTGGGCACAGGCTCGATGCGAGGCTGTGGGCATGTGAGGCAGGGTGGTTGTAGAGGCGCTAGTGACGCAAGTTACACTTCAGAGTCTAGAAGTCTGAATGAGACCATATGACTTTTATAGAGGCTGAAAATGTAGTTGTTGGAGTGAGGTGTAATTCTTCGTGCACGTTAAGGCTGACCATGCAGAAACTGTAAACTGTCGTCATCCTAACGTATATAAACAGTGCCTAGATAGGTTTCCAAACCATCACAAACACACTCAACCACTCTCATAAGAATTACTCAGAAAGTAGTACACTAGTGAGCCAGCCAACAAGGTTCATCCGAACCTAAGATTGAATAACAAACCAACAAGGTGGTTTAAAACAGTTCATTTGAACAATTGTTTGAAGAACAGACCAGTGTTGTGGTCTAATTTTTCCTTATCTTTCTTTAATTATGGGATTTTTCTTTAGTTATTTTTGTTAGAAATTGTGTAAAACAGTTCCATTAGTAGATCCTCATATTTGCTGAATGCATATCCATACCAAGCTCGTCGTATCCTAAAAGCTATTTGGCTAGAACCTTTCGGCATACTCAATCTATTTGAGTAGGGATCCTTACTCTTGCTCGGGTGGTAAACTTTTAGGAGTTTCAATACTTGGTCAAGGGTTCGAGGATCCATAGGTGGTGAAATCACACTAAGGCGTGAGTGTGTGTGGGGTGTGTGTGAGTGTGTAAAAATCACACTAAGGCTTTAAGGATGGTGTTCTCATACGTGCTTCAGCCTATCCTGATTATTTTCAATTTACCTATTTAAAGAAAATATTATTTCTGTATTATTTTCTCAACTTATGTGATTCAAGTGGGCCATATTAATAGAAATAATTGGGAGAGACGTCCACCCTTGATTGTTACTAGGCTCACCGTGATGAGCATGTGAAATCCATTCCAACGATTGGATTCCACACCAAATTCTATGCCTAATGACTAAAATGAAGGCCCATAAATGATTCAAGTGAGGCCATACCAAGGGAAACAATGTTCAGGGTAAGCATTCTTTGTAGATTGTTTTAAATCATGTGGTCTATCTGAAACCACTGATGGGGCTGATTTAAGAGCATTGGGTGTAGCATTAGGTAACTTAGCTTCTGTTTTTTTTTTTTTTTTCACACACACATTAGGTGTGCGTGTGTGAAAAAAAATAAATAAAAACAAAACAAAACAAAAAAAAAAAAAGTAACTTAGCTAATGGCTGGGGTGGATTTTACAGGAACACACTACAAGAAAGTGGGCCTTTACCGGCGGTCAAAACCGCCGGTAAAGGTCCCAAAAACCGCCGGCAAAGCATTTGCCGACAGTCAACAGACCGCAGGGAAAGGCTCGGTCGGTAAAGGGTTTACCGACGGCCGTGGAGTTTCCTGACGGTTTTTCTTACCGCCGCTATAGGGGGAACTAAAATGGCGGTGGGCACCCTTTGCCAACGGTCAGCAAATGGGGTTCCGCTCGTCGTGGCATCCATGGGCACTGTTGCAAGACACATCATCTTATTTTGTGTATGGTACGTTCATGGGGCCTTCTAATAATAAACGGCTCAGATCATTATACACATGCCACGTGTGTGGTCCAAGCATGCAGATTTACCATCGAGGTGGAAAATCAGAACCGTACATTAATTTAAATTAATTGTGGGACCCACCATGAATAGATCACCATCTCAAAACCAGATGGAGTGGATAGATCCTAAACAATGATCAATGGAAATTTTTTAGTTGAATTCAGGCCGTTGACTATTTTCATTACAACCGTCCATTAAATGTCCACCAAACATTACAACGGCCCGAAGCACCCCTACTATAAAAATACACGAGGTTTGCAAAGCCCACACATGGTTACAGCCCTACTTGTCTATACTCCAGCACACGTGCAGGTAGACACGTATGCAGGAAATCTGAGATTTCGAAGACATGGGATACACCGTTCAGATCATCTGGCACAAAAATACCCCACCATCCCATAGTATCTCTGCAGATAACCTACATAAAAGACTGGCCAATGCATCGAGCACCTACAAAAGAAAGCACATTTTACTGTTTTAAGTTAAATGAACCATTTCAAGAAATTACAAGATACTAAGGAAATATTATAATCCAACACCCAAATTTTATAGAACTACCTCCCCAACTGATTTTACACAATACTGCCTGAGACCTCTTTTAACTGCCATGAAAGTCCATTCAGCAGAAACAAAACTAGATTGTAAACAAGCAGCATCCAAACAGGTCAAGAATTGGGTCAAAATAAGTATTCTACCTTGAACGAAGATAGAGTTGGCATTGACTTTCATCATCAAGGAAAAATCTGTGAAGTACTAAAGATCAGTTCCAAAGTAGAGCTTGCATCAGGCACAATAGATGCTAAAAAATTCCATAAACTAAATCCTATGAGAAAATATCATAGTAGTACTCGACTTTAGGACAATTTCCACGGATGGAAAACCAACGACAGAGGAGCTTAGATAATACCTCTGGAAGCCAGTTACAGGATAGTTGCGGGCTTAAATGGTAGAGACATAGACCTGATAAAATTTATGTCAATGCAACAACAAACCAATTAACAGAGCTCTCATTCTATGTAAACAATAGATGCACATAGTAAATAGCTTGTTTCTTTACCTTATCATTTGTGCAAACATCACGTGGGCCACACATCTATCCAGTACCACCGTAGCTTAAGGTGGTATCGATACCACTGGAGCGCACCCGACTTGGTATTAGGGAGCCGCTTGCCTGTTACCCGGGCACAGATATCTTTGTGCTCAGGGCTGCGTGGGGTCCACATAGATGTTCGTGACAAATCCACTCCGTCCATCTGTTTTTAAAGACGACATTAGGACAGTAATCTAAAAAAGACAGGTAGATCCAAAACTCAGGTGGGCCACACCAACAAAACAGTGGCAACAGCAACATGCACCGTTGAAACCTTCCTGTAGGAACAAATATCGTCCCGATACAAAACTTCTGTCACTGCCGGCGTTCAATCCCTACTGTTTCACGTGGTATGGCCCACATGAGTTTTTAATCCGTCTGATTTTTAGAATCCTAAGCTATTGTGGTCTTTCAAAACAGATGGACGAAGTTGATTTGTCACGGACATCTCTGTGGGCCCCACACAGCCCCAGGCAAAGGCAATCCGCTCCCTTAGCATTAGATTGTATAACTCATATTAGATTCCATTCCGATCAAATGAGTGTTTTTTACCATCATAAAAGTTGATTTGAAAGAACTCTAGAAGAAGGATGTGATTCTTTATTTTCAATCTCATGAAATAACAGCTTACCTTTAGAAATACGTTCTAAAATCCGCCTAGATAGACTTTGATTCATAGTTCCGGGACAAAAAGCGCCAGATGAAAAAGACAGGTTTACTCACAATTCACTGATTTACCCTTTCTCACTCACTCAGCAGATGACCGTATCCGTGAGTTCTTTTGATATCTTTGTCACTCCTACTCTGTCCATCAGTGGGGCCCACTTATATCTCCCTGTGAGATCCACTCCATCCATCAGTTGCCAAAGCAGCATGTAAACTACTTCTTACTTAAAATAAAATAAAATAAAATAACAATCATATAGACCATTTTTTAAAAACTTGTAAAAGGAGAAACAAAAATAAAATAAAAAAAAATCATAAAACACTTATTACTTCTAAAAGAAGAAGAAAGTCATACAGAACACTATTTACTTTTGAAAAAGGAAAAAGAAACAGAAACAGTGGGTGGGACACTGATTGTGTGGTGTGGCAAGTGTGTTGGTCCACCATGGTATATGTGTTATATCCACACTGTGCATCCATTTTGTGAGATCATTTTATAGCATGAGTTGAAAAATAAAGCAGATATCAAGTGGACCGCACCACAAAAAAAGGTGGAGATTAAACACCTACCATTGAAAACAACATGAGGACCATAAAAGTTTTTTATGAAGCTAATATTGTGTACGTTTTCGCTTCATCCAGGTATGTGTGAGCTTATGAACAGATTGGATGGCATAATTTAAACAGTCCATTCAGTGGCTTGTAGAATTTGGTGGACAAGATTGTTCATTAAAGATGAGTTAAGTAATGGATGTTTAGGACCACCTGATTGCTCTAGTTTGTAGAGTGATGAAAGAAAGATTAGCCTAAATCTAATGGAACTAATGACTTTTAGACATGTTGGACGGTAGAAATATCAAACGACATCAGCTAAATAGGCAAGAATCACATCAATCAAACGATTGTACCATCCGATCAATAGCACGCAAGATTGGAGGGTCGAGAACAACTAGAGAAAAATGAGTCCCTTGTCACATGTAATAAAAAAAGCTGCTTAGATTATTTATACTTAAATAAAAATAAAAAATAAAAAAACTTTGGTCAGACCATAAGGAAATAGGGATTGTGAAACAGAAGGGTAAAAAGGCTACAAAAATGAAGAAACCCGAGATATTGAGCTTCTATTTTAAGCATTTAGTGTCTAGCAATAAGAAATTCGAAGCAATCAATGAACTGTCAACATGACAGACTTACATGCAGATATACTAAAAAGAAGAGAAGCCTTCAACTTGTATCAAAAAAAGGGTGTGAAATACCTAAAGAGACTGTCCACACATCACACGAACATACCTAAAGCGCACACCTTCTGGTCACCAAAGCCATTGATTTGGTGGGCCTGGAATGAGCCATGAGACAGTTACAACCAATGGTTCATATTTAATGGAGACCTTGAACAGTTGTCATTATCAATGGTTCATAATGCTCCTTGCAGAAGATAAGTTATTACTTGCATAACTTTCAGTCATGGATCAACCAAAAAGTTCATCAATGGAACAACATAAAATACATCAAAAGAAAAGAAATCGGCAACTGCCCACATTTACAATAAAAGGATAGCTTAGTTAAATTTTTTTTTAAAAAGGCATTTTTATGAAGTCACATCATGTCGACACTTAAATGTGTCTGCATATTAGACAGTCCTAAACATGGCTCATATATAGAAACAATTTTATGTTTGCATTTACCTATTGTTACCTTTTATTTTGTGAAACTTCTTCAACATATAAAAAGTTATTTCAGGTAAATATTCATTATTTATTTTGAGGATTCTTTCACAATTCACATGTTATTATATAAATAAACTAAAGCATAGCATTTTATTATTTCACGTAGGAGTGACAAGGGAAAAAAGATGGGGTTTCGACAAATAGAGCAACATGGGAAATCCCAATACTAGCATGCAACATTAGACGGCACAGGGCCAATTGGAACTCTTCCTGCAATGACAGAGTAGCAGGTCTGCTTATTTTTTGAAGAACATACAATATTGCTGATCTTCTTAAAAAGCTCATACAATGCTTCAATTTCACTTACGCTGACTGCAAAGAAAATAAAGCACAAATTATCATCATTGTTATATTAGAAATTGCTTTAGCGAGGTATCGAAAAAGCATAAAACATTAATGAGTTACAGCAAGAATAACATAGCTATAGCCAAAGTGGTCACACTTGAAGCAGTTTCCCCTCGAAAACAAAAACAAAAATGATGGAGCATGTGGTTTAATTCTGAATGAAGTATCTGCCTATGGAGTACATTCGCAGGAATGGAACTCAAAGAAAGTGATGGGAGCCAAAGTATTGTATGCTGTCAAGTCTAATTAAAATACATGATACCCAGATACTTCAACCTAGAGAACGTATCCATAGCGTATCATCATGTTTGACACCTCAAGTTTATGGGTAACCACAAGATCCACCGTAGAAAACAAAATCCAAATAGGAAGTGAGAAGAGAAACCACATAAAGGAAATGGACTCCCATGCCACCATCTGCACATCCATCTCCCATTTACATGTGTGTCATCAGAATCTCACCTATGAAAGCAACAGCTAATTATCAAACTTATGATCAAAGATTTGGCTAGTTGAAAAATATCAATAGATATGAAAGCAACAGCTAATTATCAAACAGCTAATTTTATTGTTACTATTTAACAATAGATATGACAGGCTGCATTTCCTTTCAAACAGTGATAGATCAAGCACGAATGCTAAAAACTTGATTCCCACCAAATGCAGTGCAACTGGACAAAATAAAATAAACATAATAACTTCCAGTTTCCTTCATTCAAATGAGAGTACGAAAATTATATCCACAACAAAATAATGAACTCATAAAATTATAAAAACTAAAAGAGAAATTTTGAAGTGATAAAGAATGGATGTACTATGTAGATTGTTTAGTAGTGTTGAAATCATTCTTTCCACAGCAAATGTGATGCTTCCAATTTGCTGGCTCAAAGTCTTCCCTGATCCAAATATGTAGCCAGAGTGACACAGTTTGTTTAGTAGTATTGAAATCATGAACGCTTAAACTTCTTGTGATCTAATGGCTTCTATTATAACTAATTTGTATTTATATATAACTATCCGTTTCTCAACAAAAACTGAAAGGTGATAGAATTTCACAAATGTTAACAAGTTCCAAAGGCATTATCTTTTTTTTTCTTTTTTCTTTTTTTTTTTTGTCAATTTCTCTGTTTTTCCTCATAATCCAAGAACTACACCAAAAAAGATCTTTGTAATTAAAGAAAATTGAAAAAATAAATAAATTAATATTCAAAAGATCTAAATCATCAAACCACAAAAAAAAAAAAAAAAAAAAAAAAAAAAAAAAAAAACAGATTAAAAAAATCCCATGAAACAATCTCGACATCAAAATGCAGCTCCAGAAACCCTCAAAATTCGTTGGATAGCACATGCGACTCAAGAAATGCTACAAACATAATGGAGTTCGATGAAACCTAACCTTACAATGAATGAGGATGAGATTGAAAGGTCTGCCCTAAATTGATAAAATGGGGAATGAGGAATTAGAAGAAACCTTAGATCCGATGAGTTTAGAGATCAACAGTCAACATCTAGCTGAGACAATAGCGACACCTAGCTGAGACAACACCCCGACAGGCTGGGTCAGCCCAGCCAAGTTGCTGCCCTGAGGAAAACACTGCAATTTCTATGCTCACCAACTTGTCAAGGATCGCCTGACGGGCTGGGTCGCCCCAGCCTATTTGCTGCCCTAAGGAAAACACAGACAAGGAAGCAAATATCTTCTTGATTATCAGTCACAAAAGACCAAGCAGTGGGATGTGTTGCTGGCCCAATCACGAAGGTGTCAATGAACCTAATGGTGTAGCAGCCCCAATGCAGGGGTCACTTCAGCTGCACAGAGCTTTGCTTGAACCATGTTCATTACATCAATATAAAGAATGGCTAGTCCTGTAGCTAATTACAAGGCAACTGAAAATAGTTAAGGGCAGGTGGGTTACTCTACCCATCAGAGCTCCTCAGTAGCTGCAAAATGTAGAGGAAGAGGTTGAGGATATCGAGATAGAGAATAACAGATGCGCATATGTACTCATCGTAGGTGAATCGCTTGATTAAGTTGTCCGTGTCATAGACGAGATAGGCGGAGAATATGAGAGCCCCAAGACAGCAGTAGATGGCAACCGATGTCGACCCAAGTGGAAAGAATATCTGCATAAATGTGAAAAGTGAATACATGATACCCATCTCGTGACAAGTCATATAGGTAAACCATGCACACTGTTACAGACTGTAGGCATATTAGAGCGCTACGTCACATGCACTTAAAACCTTGTCGATCATAAAAATTTGAAATCTGATATGCTCTTAGAAGCCAACTAACACATGCATTCAATGTATAAAATGAATCAATTGCAGATATAACTTATAGATGTTAATACCATGTACCAAGAGAAGCCTGAACCTCAGCAGAAGTACATTTCACTGAAGCTCTCAATTCCATTAAGGAATGATTTACACCATTTATCTGATGAGCATTAGCGTGGACATGGGATTCTGCCTTTTTCGCAGATTGGAAGCGTCTATCCCTTCAATTGGTGGTCTACATTTCACTTACATCCCCTGTTTGTTGTTTGGTCCAGTTTTTAAGACAACGTCAGTCTCAATCAACATGAATTGGAAGAAAAAGCAGTCTGGATCACGGATATGATTGCTATACATATACAGATAAAACTACTACTCAAATGTACCCAAAACAGGATCAAGCATCAACTATCCTCCACCTACAAACATGAAAGGACCTATTACCATCCACCATTTTCCTAACAAGGCTATATTGGAAGTTTGAAACTGATAGCTCTAGGAAGAAGGGGTCCTTGACTCTTAGAGATTCCATAAGAACATCCCAGGAAACAACACAAGTTGCCATTTTATGCAATCTGAGTCATTAATATAACATGAACAAGTCTTAATAGAAAGAATACAAGGACATCTTCTCAAGAAATTAAGTTGTTGAGCATGAGATTTCGGAATAGTAACAAATTAGTTGTAGGTGACAAATACTTGGAAAGTACATGTAGTAAAAACGACATTTTACCAAAAAAGAAAAAAAACGTCATTTCCTCAAATTTAAGGTAAGTAATCCAAAGTATTTTGATGTTTGAAATGCTTATACTTCGTGAATCACAATTATTTCTTTAATTTTAAGAGCTTCATATATCTAGTGCATTAAAATATATGAAAAACATTCTAATATGGAAGGAATTACCTCTGAAAAAAGAATAATTTGAAGGAATACAGAACTGGAATCTCTAGATAATGGAGTACTTGAGTAAAAGCAGTATGTGTACATATTTAAACAAACTAACCTCACAAATTTCTCCTCTTGATGATACATAACTCTAGCTTGTTTTCCTTATAGGAATTATCTATTGCTTGAGAAAGATTAACCTCAAATGTACAACTTCCCACCTTCCTCCAGTTTAGAATGTGGTAAAGGGCTGTCTAGCAAAAAAAATGACTCAAGCTGTAAAATGAAGCAGATAGAGCAAGTCTTAATTAATAATTAACAACACTTGATACAGTCAGTTTGACAGAAAATAAATGAAATGGCTGTCTAAGCGAATACTTGGTTCATATCATGCGACCTTAGCATGTGTGACCACTTATCAGCTCTTCAACAGTGACCCAAATAATCTAACATGGTTTAGTCCAATAAAAGCATGGTATATCAGTGATATTCTACTTTTTTTTTGTAAATAGTCTCCTACCAAGAATATTCCACTTTCTTATAAATAGTCTCCTACCATATACAGAGTAACATTTATCCTACAATCTTCTAAGTGGTCATGGTACAACACGGTACTAAGATCCATGGCTCACAAATCTCCCTTGGTTAGTAACCATTGTGTCCACTCTCAAGTTCTCAGGGACAACTAGAGAAATTCCTCTCCTTCAACCAATGTCATGTATATTTATGATACACCCACATATTAATTAATAGTGGAAAACTATCCATGATCTACGGTCAAGATCATCAATATCATTGGATATCATCCATGTCATCAATAGATAAGATTCATATTGGTTTTACAGTGCACAACTTCAACAGGAAAACCTTATCAAATGTTCAAGGGTCATTTAGGAATTACTATATTTGTAGTGAGCAAAATGACCTTCAGCCCAATGGCCACACCTCCAGTTTATTCCATCCCAATAAATGAACTCACTATCGCTTTGGAACCAGTTTGATAGACTTTCTAAACTATGCCAAGTCAAGAATGGGGTTTCCACACTTTCCAAAAGAAATTCTAATTTCAATTTATAGTTCATTTAAAAAAGGCATAACTGCCCATTTATGACAATACATCTTACTCTTTGGGTGGGTGGTACAATCAGAATACTTGTGATGAGTAGGTACTCTCACCTTGGCATCTGGAAGCATTTGTCTCCTGGCATGAATATCGGATATAAGCGGAGAGTATGTGATCTCAAAATAAACACCACGCTGCATACATTTCCTGTGAAAGTGGAATTAAGAACAACCACAATCGACATGAAAGACGCTCTAACAAGTAACAAGACACAACAATAAATATGGTAGATGAAACTTTCATGTCATATGTTGCTTTGAGAAAGTAAGATACTAGGAAAACTTGGAATCTTCTCAAGATGCTAAAATGCTTACCTCCGTAGTCCTTGTTCTCAGCATCAACATAGGAATCTAGAAGCACAAATAGGCAAAATAAACAATTATCGTCCGCGAGCTCAAACATGTAAGATGTTACAAACTGTAACCTAAAATGAGTAGCAAAAATAAAAACTAAAAAATTCAGTATACATATGTAAATGTGAAATCTATAATGAACAACCAAAAAAATCGTTTCAAACCTGTATGCTGATACAAACCAAAACCTGAAATGAGCATCCAAATAATGATTTAACATCCAAATGTTTTTTTTTTCTTTTGCCTTCTAAGGTGAATCGTGGCTCACAAGGCTGTTCAGTTTACTTTTTCCATTTCACATGTCAAACTTTTAGTAGATTTGAACCATTAATTAAGTAGGCCATAGTGGATTTTTGCTCCATAGCTCAATAATCCCATGCGGACTGTGTTCTTTTCTTTTTCTTTTTTTTTTCCCTCATTTGCACGTTGACCGTGGACGTTTACTTTTCATGTCACGGTACCTATTTATAGGCTGCTACTCTGATGGTTTAAATAGTCCAGGCTATGGTATGGCCTCCCTGATGTGATTTTTAAGCTAATGGACCCTCCATGATAGGGTCTCCCTGATGGTCTACATGGTGTCAACTGAATCGTGCATCCAAACACTCTAATTACTATCACTCTGATAATTAATCTTTCAAAGAAAGAAGAAAAAACATCTATATGACTAAACTGCTTTTAGATTTCCCACTCATGACAATGCCAAAATGTGCACAATAGTCGATTCTGACCTAGGAAAGCTGCAAAATATCCATGATTGCAAGAACTCGTCTATTTGCAACATAACCTAAAGATGAACTCATTTTTAGGAGTCTACCAAACAAGGCCAAATACTGTTAAATCAAAGAAAGTACACCCTAAATTGACAAAGCCCTAAATCCAAAAAGCCCCAATTAAAATTAGCCCAAATCGAAAACATTAGGGAATCTACACTGCAAATCCACAATTAGGGAATCCAAACTACAAATCCAGAGCCCTAAACCCAAAAAGACCTCGATACATGACTGTCTTCTCTTAGACAAAACCTCTACACTAATCCACAATTAGGGAATCGACACTACAAATCCCTAATTAGGGATTAGAAACTCAAATATTCCCAATACACAAATCATTGGACAATGTTACTTGAAGGATTAAAAAATGCCAAAAAATCATTATATATACCACACCTGTTCTTCTTACAAATCAAAATCATAACAACCAAATTAGTGGACAAACTAAGGCATGAACAACTATTCAACAGTGAGTGTAAAGATGCATGTAGAAAACCGATTCCACCTAAAAAGTTGCACCCAAAACCAACATATGAACTTCATACAGTCAGCAGTTCAGTGGCATAGTTCTTACCGTTGAAAAGAGGCATTATATCCAAACTGAGTTCAAAACACATTATATCTAAACTTCTTTGATTCCTATTCTCCAGAGTAGACCACCCCTTACCGCTATTTCAGATCCATTGTCTCTTATTTTCAGACATTTTAACATTCTTCAAAGTATTTTCAGAAACTAGTTTGACATGGACAGTTTCCAATTAGCTCAACTGCGTCAACTTGCTCGCACCTTAAGGTAAGTTCTGAATTGATTTTGAGATTTTAAATATTGTTCACAAGACATCTATTGACAAAGAATTCCTCAATTCCACCTAGTGGTTGATGGGAAAATGCTTACAGAGCTATTTGTAAGACTTCGTCTTCCTCAAATGAGAACTCTTCTCTGCACAACCGCAGAAATTACAAATCAAGCAGGAATAGAGACAGTCATCTGTAACAAAGCTAGTCACCGCAAATGGTTAAACCAGAAAAAGAACGAATGGAGAGATTCAATAGATCACCCTCATCAATCTCTTCTTTCTCCCAGCAAACATCCAAGTAGCGCAACGCTTTCCGATACTTTCTAAGAGCCGTTTTAAAATCTTGTTTCTGCAAACAGCCATGGTAAATAAAATAAATCAACCAAGTAGAATGACAGCCAACGATAGCAAACAGATAAAGATAGATCCAGTATTAAAGCCAGAGTAATCTTCACTGAAAGAGTAATCCACTATGGAGGGTCAACCTGCCACATTTTGCAACTGTACAACATATGCAACTGCTGAAGTCAGATGCACCCTCACAAGCAAACATGCGTGTTGTATATACATGCACCCACACCAAATGCTAATACATAAACCATGAATCTTGTAATTTGAAATCATAATAGTCAAAGAGATTTGAAATCAAAAGAAAGCAGTGCTGCCTTCAGTATCAGTGACTTCTTCCTCACTTTCCTAATATAAAGATTGGAATAAAGAACCAGCTCCATATCAAATGGCCAATACTTTTTAACACTTCCATTCATTCAAGCAGAATTATGCAGTTCATATCAATGTTAAAGCAGCCATAAAATCAGCCAATACATTTCCTAGAACAGAACCTCATCAAGTGGGGACACAGGACGAGCAGCTATAAGACACAGGAAATATGAACTGCATGAGAAGCCATTCTGGCATCACCTTTCCTAGGCAGCAAAATGGGCTATCTTGACCAGGTTCCAAAATATGCCAAAGACGATAAATATTGGGGAGCCAAGAGTTTCAAGATGGTGGGTCATAAAAAGAATAAAGCCCAAACATCATGCCTGTCGATGGGTACCCATATCTGTGGATGCCAAAGTATCCAAACTGATTTATTTGGAACTATGTCTAAATTTTAATATATTTTGCAATTTTATTTTTTTTAATAATTTGTTCAATCTGTTCTGAAATACCTGCTTTGGTTTGTTATTGGAAAAAAGTTACTTTACTGTTCTTTATGTTATCCCTCAATTATAGTGTGCACTGAGCATGTCAAGATATACTTGCTTTATGTAGGTGGAAGCTTTAGCAGTTCAATGGAGTGGGCGTTATCAGTGAGATTTGCTGTCCCACACATCCTCTCTAAACGAACGTTTAGATACAAAAAATTATATTATATGAAATTCAAAAAGCATATCAGATTTTTCCAAAAACGGAAAAAATTTACAAGTAAAAAGCCCATCTAAAGATTGGAGATAGCCTATATCCATGCATAAAAAGCCCAAAAATCTCCAACCACGAGCAAATTCACCATATTAAGAACAAAACGCAAACAAGTACTTCCAAGGCTCCAGCACAGACATTCTCGAGTTCAAAACTTATTTGCAGTATCCATCTCTAAAACAGCAGAAATCGCAAGATAAGAAATCAGTAACTGATGTGTGAAATAAATGAGCTGGAAAAAAAAAAGATGGGAAATCGACAATACAAATCCCTAAAAATGGCTTCGACAACGCAAATCCCTAATTAGGGATTTGTATTCGACACAGCATACCTGAGATGGATGAGAATCCGAGATCCGCGAGCAGCAGAAGACCGAACTGCAGCAGAGGGCTGAGGAGATAGAGAGAGAGAGAGAGGAATAGGGTTTTGAGAGAGAGATAGATAGGGAGAGTGAGAGTGAGAGGAGATCGAGCGGAGAGCGAGAGGGAGAGACAGAGGCAGAGGCAGAGGCAAAGGCAGAGGGAGAGGGAGAGCGTTCGAGGGAGAGAGGGAGAGGCAGAGAGAGGGAGGGAGAGCACGAGAGAGAGGGAGAGGAAGAAGGAGAACACGAGAGAGAGGAGATCTCTAGATCGCGTGACGGAGAGAGAGAGAGAGAGAGAGCGACAGGGATGGAGAGCGACAGGGATGGAGAGCGATAGAGGGACGGTCGGCGCTCGAAGAGATTAGGGCTTCTGTTTTTTTTTTGCTTTTATAGGGTGTACCCATTGCCCGCAGCCGGTAAAACTGGCCGCGGGTAAAGGGTTGGGCCATCGGTCGGCTTAGGCCCCTTCTGTTGTAGTGACACCATGGAGCCATCCCAAGCCAGTAACTCCTTTTCCCTCTTTAAAGAATCTTTTGCATGGGCATCATTCATTAACATTAATTAGTATTAATTCAGACAATTAGCTGGACGGTCCAACTAGTTATGGTTGGACATTGCATTTTCGTCCAACTAGCCATGTATTTAATGAAAGCAGTTACTTTTAATTAATGAAAGCAAATGCTTCCACCACATACTAATTTCATTTTGGCATGGAAAAGGGCCATGGCTTGGGTGGGCTCATCGTTGTGTTAATGTAAAATCAACCCCGACCATCAAGTATGTCACCCCATATTAGATCAAGGTCTCAAGTTTCATCCCCATCCTTAGTACAGGTCAACCATATGATTGGAAACATTGTACATGGATACGTTCACCCACTAAACTATTTCCTTTGGTGTAGCTCACATGAATCATGTATGGACCTGATTTTTGGAACTCAGGCCTAGTTTCAGTGTGACATCTATTGGATGGAATGGATTTCACAGTTTCGTCATGATGGGCCCTGTAAAAATTTAGGGTGGATGTCTCCCTCCTTAATTGGTGTGGCCCATCTGAATCACCGGATAGCCTAATTTCTTTGTTCTGTGCCTATAAATGGATTATACATATAATGGTCGAATTGGATCATACATGTCAGAGTGGGCCCATAGAAAATCAGATGTGGAGTCCGTGTGGTACCTGTTCCCCCAACACACTACCGCTTGACGTAATTTAAGATGATAATTAATGTCCATAAGTCATAATGCTTGAAAGAGAAGAGAAGCGGCGTTACTTTGGTAATTAATTCTCATAATGCCGATAGAGAAGTGATTTAAACTAACTTTGGAAAAGAGTGGCCCGTTCGGGTTCACCCCGAACATTAGATGGGTGACCTCACCTTGCACCTAAGGTTCAAAAAGCAGGTCCATCCTTGCTTCAGGTTGACTACGCAGCTGGAAATAGTTGATAAAGAAAAGCTCACCCTCTAAACTATTTATATTTGTGTGGCCTACTTGAAAGATAGATGTACTTGAATTTTGCGCCCTGGGCCTAAGTTTTAGTGTGGCATCTAATGATTGGAGTGGATTTTATATAATTTCTCTGGTGGGCCCCGTAAAAATCAAGGGTGGACGTCTCTATTCCAACTATTTTCTTCGGTGTGGTCCACCTAAATCACAGGTGGACTTGATTTTTAGCTTATGTACCCTACATAAGATTACACATCTAATGGTTGGAGTGGATCACACATAGACATCAATGTGAGCCTCATAAAAAATCAAAATAGAAAGTCAGCTGAAATTCTTTTTTCCAATAAAAGTCCAAGTTGGAGTACCGTTTAATGTCCAGCTAGCACGTATCATCCAACCTTCAGCACGTATCATCCAACCTTTTATGTAAATATGACATCCAACCTGTCTAATAGGTTGGTCCATTATAAGCATTACTTTTTATAACACACCACAACAACCACATATATAAGTCAGTAGGCTAAACACAATTTGGTTGATTTTAATGGTGGGAATTTCTATCTTAGCTATTTACCATGGTGTAGCCCAATCGAGTGTTAAATCTATCTTAGTTTTGAGCCAGTGTCCAAACATGAGGTGGCCCACATAATGGACAGGGTCGATGGATCTACTCCATATGAATCCTTTCCTTCTAGGCATGCGAAAGCAATGCCCGGTTGGCATTAGGAAGCAATGCCCGATCTTGTGATCAATCATGTCAAATAGTTACAAAAAGCGTTGGTTGTTAATAAAACTGTCCAACGATACTTTCACTTATACTTTCCTTATAAGTGTAGTTTTTTACTTTTTGATACATAATTTCTCTTTAATAAGTCTTAACTAATTAACGGACTGGATCTTTGACACATGTGTTACTTTATGTGGAAAGTGGAAACGGATTGGCTACTCCCCCTGACACCAGCTCCATGGCTGGTGGTAGGTGCTCTGTGGGCCCCACCATAATGCATATGTTTCATCCATTCCATTCATCCATTTTTATAGATCATTTTATTGGTTGATCCCAAAAATGAGAGGGATATAAATCTCCGGTGGACCACACCACATGAAAACAATAGTGATTGGATATCAACTATTAAAATCCTCCTATAGCCCACTATACTGTTTATTTGACATCCAATCTGTTGATTAGGTCATACAGGCCCAGATGAAGAGAGAAAAAAAATATCAGCTTGATCCAAAACTTTTATGGCCCCCAAAATGTTTTTAATGGTCGACCCTCATTAATACTGTTTCCTGTAATGTGGTCCACTTGAGATTTGGATATACCTCATTTTTGGACTTATACTGTAAAATGATCTGTAAAAACAGATGGATGGCATGGATGAAACACATACATCATGGTGTGGCCCACATAGCACCGACCACCAGCCCGTGGATGGTGTAAGGGGGAGTAGCCAATCCGTTCCCACTCTACGTAACCATGCCAACATGCCAACCGTAGCAGGCATTCTAAAATCCCTCAATGTAAGCATATCTATCATATAAAAGAGGAAGTTTTTTTATTAAATGCATAGCCAATTGGACGAAAATGAAATGTCCAGCTACTTGTGCAAGAGCATTACTCTCTCTCTCTATCTAGGGTGCCACCCCCGCCCGTCCAGAGCTGGGCGCGGATTCGGTACTACCCCTGCCCGTCCAGAGCTCAGGACGGCCGGACGTGTAGCCACTTAATTAGTAGAGAGTGGTTACGTCAGATGACAGAAGACACGTCAGCAAACGGAACGGAGTTTTCCGATGGAACGGAGTTTTCCAAAAAGCTCCAAGCGTTTCTTTTTATTACGTCTTCAGTTGAAGTGATGTCATCAACTTATGTGGCCCCACCATGATGTATGTTTTGTATCCACACCGTCCATCCATTTGGAGAGATAATATTAGGGCATAATACAAAGAATGAGTCAGATTCAAAGCTCTAGTGGACCCCACCATAGAAAGCAGTAGGGAAATTGACGCCCACCATTAAAAAGCTCTAAAGGCCATGAAAGTTTTCGATCAAGCTGATAGTTATGTTTTCCTTCTTTCATGCCTACTTTAGCACATGAGCAGGTTGGATTTGAAATAAACATCATGGTGGACCTTCGGAAGGTTTCAACTGTGGGCATCACTCTCTCCACTGTTTTCTGTGGTGGGGTCCACTACAGCCTTAGATCTACCTCATTCTTTTTATCATGCCCTCAAATAATCTCTCAAAATGTATGAATGGTGTGGATACAAAACATACATCATGGTGGGCCCACGGTGAAGTCACTTTGGTAGCCAGTCTCGCTGCTCAACCTGTTAGTAGCTAATTCGCGAATCCCAGCAGGTAATTGCGGGAAGCAGATTGCTTACTGAACCATACTGAGTAAACTCTATGGGGTCAACCATCGTTCATGCATTGTATAAACTCTGCCCATCCATTTTATAATGTAAATTTAGGGCTTTAACCCAACTATTAAGCATATCCAAATCTCAAGTGGACCACACCACTGGAAACAGTGTGAATTGAAGTCTACTGTTGAAAATTTCTTAAGAGGCAACATAAGTTTTAGATCAAGCTGATATTCGTGTTTTCCCTTCATCCATGTCATTGTGATCTTATGAGCCGTTTGGATGACAAATAAACATCACTAGGCCTTAGAAAGGTTTCAACGGTGGAAATAAATAATTCCACTATTTCCTGTAGCATGGTCTATTTAAGCTTTAGATATACTTCAAATTTGGGTTGAACCCCTAAAATGATTTGAAAAATCAGATGGATAGCGTGGATAAAACACATGAATTCATAGTGGGCCCACTAGAGTTTACTCAATACAATAAGAGCGAACTCAGTACGCAATCCGATTTGGTAATTGTATTTGGATTCCGCACGTTATCTATTTGGTGCGTGGATTGAGCAGCCAGCTATGAAGTGACGTAACCTAGTTCTATGGGCCATACCATGATATATATTTTGTATCTACACCGTCCATTCATTTGGAGATATCATATTTGGGCATGGTCCAAACAATGAGTTAGATCCAAATCTCGAGTGGACCCCACCATAGAAAACAGTGGAGAGAGCGACGCCCATCATTAAAAAGTTTCAAGGGCAACGAAAGTTTTTGATCAAGCTGTTATTAATGTTTTCCTTTCTTTCATGTCTGAGTGAATACATGAACAGGTTGGATCTCAAATAAACAATATGGTGGACCTTCGGAAGGTTTCAACGGTAGGCATCACTCTCCCCACGGTTTTTTGTGGTGCGGTCCACTCTAGCCTTGGATCTGACTTATTCTTTGTATCATGTCCTAAAATGATTTCTCCAAATGTATGGACGGTGTGGATACAACACATGCATCATTGTGGGCCCACAAAACTTGGCTATGTTACTTTAGTAGCGAGTCTCGCTACTCAACCTCCGCGCCGGTTGGCGTTCTCTGTGGACCGAGTGTAAACGCGAGCTAACGCCTCCGTTTACCGACGTGGCCTCTTGCCTTCTGGCGTAATCACTTACCACCACTCAACAAGCTACACGTCCAGCCCGTCCTGAGCTCCAGACGGGCGGGGGTAGTACCTAAAAAAAAAAACTTTAGTAACGAGTCTCGCTACTCTGCGCACGGAAAAGGGTAGAAAACTTTTAAAAAAATAAGAGACGGTTGGGGTTCTCAGTGACCGAGTATAAACACGAGCAAACGGATCCGTCTGTTGACGTGTCCTTTGCCATATGACATAACCACTCTTCACTAATCAAGGGGTTACACGTCTAGCCCGTCCTGAGCTCTAGACGGGCGGAGGTAGTACCTAATCCGCGCCCCTCTATATATATAACCGTCATCTTCTACTGCGTGCTTTTCAAGGGTGTGTATATATATATGGGAAAAGGTACTATGCTCTCGAGCTCACGATAAGCTCCCATAAGGTTGAGCTGTGTGGGCCCCACCGTACGTGATGCATGATGCGTGTCAACCATCAACACCGTGCATTTGATGGGTCCCCTTTAAATTATGAGATATGCCAAAAATCAGCCGTATACGGAACCCGGGTAGGCCAAACCATCTAAAATCATGTGAAGACATGCCAAAAACATATAAAAGCACTTGTGGGGCCCACCTGAAATTTGTATGCGTCTGAAAATTGGTTTGAACTCTCATCCAAGTGGGACACACATAATAGATGCGCTGGATTTGCAAACCATATCTCCGTGGGCCCAAAAAATTATTATGAATGTTTTAATGGTGCACGGCCCCTCTTAACTTTTGTATGTGGTGTGGCCCACACAAGTACGAATTGACATGATTTTTGAGACCAAGGCCCACGATGGAATGGTGCATCTGACTGATAGGGTAGATGTTCGAAACGCATCACGATGGGGCCCATACAGCTCAACTTCATGGGACGTTCCCATCCGCTCGAGTGCATAGTACCTTTTCCCCCACACACACACATATAGAGCGCATAGTATCCCCCCCCCCCCAACACACACACAGAGTACCTTTTCCCACACCACATGCAGAAGTTGAGAGGGGCCGTGCACCATTAAAACATTCATAATCATTTTTTTTGGCCCACCGAGATGTGGTTTGCAAATCCAGCCCATCCTTTATGTGTGTCCTACTTGGATGAGGGTTCAGACCAAGTTTCAGCAACATTCAAAACTCAGGTGGGCCCCACCAAGTGCTTTTATATGTTTTTGGCATGTCTTCACATGATTTTAAATGGTATGGCCCACCTGAGTTCCGTACACGGCTGATTTTTGGGATATCCCATAATTTAAAGGGGACCCGTCAAATGCACGGTGTTGATGGTCGACACGCATCACGATGGGGCCCACACAGCTCGACCTCATGGGAGCTTATCGTGAGCTCAAGCGTATCGTACCTTTTCTCTATATATATATATATATATATATATATATATATATATATATATATATATATATATATATATATATGTAATGCTCACACACAAATAGTTGTACATTACTTTTCGTCCAACTAACTATGCATTTAATGAAAACTTTCTTATTAATTAATGTAATTAAATGCTTTCACCGCACATTAATTTGATTTTACCATGAAAAAGTGACCACGGCTTGGAATGGCCCCACCATGGTGTTTATGTAAAATCCACCTAAGCCATTACCTAAGTTACCTAATGTTACACCCAAGACCCTTAAATCAGCTTCATCAGTTGTTCAGATAGACCACACGATTAAAAACATGCAATCTACAAGAAATGCTTACACCGGAGACTGTTTCCCTTGGTATGGCCTCACTTAAATGATTTATGAGCCTTCATTTTACCCATCATGTCTAGAATCTGGTGTGGAATCCAGTGGTTGGAATGGATTTCACATGCTCATCACGGTGAGCCTGATAACAATTAAGGGTGGATGTCTCTCCCAACTGTATCTATTAGTATGGCCCACTTCAATAGCATATCAATCCGAATTTTTTATTTTTTATTTTGGCTCTGGACCTTGCACATGATTACACATCCAATGATCAGAGTAGATCTTGTCGTACACATCATGGTGACCCTTGTGCAAACATAAAAGTGGACCTCTTGGGCTGTTGGTTTCCAGCTCCCGAGATTGGTGGGAGAGTGGATCAGTGTTACTTAGTAACAAAGCAGTAGGGTGATTACTTGGCCGTGTGGCCCACCTTCATGTATACTCTGTATATCCATGCCATCCATTAGTTTTTATACATCATTCCAATACGTATATCATTCCAAAAATAAACTAGATCCAAATTTTAAGTGAACCACACCACAGAAAAAAAGTAGACATTGAATACCCACCATTAAAATCTTGTCAGGGCCTATCGTAATGTTTTTTATCCATTCAAGCTGTTGATAAGGTCATGCTGACATGGATAATGTGAAAACACAAATATCAGCTTCATCCAAAACTTTTATAGCCCTAAGAAGTTTATAATAGTCAATCACCACTATCTACCGTGGCGTTGTCCACAACATAACATTTTATGTGTATGATGCCAGCATTACTAGGATTAATTACTACCTCAAATTACGCTCCCCGCTGGTACTGGACGCAGATTACTACCGAAGTGATGTCACTACATTCTGTGAGCCCAATCATGATGTATGTGTTTTATCCACACCGTCCATTCATCTGAAGAGATCATTTTATCACACAAGACAAAAAATAAGGCAGATCCAAAGATCTAATAGACCCCACCATAGAAAAATGTAGGGATTGAATGCCTATACGTAAAAACATCTCGAGGCCAATGGAAGTTTTCGATCAAGCTGATATTTGTGTTTTCCCTTATTGCATGTTTTTGTTAACTTATAAACAGGTTAGATCTCAAATAGGCATCATGGTGGGCCCCATAAAGGTTTCAACGGTGGGGGTCATTGTCTCCACTGTTTTCTACGGTGGGATTCACTTGAGCTTTGGATCTACCTCATCATTCAGCTCATGCCATAAAATGATCTCTCCAAATGAATGAATAGTGTAGATACAACACATGTATCAAGGTGGGGCCCACAGAACATGGTGATATCACTTCATTAGCTTTGGTAGCTAATCCACAACCGCCGGCATTACGAGCATTAACCACGACCGCCAGCATTATGAGCATTAACTACCACCTTAAATTACGCTTGATCGTAGTGTTTCGGGTGTTTTGGAAACAGGTGTTGCATGGACTCCCGCTCCTGATTTTATTTTATTTTATGGCCTACTTTGATATGTGAGTGAAATCAACCCTGACCATTAGATGTATAATCAAGTAATAAACTTAAAGACAATAAATCAGGCTAACCCCTGATTCAGATGGGCCACACCAATGAGCATAATTAGGAGAGAGACATCCACCCTTAATTTTTACAGGGGCCATCATGATGAAACTGTGAAATCTATTCCAACCATTAGATGTCACATCAAAAGTAAGCCTATGACCCAAAAATCAAGTTCTTATATGATTCATATAAGCCACACTATAGGAAACTATTTGGAGGGTGAACCTTTCCATGTATACTAATTTCAATGATGTGGTCCTCTTGAACTACGTATAGAGATAAATTTTGAGACCTTAATTTAAGGTAGAGTGACTCACGTGATGGTTGGGGTTGATTTTACATTAACACCATGATGGCACCCACCCAAGCCGTAGTCACTTTTTTAATGCTAAAATTAAATTAGTGTACGGTACATGAAAGCATTAATTACATTAATAATTAAGAAGAAGGTTTTCATATGCATTAATTAGTGCACGGTACGTGAAAGCATTAATTACCTTAATTTAATGAAAATCTTTTTCTTAATTATTAATGTAATTAATGCTTTCACGTACCATGCACTAATTTGATTTTAGCATTAAAAAAGTGACCACGGCTTGGGTGGGTGCCATCATGGTGTTAATGTAAAATCAACCCCAACCATCACGTGAGTCACTCTACCTTAAATTAAGGTCTCAAAATTTATCTCTATCCGTAGTTCAAGAGGACCACACCATTGAAATTAGTATGCATGGAAAGGTTCACCCTCCAAACAGTTTCCCATAGTATGGCTTATATGAATTATATAAGAACTTGATTTTTGGGTCATAGGCTTACTTTTGATGTGACATTTAATGGTTGGAATAGATTTCACAGTTTCATCATGATGGCCCCTATAAAATTAAGGGTGGATGTCTCTCTCCTAATTATGCTCATTGGTGTGGCCCATCTGAATCAGGGGTTAGCCTGATTTATTGTCTTTAAGTTTATTACTTGGCTACACATCTAATGGTCAGGGTGGATTTCACACACATATCATAGTAGGCCAAAAAAAAAAAACCATCAGGAGCGGGAGTCCATGCGACACCTTTTCCAAAACACCTGAAACACTGCGATCAAGCGTAATTTAAGGTGGTAGTTAATGCTCATAATGCTGGTAGTCGTGGTTAATGCTCACAATGCTGGCGGTCGTGGATTAGCTAGTGAAGCTAATGAAGTGATATCACCACGTTCCGTAGTCCCCACCTTGATATATGTGTTATATCTACACTGTTCATTCATTTGGAGAGATCATTTTAGGCATGAGCTGAATGATGAGGTAGATCCAAAGCTCAAGTGAATCCCACCATTGAAAACAGTGGGGACAATGATGCCCACCGTTAAAACCTTTATGGGGCCCACCATGATGCCTATTTGAGATCCAACCTGTTTATAAGTTAACAAAAATATGCAATAAGGGAAAACACAAATATCAACTTGATCGAAAACTTCCATTGGCATCGAGAAGTTTTTACGGGTAGGCATTAAATCCCTACATTTTTATATGGTGGGGTCCACTAGATCTTTGGATCTGCCTTATTTTTTGTCTCGTGTGATAAAATGATCTCTCCAAATGGATGAGCGATGTGGATAAAACACATACATTATGATTGGGCTCACAAAACGTAGTGACATCTCTTCAGTAGTAATCTGCGTCCAGTGCCAGCGGGGTAGCGTAATTTAAGGTAGTAATTAATCCTAGTAATGCTGGCATCATACACATAAAATGTCGTGGACAACACCACTATAGATAGTGATGATTGGCTATTATAAACTTCTTAGGGCCATAAAAGTTTTGGATGAAGCTGATATTTGTGTTTTCACATTGTCCATGTCAGCGTGACCTTATCAACAGCTTGGATGGCTAAAAAACATTACGATAGGCCCCGATAGAATTTTAATGGTGGGTATTCAATGTCTACTTTTTTTCTGTGGTGTGGTCCACTTAAAATTTGGACCTAGTTTATTTTTGGAATGATATACTGGAATGATGTATAAAAACTGATGGATGGCATGGATATACAGAGTATACATAAAGGTGGGCCACACGTTCAGGTAATCACCCTACTGCTTCATTACTAAGTAACACTGATCCACTCTCCCACCAATCTCGGGAGCGTCCGACATGTCTGGAAACCAACCGTCCAAGAGGTCCACTTTTATGTTTGCACAAGGATCACCGTGATGTGTACGACGAGATCTACTCCGATCATTGGATTTGTAATCCTATGCAGGATCCAGAGCCAAAAAATAATAATAATAAATTCGGACTGGTATGTTATTAAAGTGGGCCATACTAATAGAAACAGTTGGGAGAGACATCCAACCTTAATTGTTATCAGGCTCACCGTGATGAGCATGTGAAATCCATTCCAACCACTGGATTCCCCACCAGATTCTAGACATGATGGGTAAAATGAAGGCACATAAATCATTTAAGTGGGGCCATACCAAGGGAAACAGTCTCCGGTGTAAGCATTTCTTGTAGATTGTTTTTAATCGCGTGGTCTATCTAAGCAACTGATGAAGCTGATTTAAGGGTCTTTGGGTGTAACATTGGGTAACTTAGGTAATGGCTGAGGTGGATTTTATGTAATGGTGGGGCCATCCCAAGCCGTGGTCACTTTTTCATGGTAAAATCAAATTAGCGTGAAGTGAAAGCATTTAATTACATTAATTAAAGTTTTCATTAAATGCATAGTTGGACGAAAAAGTACTGTCCAACTAGTTGTGTGTGAGCATTATATATATATATATATATATATATATATATATATATATATATATATATATATATATATAAAAAAGTATTTACGAACTTTTGATGACCCATCATACGTGATGTTGATCAAAATCTGAACCGTTCATGTGAAGCGACACCTAGTGTCTTTTATCTAAAACTTTTAGCCGTCCATAGCAAAGAGAAATTAAAATTAAGGAAAGAAGCATTTACATTTTTACGGTCCACCAAAGTTTCGGATCAAAGACTATAGGGTTTCATGAGGTTTTCATTCTGAGATTCATCACGTATGATGGGTCATCAAAAAAGTTCGTACGTGCTACGTACGAACTAGTTTGTGTGTGAGCGTTTTCCTATATATATATATATATATATATATATATATATATATATATATATATATATATATATATATATATATAAAGGTTTACGTGCCGTCGAGCTCATGGGACTTCTCTTGAGGTCGAGCTGTATGGGTCCCACCATGATGCATGTTGAACATCTACCCCATCAGTCAAATGCACCATTCCATGGTGGGCCTAGGGCTTAAAAATCAAGCCAATTCGTGACTTTGTTAGGCCACACCACATACAAAAGTTGAGAGGGATTACTCTCCATTAAAACATTCATAATCATTTGTTGAGCCCACGGAGATGTAGTTCACAAATCCAGCCCATCCATTATGTGTGTCCCACTTGGATGAGGGGTCAGACCAAGTTTCGGATACATCCAAATTTCAAGTGGGCCCCACCAAGTGATTTTATATGTTTTAGGCATATTTTCACATGATTTTAGATGGTATGGCCCACCTGAGTTCCGTATACAGCTGATTTTTTAGATATTCCATAATTTAAAGGGGACCCATCAAATGCATGGTGTTGATGTTCGACATATATAACAGCGGGGCCTGCACAGCTTGACCTATCGGAAAGTCCCCATGAGCTCGACCGGATAGACCCTTTACCCTATGTGCATAGTCGTCATCTCCTGCCAGGTGCTTTTCAATAGTATATTTATTTTCCCTATATGTATAGTCGTCATTTTCAAGAGTATATATGTATCTCCTACTGCTTGTTTTTCAAGATTATGCTACCTACCACGTGATTTTCAGGAATATACTTCCTAACACGTGATTTTCAAGAGTATATATATATATATATATATATATATATATATATATATATATATATATATGGAAATCTATCATGACCACCAGATATGATCTTATTCGATGTCTCAAGATAAAATATCAGGCTTGACTATACATGCAAGTGAGATCTGCCATGACAACCAGACATATGATCTTATTCGATGTCTCGAGATAAAATATCAGGCTTGACTTTGTTTGATTTAGGTAGGAAACACTGATGAAACGTTAGAGGGAGGGACTCTTTTGATTTCTACCAGACTCACAGTCATAGGTAAGTGAAATCAATTCCAACTGCTGGATGTCATACCAAAGACTAGGAGTAGAACTCAAAAATCAGGCCCATACTTGATATACGTGTGCCTCATGGAAGAAATCATTTTAGAACATGAGCTTTTTTGCACACTATTTCAAACTGTGCGGTCTACTTAAACCATGGATGGAGCTGATTCTCAGTTCATAGGTCTATCGTGGGGTGACAAGTGATGATCCAGGTGAATTTTATATTAACACCACTCTACGGCAAGCTTGGAATCATTTTCAAAAGACGACTTAAAATACTAACGTCCGTGGAGTAAACGCCCGTCCTCGCAACATTAATTAGCATTATTATCTGAACTGTGTATATATATTGTTTTTAATAGAAAATTTAAAAATAAATAAATAAAAATTCTCGTTAAATGAGCCCTGACAGGGTAGATTTAAACACGTGCATTGCGATATGTACCCAACACATCATGACCATCTCCTTTACCGGATGAACAGTTCGGGTTTACCCAGGCTAACTTTGGAACCGTCTGGTATATATTGCTGTCTGAAGCTAGGTGGATGTTAGTCAGAATGTTTTGGATCACCTTAGAAACCGTTGGATGGGTTATGAACATGAGTGTAGACCTAGGGAGGTTTCCCTACCCACTTTTTCCTGTGCAGCCCATTTAAGTTTTGGATTTGCCTCATTTTTAGGCCCATATACTAACACAATCTGGCAATTAAAATGGATGAACGGTTGAATCTGTGACAAAAATCAAGGTGGCCGCAACTAATAACTTCTAATAGCAGTAAATGCTGTGGGGCCACTGTGAAATACATGTCTTATCCATGCCATCCATCAGTTTTAACAAATCATTTTAGGGCATGATTCAAAAATGAAATATATGGAAAGTTAAGTGATCAGCTCAAGTGGACCGCACCATAGAAAATAATAGGGATAATGATGTCCATTGATGAAATATTCCTAAGGTATACCGTGATGTTTATTTGTAATCCAATCCGGTCATAGTTTACGTAGACTTGGATGAAGAGAAATAAAAAATAAAAATATGAGCTTGATTGGCTGGTGTACCGCACACCATCGACATGGCTGGTGTGGGTACGTCACCAAGTTCTGTGGATTCCATAACGAGGTATGTGTTATATCCCAATCATTCTTTCATCTGGAGAGCTTGTAAGAAGTATTGAAACTAAAAATAAGACAGATCCAAAGAACAAATGGACCACACTGCAAAAAGCAGTGGGGGATTGAACGTATACCATTGAAACCCTTACGGGGCTCACAGAAGTTTTGGATAGATATAATATTTGTTTTTCCTCTTCATCCAGGTCTGTGTTAAATTATGAACAGATTCGACTTAAAATAAACGCTCTGGTGGGCCCTACGATTGTTTTAACCGTGAGAATCATTTTTCTCACTGCTATTTCTGGTATGGTCCACTTAAATTTTGGATATTATCATTTTTGTTATAATTTTCTAAAATGAAATTTTAAAAAATGGATGAACGGTGTGGATATAATAAATACATCATTTTGGGACCCATATAACTTTGATTTACTTTGAACCGTTCGTACAACTTGGAGGTCGAGGAGCTGCAACGCTCGTCTTCCCACGACACGTGCCCACACCAGCCAATCCGCTTCCGTACACGGATTCCTGGGGGCGCGAATTAGGTACGACCCCCGCCTGTTTGGAGCTCGGTACAGGCGGAGGATCTGAGGGCCACTGATGGACCACTGTGATGTATGAATCTTATCCATAGCGTCCATCCATATTTTCATATAATTATAGAATATTGGACCAAAAATAAAGAAGATCCAACACTCAAGTGGACCACACCATAGGAAGCAGCGGTTCTAAGGGAGACCACGGTTGAAACCTTCCCAGGGCCCACTGTGTCGTTTATTTTACATCCAACCCCTAGATAGGGTCATATACACCTGGGTGAAGTTAAAAAATAAATACAATCTTGATTTAAAACTTCTGTGGTCCCTAAGAATTTTCAACGGTAGAAATTTAATTACTACCGTGTGGCCCATTTGAGAGTTAAATCTTCTCTATTTTTTGGATTATATTATAAAATAATATGAAAAATGAATGGACGGTGTGGATAAATTTCATACATCACGGTGGGCTCTCAGTGACCATCGGAACCTCCGTCTGTCCCGAGCTCCCAACAGGCGGTGGTGGTACCTAATTCGCTTGCAGGGGTATGGTAGTCCTTTTACAGTTGATGCAGATGCCTATAAAAGGGTTTGTTGTGTATCCGGCAGTGGCAAGAGTGAAGCAATAGTAAGATAGTCTAAAAGATAAAAGGAGTTTTATTTTATTTTCTTCCAGTTATCTGGAGGCTTTGCAAAGCAAATAAATCTGGTTTGTACAGCCAACAATCAGGAGTACGTAGCTTGCTTTGCAAAGCAAATAAATCTGGTTTGTACAGCCAACAATCAGGAGTACGTAGCTTTATTGTGTTTTAAAATCCTCTTATTATTAGTAGTATTTTTTACTTTTTTCAGGTGTGTAAGACGGGAGTTAGTGATGGCGCCCTACCAAGGAGAGAGAGGCCATGAGCTGTTGCAAGCCCAAGCCCACGTATGGAACCATCTGTATCATTACGTGAATTCCATGTCCCTCAAGTGTGCTGTTGAGCTGGGCATACCAGACATTATCCACAATCATGGCCGTCCAATGACCCTCTCTGAGTTGGTTGCTGCACTTTCGATAAACTCATCCAAAACCCCTTACATGAGCCGCTTTATGCGTCTGTTGGTCCACTTGGGCTTTTTTGCTGTAGAAAAGATCAACGGGAATAACGGAGTTGAAGAAGGGTATGTTATCACACCACCTTCTAGCCTCCTCCGCAAAGAGGCCGATGTCAGTTTGTCAGCCTTTGTGTTAGGGGAGTTCGACTCTACTCTACTCACAAGTTGGAATTTCTTAAGTAGTTGGTTCCAAGGCAATGAAACCACGGCCTTCGAGAAAGCAAACGGACTGAGTTTCTTGGAGGTCGCGGCCCAGATCCCTGAGATTAATTGCTTATTTAACGATTCCATGGCCAGTGATGCACAGTTCATCATTAGCATTGTCGTTAAAGAGTATGGTCAGGTTTTCGAAGGGTTGCGGTCGTTGGTCGATGTTGGAGGTGGGACAGGTGCTGTAGCTCGCGCCATCGCTGATGCGTTCCCACACGTAAAATGCACCGTGTTTGATCAACCACATGTTGTTGCCCACGTGCCAAAGAGTACGAAAATAGATGTGGTTGGAGGGAACATGTTCGAGTCGATCCCCCCTGCGGACGCTCTTCTCCTCAAGGTACTTTACCACTACTTACTTGTCCAAGCAACTCTATGACCATGACCCATCTATAAAATGATTCGGCTACTTGGGTGGGCTCCACTATGTCATTTACGATAAAATCCACCCCGACCACAAGGTCGGTCACCTCATGTTAGTCCAAGTACTGAAAAAATCACTCACAATTATGATTCAGGTGGACTGAAACTTTGTACAGGGAAATGATCACCCTCCAGATTGTTTCCCTTGATATGCTCCATCAGAATCACAAATGAGTCTGATTTTTATGCACTATCTAAATTTTGGTTTTGCAACTAATGTTTGGGTGGAATTTCATATAATCATTATGTTGGACATTGTAAAAATTAAGCTTTTTGAAAACTTTTTTTGACAATAGTGTTGGATTGTAAATTCCATATTAATTAGATAGTTCGTAGTAAAAACATCGTTGCATGTGCATCCATTGTTAAGGCTGTTGCTTTGCTAGAAAGGTGAGAATTTGAATGGAACTGCCAACATCTTTTCTTTCAAGTAATGGCATTGATTCAACAAGTCTTTGAGTTGTGTCAACGCGTTTTAGAACCATGCTCAACACACTTGTTGCCTTGTGTGTGTTCTTCTTCACCACGGCTAGTGCCAGAAACTAATGGGCTGTAGTCAAGCAATTGGGCTGATCCAAACCAGCCCATTTCATCTGTAGCAATGGCTTCTAATCATTGTGAAAATGGTTTACAGTCAGTCCTACACGGCTGGAGTGACAATGATTGTGTGAAGATATTAAAACGGTGCAAAGAGGTAATTCCAAGTAAAGAAGACGGAGGGAAGGTGATCTTACTAGAAACAGTTGTGAATGCCGACACTGATGATTACAAGTCAATGGAGACGAAGCTTTGCTTCGATATGGCGATGATGTTGCCTTCAACAGGCAAGCAGAGGGAAGAACATGAGTGGCAGAAAATCTTCATTGACGCTGGTTTCTCTGAGTACAAGATTCTACCTGTGTTGGGTTTGCGGTCAATCATCGAAGTTTATCCTTGATTGTATGATGGTAATGAAGAAGATATGAATTATAGTTTCTTAATTAAATAAACTAGGCTCATGTACTTGGTTAGTGTGGGATGTGCTTATGCATCCTTTTATCTGTGTCTTTGGTAAGGCTTTCATGTGTACTTAGGTTTGTTACTTTGTAATAATTTCCTCTTCTATAGAAGTGGATTGAACCGTTTAATGTGACCAAATCTCATTATATTCTCTCACTCAATTAATGAACTGTAAAGACGGGTAGGCACCGAATAGGCCACATGGGGTAGGCTTCATTGTAATGTGCTGTTGATATCAATTCCAACCATCAGATGGGTCACATCATGTTAGAATAAGGTCCTGAAATTCAGTATAATTTGTGATTCAGGTAGGCGACAGCAAACAAAACATAAGGGAGAAACAAGCACCCTTGATTTCACCGGGGCTCTTTTGATGTGCAAAATGACATGGTTATTTGCATACCCCATCATCAAATTAGGCAGATAAAGGGGCTGAACGGTCCAATCTTCACATACTCAGCATGATTGACCAAGGCCGTACGTGCAGAATTATGAGTGGGCCGCCCCCACTCAATTGTTTCCCTTGGTGGTCTCACCTGACTCATAGCTAGCCATCATATGGTTGGCTCGAATGCCAGGAATACATATTACACATAAAAACTAACAGGACACAATTCCCTTTGTGCTAGGGTGTAAGAAAAAACTGAAACAAGGGGGTAGAGTGAATTTTCCATGGTGAAGCCAATATAGTGGGGTAAGTTCTACTGTTGTTAGTGTGACAGGCCCAATCAGCGACAAAGCAAAATCCAAATTTTAAATAGGACTACCCAACCAGTTCAAAATGTGAGCACAGGCCAATCCCAGAGTAGCTCCTTGTGAAAGCATCTCCTCACTCGCTTTCACTTCTGCTTATCAATTGTACAGATCTGGTGTGGAATTAACTCGGATGTAAAAACGTAAGTATTTTTATTGGAATTGTCACTAGCCCAATGAAGCATGAAATTTATGATTGACTAGAAACCGTAGAGTTGCTTATGAATCGGGAAATTATAAAAAAAAAATTTAACCAAGCGAATCTATGGTTGATTAGCAACAATTGTTTCTGAAGAAGAAAGGGTTAGACGCCCTCTTCTACCCACACGTCATGTGATCTCTACTTAATAAAATTTTATGATTTTAAAAAAAAAAAAAATCAGCAAAATTTCGACATTATATGTCTAACTATACTTTGCATAACTCACAAGGAACCGAACAAGTAAAAATAAAAATATCATAGCCTTAATTTTGCAGAGTCAAATGACTCCAGATAGATGAATATAATAAAGAAAAATAAATGCAAAAGAAAAAAAAAGTGCAATTAATGATGTATATATATTAAAAATGTATGGAGTAGAATGTAAGTTGAGCTTAATTGGGATGTGATAAAGAAAATGAAATACGAGGCACCTTTTTTGTTTAGAAGGGATGGTCGGATATCCTCGATTCTAAACCTACTCTTAACTATACTAACTTCTTTAGTGAACCATTTTCCCTAAAGCTAGCCTCCTAAGTCAGACAGAGACTCAATGTCCCCCAGAATGCCAATTGTTATGCTATATTTATAGATTAAGACGGAAGACCCTTGTCCCCTTCTTGTGAAGTTAGCATCTATGAGAGGGGATCAAGATGTCGGTAGGTAAAACGCCTGTCAGGTGCTTGTCAGCTTGTAGCAAGCAAATGGTTCATGTGGCACTGTTTTGTTTAACAAACTAGGTTCCTTAACATCTATTGGAATGAAAAATGAAAGTAGTGATGATAATGTCACCATCAATTCACTACAACCTACAATTTTATTTTATTGATTTAGTCTGTTGGTTGCATCCGAGGAGTCTAGATGATCGGCTAGGATTTGATTGGTCAAGTTTCAGATCTAACAATCAGGTTCATTGGTTGTTCTCGTGACACACCAAGAACCCTGCCCATTTTATCAATTGGATTTTCCATGGTCCTCAAATTGCCCATGGGTGATTTTATCGAAGTTTAGCCAAAGTCTGAATAGTAATTTAGTCTAGTTTTAGGCAGGGTGTTTACACCACAATTGAAACATTCATGGGGCTATTGAAGTTTTTAATCAAACTAATATTTATGTGTTTTCAATTCATCCTAGCAGGAACGACTTAATGAACTGTATGGATGGCATATAAACATCACCGTGGACCATAGAGAGGTTTCAATAGTAAGCATTTTCCTACCCACTTGTTCCTGTCGAGTGGCCCACTTGTTCCTGTCGAGTGGCCCACTTGAGTTTTGGATTTGCTTTATTTTTGGGTCCATGTCCTAATATAATCTGGCAAAATCGGTGGATGATCACAAGTGGATTTCTAACAAACATCACGTTGGGTCCCACTTAAGTTCCATGACAAGAAGTTCTTGTTAGAGGCTCTCGCAAGCAATCCGGGTACAAGTGTGACAACATGGAAGGAAGCGGATTGCGTAGTGTGCCACATACCTCTAGAGCTAGGCATCAGATCGAGTCGGATCGGATTGGGTCCAACTCGACTCGATTCGAAATTTGCAGGGCATCAGATCGACTCGGATCGGATTGGGTCCAACTCAACTCAACTCGAACTCGATCCGATCCAGAACCGAGTTCGGGTCATCTAACTCGAACCGATCCGAACCCCTACTGGCCTGAACCGATCCAAGTCCGACTCGGTCAAGAAAATCGAGTGGGATCGGATTGGGTAAGGTTTGAATCGTTCATTTTTTCAACGGTGTGGAAATCATTATTCTCACTATTTCCTATGATGCAATCTACTTGATTATTGGATATACTTAAAATTTAGTATCAACCACTAAAATGATCTGGAAAAACTGATGGACAATGTGGATAAACCAAAAAAAGTCAAGATGGGCCCCACATAGTTTACTAGTAGGATAAAAACGTACTGCTGTCTATAGCTCACACCAACTATATAGCTTCTTGAAGAAGCTTTACACCAGCTATATAGCTTCCTGAAGAAGCTTTGTAATTCCCATCAAGTACTGTCTGTAGCTAACACCAGCTATACAGCTGCTCTAAGTACGTGTCGTGTGAAGATGAGCACTGACGCTCCTCGAGCTCCGAGTTGTACGAATGGTTCAAAGGAGATCAAAATTACATGGGCCCCAAAGTGATGTATTAATTATATTTACACCGTTCATCTATTTTTAGAGATCATTTTAGAGCATTATCCAAAAAATGAATCATATCCAAAGATCATCTGGACCACACCATAAATAGCAGCAGAGATAATGATTTTCACTGTTAAAAAATTTGTAGGCCCACCATAACATTTATTTTACATCCAATCTGTTCATAAGGCCACGGGTACCTGAATGAAGAGGAAAAACAAATTTCATAAGGTCACAAGTACCTGAATGAAGAGTAAAAACAAATTTCATATTGATCCAAAACTTTTATGACCCTAAAAAGGGTTTCAATGGTAAACATTCAATCTCCCACTAGTTTTTGCAGTATGGTCCAGTTGATGGTTAGATCTATCTTATTTTTTGTCTTAAGCCTTGAAATGAGCTCGCCAAATGGATGGACAGTTTGGATATCAGACCCACAGATCTTACTAATGTCAATATAGCAGCTATATAGCTGGTGTGAGGTACACCAACCAATCCACTTCCTGTCTACTGCTCACTTGAACATTTGAACTGTTTGCCCGGCATATCAAGCAAGAAGTAACGAACTGCACCTCTTTCTCTCTTTCTCTCTCTCTGCAACTCTCATGGCAAAAGAATCATGATTTTCAGCATACCAGCTCAAAACCTATGTAAGTTCTTATCAACTCCCCATTTTTCATACATATATAAAATAAAATTTATTAGAAACTATAAAATAAACATCATATATGGCCCGGATCGGATCGGATCCAATCGGATCGGATTTCGGATCGGTCCGATCCGGATTAACATTGATCCGAGCCCGATCTGATAAACGTTCGAATCTGCCTGATCCGACCCGAACCGCACCGATCTAGGCCGTCGATTCGGTTTAAATCAGGTTGGACCTAGTCAGATCGGGTCGAATCCACCGGATCGGGTCAGAAATGCCCAGCTTTACATACCTCCCACCTTCGTAGTGCATTGATGTCACCAAGTTTTGTGGGACACACTATAATGTATTTGTTATATCCACACCGTCTATCAATTTTACGAGAATATTTTGGGGAATGGGCCCAAAAATAAAGCAGATCCAAAGATCATGTGGACCACACCATAGAAAGCAGTGGCGATTGAACGCCTACCATTGAATAACTTGGTGACATCAACACACCTACGGGTGTACACAAACCAGGCTAGCCCGGTTAGCTCGCTCGACCCGGCCCGAAAAAGCCCGACTCGGCCTGATCCGGAATTGAGTCCGGGTTAGGACGGGCCAATTTTCTAAGACCGAAGATGAGTTCAGGCCGAGTTCGGATACCTCCCAGTTTGGCCCGACTCGGTCCGAAATCCGACTCGCCCCGGCCCGACCCTACCAAGCCCTGCCCGACCCGTGTATGACTGTATTTAATTTGTATAAAATGTTTTATTTTATGCTTTGTCAAATGTATGTAAATGTCCTGACTAGTTAAATTTTTTGTGGAGTCTATAGTTCAACTATCTGAACCGTTGATCGAGGGTCTTATAATGGGACGCGGATTACCTGCCAAAGCCCTTCCCATGAACTTGTTGTAAGGTTCGAAACTGGCCCAAACTCGAAGGTTCGAAACTGGCCCGAACTCGCGCCGGGCCCGGTTTGGGCTAGAGATGTTGGCCGGGTGACTAGGCCCAGTCGGGTTCGGGCCTTGTGTGGCTGTTGAACGGGCCTGGACGGACTGAGGCCAGTTCCACTCGGCCCGACCCGTGTATACCCCTAACCACACCAGACAATTTGCTTACAAGGGAGAACAAGAATATGAGAGAAACATTCTGTGTGCAAGAGACCAACAATTCTCTCTCGTAGCTCTAACATTAAATGTGGAAAGACACGAATTTCGTTCAGTGTCTTTCCACATTTTTTATCCGCATGGCAAAACTCCATGGACTATTATGATGTATGTGTTTTATTTATTTCTTTTAGAATATGAGATCAAAAATCTTCCTGATCTAAAGCTCAAGTAGGAAATAGCAGGGATAATGATGTTTACTGTTGAACATGCAGTTTTTTTGTGGTGAGGTCCACTTAAGCGTCATATATGCTTCAATTTTGGACTCATGCCCTCGAATGATGTGAGAAAATGAATGAACGGTGTAGATATAATATACGCTTTCTAGTAGGGCTTAGGGAATTTTTGTTCATACGGAGTTGCATTTTGCCAAAAATAAAAAATAAACCTAAAATTTGGCCCAGAGCATTACCAATGTAGATTTGATCCTTATCTTCGGGTTAATCAGGCAGTATTTTGTAAATAGTTTTTTATTTAGTTAATCAGGCATCTTACCACCGGCCGGACGGTAATCCGTCCGGGCAGGGCTCTGTCCGGCCCACCGTAATGTAAGTATTTTATCCACACTGTTAATCACTTTTCTTTTTAAGTTATTATATAAAAAATGAAGCAGATACACAGATCCAGTGGACCACATCAAAGGAATCTTCAGTGATAATGATACCCACCGTTGTAACATTTCTAAGGGCCACCGAGATGTTTTTTTACCACCCAACCTATTAATAAGGTGATTCACACTTGGATGAAGTGAAAACACAAATTTCATCTTGATCCAACACTTCTCTAGTTTTCAGGAAGTTTTTAATGGTGAAAGTTTAATCTCAATTTGTGGTCCACTTAAGCCCTGAAACTATCTCAATTTTTGGTTTATAATTTAAAATAATCATATAAAAACAATTAACGGTGTGGATAAAATACTTACATTGCGGTGGGCACTACAGAGCCATGCCCGGATGGATTACCGTCCCAGCGGGGGTAGGACGCAATCCGCGTCCTCTGTACTGACGCTAGCATAAATGACTTGGACCAATTAAATTCAAGGACACAAATTCAAGTACTTAGGGAAGCTGCGATTAGGTACTACCCCCGCCTGTTCCGAGCTCGGGACAGGCGGAGGCTCCTAGGGCAACTGAGGGGCCAATGTGATGTATGAAATTTATTCACACCGTTCATCCATTTTTACATATCATTTTAGATTACGAAAACAAAAATAACGAATGTCCAATGCCTAAATGAACACACAGTGAGAATTAAATTCCTACCGTTGAAATTTTCTTAGGGATAACAGAAGTTTTGGATCAAAACAATATTTGTTTTTTCGCTTCATCCAATTGTAGGTTGGATGGAAAATAATTGACACAGTGGACCCTAAGAAGGTTTCAATGGTGGGAATCCTTAGTACCCCTGCTTCCTGTGGTGTGGTCCACTTAAGCCTTAGATCTGCCCTATTTTTGATTTAGCCATCTAAAATGATATGAAAATATGGATGGACAGTGTGGATAAAACTCATAAATCACATTATCCAATTATGTGGACCCTGGGCCTAGTTCCAGCACCTTCTTCAAGGACCCGTCTTAGTTGTGATCAGGATCAGTGGATTAGCCACCAGGGCAGGTTGATCAGCTAGCCTGGCTATTGAAGTGATCACGTCATCAAGTTCCATGGTGTATTTGTTGTATCCACACCGTTCATCCATTTGGAAAGGTAATTTTAGGACGTTAGGCAAAGAATAAGTTAGATCCAAAGTTCGAGTGGACCCATCACAGAAAACAAAGAGATTGAATGCCTACCATTAAAAACTTTTAGGGGCTACAGATGTTTTCAATCAGGCTGATATTTGTGTTTTGCCTTCTTTCATGTCTGTGTTAACTTATGAACAGGTTGGATCTCAAATAAACATCATGGTGGACCTAGTAAGGTTTCAACAGTGGGCGTCACTCTCCCCATTGTTTTCTGTTGTGGGGTCTACTCAAGCTTTGGATCTGCCTCATTCTATAGCTTATGCCCTAAAATGATCTCTCAAAATGGATGGACGGTGTGGATACAACACATACATCATGGTAGGGCCCACATAACATGGTGACGTCACTTCAGTAGCCAATCTCCCTACTCAACCGGTCAGTAGCTAATCCGCCCCGTCTAATTTTTTTTTCAACTGATTTTAACGCATTGTCTAAAAAAGGAGATAGAAATCTTAGGTGGACCACACCATAGGAAAGTGGTCATTGAAGGGCCACCATTGGAAACTTACGAACGTTATCATGTTTATTTGCCACCGAACCCTTTTGTTGTTAAAGTCACACGCCAACCGATATGTAGGAAAAACAGACAATGACTACTGTTTTTTGTGATGTGGTCAACCTAAGATTTGGATGAATTTCACTTTTTTTGACATTCCCTAAAATAAACTGGCAAAGATGATAGCTAGCCTAGATATACAATGTATCAAGTTGGGCCCCACCATCATGTTCCACTCGCATGGTGGCACAGGAGTTCCAACAACCGCGCGTTCCCTTTTCAAGACTCAGACTACTTAAGGCAACACACAACACCCACGTCGGTACTGTTTGCTACTAAAAAAACTGTGAACTCACCATAATGGATGTGTTTTAGCCATGTTGTATATCCATTTCATATGAGGGCATGAGCACAAAATTGGGGCAGATTCAATCCCAGGTGGAGCACATCATTGGAAAGAGTGGTGATTGAATGCCACCATTTAACAAATTTATAGGGCTCACTTTAATGTTTATTTGATATCCAACCTGTTGATAAGGTCACACAGACATTAATGAAGGAAAAAAAAAAAATGTAAATCTCAACTTGATCTGAAACTTTTGTAGCCCTCAAGAAGTTTTTAATGATTGGCCTCCAATCACCACTATATCCTGTGGTGTAGTCCACCTGAGATTTGGATCTACCTCAATTTTGTGCTCATGCGATAAAATGATTCCTAAAATTGGATAGATGGCATTGATAAAACACATACAACGTGTGTAAGTTAATTCTGGCATGCTTTCCAACCATAATGAAGGTCGTGATTTGAGTTGTGATATATAATGAGCCTCATCTTTAACAACGGCATGTGGCCTAATCAAATCTCACTATGTCAGGAAACTAAGGTGCTCAATGGGTCCCCAAATCTACTGAAATTATGTTCCTACAAGTGGCCATATGTTGAGGTGTGTGCAGCAGGGGAATTTCTTTTAACCCTGGTTATTGGAAGCCCATGTAACCCTAGGCTCTGCACAGCCAATCGTGATGTCTGTTTATACACTGTCTATCAATTGCACTCGCTCATTAGGACAGTCTGTCAAAAATCAGTCAATTTTAAAACTTAAGTAGGCTACACTACAATAACCGGTAGGATTGAACGCCTACAAATGAAACCTTATCAGAGCCAAAGAAGTTTTGAACTAGGCTGATGTATGTAGCTTCCCTTCATCCGGTGAGACTCACCTTATGAACTGGTGTGATGGCATATAAACATCATAGTGGGGTTCAAGAAGGTTTCAGCAGTGTGATTTTCGATCCCCCTGTTTCCTGTGTTGTGGGCCACTTGAGTTTTGAATGTGACTCATTGTTGGTATCATGTCCTAACATGAACAGGCCAAACTGATGCATGGTGAAGATGTCACACCAACATCAAAGCGGGCCTGCACAAAGCTTAGCAGTGGTCTCAAATTCCATACTGCTTGATGCTAGAAAAGTAGTAATAATGATGGCCAAGATTCTCAGCAAAATCGAAGGTTGGAAGGCCAAGCTTCTCAATCAGGCAGCAAAACTGGTGTTGACTAAACATGTCTTGACCAGCATCCCCATCCACATGCTCTCCACCATCTCCATTCCAAAATCCGTCTCCAAAATTATCAATCGGGCGATATTGAATTTCTTTTGGGGCTCTTCAGAACATGGTAACAAGTTACACTGGGTTAAATGGTCGACTTTGTGCACCCCCCTCCATGCAGGCGGCCTCGGCATTCGAACATTTGAAGACACCTCGCAGGCATTCAGGATCAAGATGGGATAGAGGCTCCTTCAAGGTAACTCGTTATGGGCCAAATTTTTCGCAGCAAAATATTTTCAGAAGCTTGTCCCAGCAAAAGGAACAAACAGATCAGCCTGCTCATTGTCGTGGAAAGAGATTTTCAAATCCTCCTCCATTCAAGATGGCTGATAGGGGAAGGGAATATTAAGCTATGGTCCCAAAACTGGACGTGTAGGGGTCTTCTTGCAGGTGTAACAATCAGGACCGTCCCCTGTCACCTCAAAGACGCTTCCGTTAGAGATTTCTTTGCTCAGCCGGCTTCCTGAAATCTGACAGAAATCCAGCACATTATATCCACAATAGCAATGCAAACAATTTCAGCTAATCCGGTACCAATCACTGACAGGCATGATCGTCTAATCTGGGATCTATCTGCGTCTGGTAAGTTCTCTGTTAAGACGGCATGGAATGGGATCAGGCTTCACCACCCCCCTCTTCGATGGCCCAAGTGGATTTGGCTCAAAGCCCTACCTCCGAAGTTGAGCATTTTTACCTGGAAAGTGTTCCATAAAGCAGTCCCGGTGGACCAGGCAGTTCAGAACCGTGGCATCGCACTTGCGTCCCGTTGCGAGTGTTGCAAGCAATCGTCTTCCACCCTCCAGATTCGTGATCTAGTCGGTCTCCCTACAAGCGGCCTCCATAATCAGCCAATCAGCATCCAACAACACAGCAGGCCATTGCTGATCCCGAGCCAAATTCCTCAGAACAGGGGTCAGCAGGGATCCTCTGGTCTTGCCTCTGCTGACGTGGAGAACTTGGACCACCCATTCAGCCAGGGAGAGATCGCAAATCAAATCTGGCGCCACTTCAGCAGTCTATTTGGTTTGGCATATTATCCAAATCAAACTATTCAGCAACACATACAAGCTTGGACTTCAAAGGCAAGTAAGAAATCCCGCTTTTCATACCTTCTTGGTCTTACCCCTATAATCATTCTTTGGGAGATTTGGGCAAGCCGAAACCAGGCAAGATATGAGGGTCAAGCGATGACAGCTAATCACATCCACTTCAAGTTATATCGCTGGTTGAATGAACTCGGCAATTCTATTTTGACGGTGGATAGGGACTCCTTCTCGGAATCAATCACCCTTCAAGCTCTTAGGATCAACAATCCTCCAACCATCCCCGCCAAAAAATTCATCAAAGTTATTTGGACTTCGCCTCCTCAGGGCTGGTTAAAGCTGAACATTGATGGCTCCTCGAGGGGTAATCTGGGTCCGAGCAGGGGGGAGGGATCTGCCGGGACCATCACGGCAATCTAATTTTTGCCTTTCACAGAAGCTACGGCAATGGCACAAACACTATGGCTGAGGCCCAAGCCATGTTAGACAGAATAAAGATCAGCTCCAACCTGGGTCTTTCAAACGTTATAGTCGAAACAGACTCCAGGACTATCTACAGTTCAGTTGAACATCCTCAAGGCTCATGCTCTTGGCGGATTTGGTACAAGGTGGGCGAAATCTGACAGCACCGGTGTCCCCTTAATCTCATCTTCCGCCAAACCTATCGAGAAGGGAACTCAGTTGCTGATTCCTTAGCTAGAATGGCTACTGATGGCTGTCCAAATAGATTGTATAATTCCCAGGCTGCTCTTCCAAGACAGGTGCATGGAAATCTCATGATTGATAAAACTCGCATGGGGAATATTAGGTTTATGTAAATGGGGTTCCTTTTGGTTTTTTTTTTTTTTTGCCCTTTTCTTTGATATCATATTGTGCAAATAACCTTACACGATAGGGTCCGTTTGTTTTGTTGGAACCCTCCTGAATGGTTGTAATTGTTTTTCATGAATGGATTAGTCCATGTTTTTTTTTTTTTTAAAAAAAAAAGGTAGTAATGATGATGGAATGTAACGACTGTCGGCCACTCAATTCAAAGCAAGCAAGATAACTTGAATTTGGGAGAAAGCAATTCCAATTTTCAAGAAACTGAATCAATTTGGAAGGGAATTCAATCAAGGAGAGAAAGCTGAAACTGAATCAATTTGGAAGGGAATTCAATCAAGGAGAGAAAGCTAACCATTTGCCCAGTTCCAAGTATGGAACCATTTGTTGGGTGGGGCATACCCGACACCATCCACAATCATGTCCGTCCAATTACTCACGTAGTTGGTATTTCGGTCCCTGCTACCTGAAACCACATCCGTCCATCACCTGATCCGTGTGTTGGTCCACTCGGCATTCTCTATGAAAAACAGCAGCAATCAAGGGAGCAAAGAAATGTACAGTTGTTAGTAATAGTAATTCACAACGAAGGATAGTAGAAATTGACCAGATCTATCAAGTTCAAGGCTCGACTTGAATAGTCGATTTCTCAAAACAGATTTGCTGCCCTTTTTCTGGAATTTCCAGCAAGTGCAAACTAAGGAAATCTGCAAATTGTCTTGAGGATACAATGAACTCTCAATCGATTTTCAACACGAAAATTTGCACATTTAAGTGTTGAACAGATCTCTAGTTTTAACACCGATATGCCTTAAGGCGTTGAGAAAAAATTCAAGAGATTAAATCGAGAGTAATTGCCTGAGAAGATGATATAATCGTAAGGATTTTGAGTATATTTCTTCCGGATTATAGTATCAGATTTATATCATTTGAAAGGTTATGGATTTCTTCTGAAGAGGTGTTAAAGAGCCTCTTCAAGAAATCCATACCCATTTGACAAATAATTGCCTTTTCATGAAAGGACATGACTCTTGTCCTATGGCCGTGCCCATTCAGCATTTAAACGATTATCAACGGGAAAATCGTATCCACATAAGCGACACGTGGCATAGGTGCCACATGTACAATCATGTCATAATTACTCTCAATTAAAAATAATAAAACATCAGGGTACCATGGCCCAAAAAATTTGAGCCGAGTGCCGAAAAAGACTAAGGCTTTCTTAGCTCCTTGCGACGATGCGAGAACGTGCGAAGTGCTAAGTGCGCCTAATAAAGCGCCAAAAGCGCCCAAGCGACCCTACGGCCCACGCCGCGTATGCATCGTCTTGACGGTGGTCGAACCACTGGTTGCATAAGCAAAAACTCCTTCTCTTACCGACTGGCTATACACACTATTTATGGAAAGTTTAAATAATTAATATATTTATTTACTTTCTACAAATAATTTTTTATTTTTGAAATTTATTTTTATTCTAAAAAACACCAACAATCCCCCACAATTTCAAAAATAAAATCAGATTCGGAATGAATGGCATATCAGTATAAATAGGTGCATAAGTAAAGGTATCTTTTGGATTTGAACCTTTACTTTAGTGTATACGTATCAAAGTTATGCCAGGTACTTAGTGACCCATTAGTCTTGAACTAAGGACCTTATATGACTCACCGGACACATAACACACATCTATTCATATATAACTGGAGATCTTTAAGTTCGCACATTTCTGGCCTTGTGCGTATCCTTATTTCATGAGTATTGTAGAGACGATCCCAATCTCTTCAAAAGCGGCCTCACTTCTCTACTCATATAGGTAGATCTATCAAAGATGATTCTGCTTCATCTCAACAAAATCTGCTTATAGATCTATTAAGAGTTATTACTCAGCCTCTTATGAAATGCAGAAACCAAACACTAGACTTTTTAGGAATGAGACTCATTTTCTTTTTCTAGTGTATATTTCAGTCACATACTTGACCTGTTTGTCCCTTTGAACCTAGCCTATATTTCAAAACATAGGTAGGGTTGCCATCAAAGTGAAAGTTACATCTTTATGGATCTTAGTCCCATTCCTTTAGTGGTTCTTCTTATTTGATCTCTTGATAAACCTTTTGTCGAGGATCTGCTAAGTTCAGGATGGATTTAACATATTCCACTGTGATTACTCCATCTCTTAGCAATCCTTTAACAAAGTTATGCCTTAAACCTACATTTCTAGACTTACCATTATAAGTCTTACTCATAGCACGACAAAGAGTAGCCTGACTATCACAAAAGATAGATATGGCAGGAGTAGGTTTTGGCCAATACGGGATTTCCAACAATAAGTATCTTAGCCATTCACCTTCTTTACAAGCAGCACCAAGTGCAATAAACTCACTTTCCATTGTAGAGTGAGATATGCACGTTGTTTCTTAGATGCCCATGATATTGCTCCTCCTCCAAAGTGAATATCCAGCCACTTGTAGATTTAGATTCTATGCTATCTGCATTCCAACTTGCATCGCTGTACCCTTCAAGTACAGCGGGATATGATTTATAATGCAGTCCATAGTCTATGGTTCCTCTTAGATACTTTAAAACTCTGGAAATCGCATTCCAGTGTACTTGTCCTGGATTACTGGTATACCTGCTTAGCATTCCTACTGTGAATGCTATATCGGGTCTAGTGCAATTCATTGCATACATTAAACTCAATAACACTCGCATATTCTTGTTGTGCTTTACATCTACCAGATTTTTAACCAATTTAATACTTGGATCAAATGGAGTTGAAACCGGTTTACTATCATAATGATTAAACTTCTTTAACACTTTCTCTAGGTAATGAGATTGTGTTAAGGCCATTCCATCATTAAGATTATAAATCTTAATACCTAATATTACATCTGCTTTGCCCATATCCTTCATGTCGAAGTTGGTACTTAGAAACTTTTTAGTTTCTTTCACACCTGTCCTCATTTGGTCCAAATATTAGCATATCATCTACGTATGGCAGATAATGATTTGACCTTTAATATATATGCACTTATCTGCTTGGTTTACTCTAAAACCATTAGATTGTACTACTTGATCAAACTTTTCATGCCATTGTTTAGGAGCTTGCTTGAGCCCATAGAGAGATTTGACCAGTTTACACACTTTCTTCTCTTGCCGGGTTGAACAAACCCTTCAGGTTGTTCCATATAGACTTCTTCATCTAGATCACCATTTAAGAATGCCGTTTTAACATCCATTTGATAGATTACTAGGTGGTGAATTGCTGCAAGAGCAATTAAAGTCCTGATGGTAGATATTCGAGCAACAGGAGCATATGTATCGAAAAAATCGATTCCTTCCTTTTGTCTAAATCCTTTGGCTACCAATCGAGCTTTAAACTTATTTATAGTTCCATCAGGATTGAACTTTCTTTTAAAAATCCACTTACATCCAATAGGCTTAGAACCTGGTGGAAGATCGGCCAAACACCAAGTGTTATTTGAGACTATGGAATCCATTTCATCGTTTATGGCTTCCCTCCAAAACTGTGCATCAGGAGATGAGAGAGCTTCACTAAGTGTTGATGGATCACTTTCAATACTTAGTGGTAGAGTAATCTCCTTTTTTATTCCATTTATATCCCCTTCTACAAGGAACATATAGAAATCTGGGCCAAAAGATGTTTCTTTTCTTGCCCTTTTCGATCTCCTTAGTTCATTTCCTTCTGGATGAGTGTAAGATTTATCATGAAAGTTGTTAGGCTCTTCGTTGATTGGTTCTATTATATTTTCATCAACTTGCCTTTTTGTATGATGATTCATATAGTCTTTGTATACTGTATTTTCAAAAAATATAGCATCCTGAGACTCTATAATCATGTTTTTGTCAAGAAAAGAAGTTTGTTCTAGAACAGGAATCTATATACGGGACTATTAATCCCATAACCCACAAAGGCACACTTGATTCCTCTAGGACCTAACTTTACTCTCTTAGAATCAATAATCGACTTCTCGCTATACTTCCCACACTTTGAAGTAATGAAGATAAGGTTTCTTCTTTTCCATAATTCATATGGGGAGATATCCAATTTTTGTGTGGGATAGCATTGAATACGGTTTGCGATTAATAATGCTTCCCCACAAATTAGGTGGTAATCAATTTAATATCATACTGATTGATCATCTCAACTAATGTCCTATTTTTGCGTTCCGCTAGGCCATTTCTTTGAGGTGTGTAAGGTCCAGTAAATTCATGGATTATACCATATGATTCATGTGAAGTCGTTAAATTCATTAGAGGAGTACTCACCCCTCTATCACTTCGAGTTTGATTTTCTACTTGCCTTATAAAGTTTGAATTTTTCAAAGGCTTCATCTTTAGATTTTATCAAGTATACATAGGAAAATCTAGTGAAGTCATCGATAAATGTGATAAAATACCTTTTTCCTCCACGAGTTAAGGTATTATTTAAATCAGAGATATCGGAATGAATTAATTCAAGGGTTGTGATTTTCTCGTGCAGTCCCAAATGGTTTTTGGTTATTTTAGAATGGGCACACACATCACATTTCCCTTCTTGTTGAATTTCGTGATTTGGTATAAGGCCTAAGATCATCATTCTTTTCATTGAATGATAATTAACATGACCTAGTCTAGCATGCCATAAAGATACGAGAATCCACTATATAAACGGAAACATCATTATTATTATTAATATTTAGTTTAATCATACCATACATGAATATCCTTTGCCTACAAACATACCATTCTTGGTGATAACCAACTTATCGGACTCAATCACTATTTTGAATCCTCTCTTATTGAGAAGATCACACGACACTAGATTTTTAGACATGTCGGTACATGCAAGACATTTGTTAGTGTCGGTCTTTTGCACGATGTAAGCTGAAGCTCATTGTTCCTTTTCCAACAACGTTCGCACGAACATTATTACCCATCTTCACTTCTTGTCCGTTCTGCAATACCTTCATAGGTCTTGAAGATGTTTCGGTCCTTCGATATGTGAATGGTTGCACCGATATCTAGCCACCATCCACCATCGGATATTCTTGTGTTAGCTTGTAACCATTGCTACAAGTTGGTCTTCTGTCATGTTTTGCTTCTTCCTGTGTCGACATTCCTTTATGTAGTGTCCTGGCTTATTGCAGAAGTGACATTTGCCCTTTTTCTTTCCTTTTTTCTTAAACTCCGTATCTTTCTTTGGGGGAATAGATTTGGAGTTCTGGATTTTTGGCTTGTCATCTTCTACTATATTTGCTTTGGAATGATTTTCCGAAGCACTTTCTTTCTTGTCTCGGTTTCTGGACTCTTCTTCTATACGAAGATGTCGTTGAAGCGCTTCAAGAGTGTACTTCCTTTCATCATGTTTCAATTTCTTTTTATAATCAAACCATGATGAGGGTAATTTTGCAATTACAACACCGACTAGGAATTCTTCAGGAAGATCTACCCCACCAATCTTCAATTCATCAACCAAGTTCTGTAGTTCGGTTACTTGGGAAAGAATTGGCTGATCATTTTAAATTTGAAGTGGACATAATTGTCGATCAGAAATTTCAAAGTCTTGATCTCTTGAGTTTTATATTTTGATCCAATTTTGTCCACAGATCTTTAGAGAGGATATTTTACGGTATGAGTTGTAGATGGAATTAGAGAGGCGTTTAAGATATGACCTTTGCATAGAAAATCGTCCTCCTTCCTTTTCTTCCGTTCGCCTTCACTTGTTACGAGTCATCGTCTTTTGGCTCGGTGGAGAAAGCAGATCATCATCAGGATGTAAGATAACCGAGTTGTCGAAAGAAAAGCATCTTTTTGCCATCTTGAGAAGAATTGACCGTCGAAAGCGATCCAGTCGTACAAAGTCTTGGTTCATGACTTGAATGGAATGAATTGTCTCCATTGTGAAAAGATAAAAAGATCTGTTTTGAATGTTAGTAATAGTAATTCACAACGAAGGATAGTAGAAATTGACCAGATCTATCAAGTTCAAGGCTCGACTTGAATAGTCGATTTCTCAAAAGCAGTTCTTTGCCCTTTTCCGGAATTTCAAGAAAGTGCAAACTAAGGAAATCTGCAAATTGTCTTCGAGGATACAATGAACTCTCAATCGATTTTCAACACGAAAATTTGCACATTTAAGTGTTGAACGGATCTCTAGTTTTAACACCGATATGCCTTAAGGCGTTGAGAAAAAATTCAAAGCAAGAGATTAAATCGAGTAATTGCACTGAGAAGATGATATAATCGTAAGGATTTTGAGTATATTTCTTACGGATTATAGTATCCAGGATTTATATCATTTGAAAGGTTATGGATTTCTTCCGAAGAGGTGTTAAAGAGCCTCTTCAAGAAATCCATACCCATTCGACAAATAATTGCCTTTTCATGAAAGGACATGACTCTTGTCCTATGGCGTTATTTCGGACAACGGTTATCAACAGGAAAAAGCGTATCCACATAAGCGACACGTGGCATAGGTGCCACATGTACAATCATGTCATAATTACTCTCAATTAAAAAATAATAAAACATCGGGTACCATGGCCCAAAAATTTGAACCGAGTGCCAAAAGACTAAGGCTTTCTTAGCTCCTTTGACGATGCTGAACGTGCGAAGTGTTAAGTGCGCCTAATAAAGCGCCAAAAAAGCGCCCAAGCGACCCTACACCACGCAGCATGTGACGGTGAGATTCGAACCACTGGTTGCATAAGCAAAAACTCCTTCTCTTACCGACTGGATATACACACTATTTATGGAAAGTTTAAATAATTAATATATTTATTTACTTTCTACAAATAATTTTTTATTTTTGAAATTTATTTTTATTCTAAAAAACACCAACAACAGTCTCACAACCACTTCCACGATCTTTAACAAGGATAATGAGGCTGCAAACATGTCCCACCATGAAGGTGGGACACCCCAAATATAAGTTGATCCAACAATCAAGTGGCCCACTATGTGAAGTTGGATGATTTTCCATTGTTTATCATGGTGGCCCACCTTATGATTTGATTAGTCTGATTTTTTGGGTGTCTAATTTTTATGGTGGGTGATCTTGCTTGATGGCTTTATTAATTGTCATTTATGCATAAATGGGCCCCACATACATGCAAAACGAGCTCTTGGGAAGAGATCCAACTCACGTGCTTTCTCATATTTTATTAAGAACTTATCCTTAAAAAGTGTAACTTGTTGTCTGCACCAGCCCATGGATCAAGAGCCTCCAGTTGATGGCCACACTTTCATCTGAGCCATTGTCTGATGAATTAATATCATAAGGGTTTTCATAGCCCTTCATTGGAATTTGCACAATTTGGACATGAGTAGTTATTTGATAAACCGGCAGTTCATACACATGGACTCAAAATCATAGACAACGCCTGTGTTTAATTCAAGTTAGAAACGCCTGTTTTTCATTCAAGTTAGACTGTCCACATCATGGGACCCGCTGTAGATATGTTATGATCCCAGAATCTGATTGATTTAAAAGTAGAAACAACCTATCAATGGAAATTGGTTTGTTGAATACAGACCAATGACATGTTTCGTTATAACCATCCATTGCAATCCAACCAATCGACTAATTAAGAAATTGGCTCTATCTAACTTTTGGTTAATTGACTCATCTGGATTGGGACACACAATTTGGGCGGTCTGATTTGAGATAAATAAATGGCACCTGTACAACTCCTGAGTGCATTTTGTGTGAAGCACCTGTATAACCGCTTACAGCCCTAATCCCTACCTAATTAGCCTAGTCTTCAGTCCCAGGCCCAGACAAAAGTCTTTGGGCCTGCCCAGTACAATGTTCTTAGTGGTCTGTGGCCTTATGGAATGTTCATACAGTACCAGCAGGGCTTCCAATTTCTACAAGTGGGACTCATGGTTCAGTGATCAAAACCATTGATATCATGCAAGCATCTGGGCCATCAAATATTAAGCCTTTTGTTTAATTATTGTAACCTGTTTTTAATTTTTTTTCATCCTAACCATCAATTGCATTGGACACATACTGAACAGGACTGCCCACAGGTGGGCCTGGGATCAGTTCAGGCCCAGATTTTGAATTGGTCATGCAATGCCTATTCAAAATATTGACCCTGCCTCCCCCATGTTCAGCCAATTGCCTACCTTACCATTGAAGAGTCGGTATTTTCCAAGGCTGTGGATTTTTGGTACATGGGCCATTTCGGGTAAATCCGATCTTTTGGTTAAATTAGTAGGGTTGATAAATTTAGTTAACTCTATTAGTATCGAGTCGCCCTGCTCCATTTGCAGGGACAATGATTATGAGTAGAGCACTTGCCTTGTCTTAAAACAAGGTCCAAGAGAGTTTTGATCAGGGCTCAAGAGGTTCCAAGGACTTGGAGAGTCCTCCTCCATGTGATCTTTCCTATGCGGATAGTCTATTGGTTTTCAAAGAAGTTTGTTGATTCACATAGTAGTCGTAGAATAAGGGACACATATATGGTAGCTCTTTCTTATATAAGAGTACTAGGTTTCCCTCTTTCTATTCTCATATTTATCTTCACCAATTCATACCAACATCCCACACATAACACATCAACGACACACTTTCATCGCTACTAATTTTCTTTTTACTTTTTTCCTCTAGTACTTGTACCCCTATATCTCTTGAAAAAATTTAAAATTCTGTAAAGTATAAACGACATTTAATTAAGTAGAAAATGTAACAACCCTAAATTTTAGTGCACTAAAAAACTAAAATAAATAGTTAAATATTTTATTTTTAATTAAAAAATAAAAACAAGTCAATATTTGAGTTGGTAGGGATGCTCTTAATTGAGAGGGAGGTCAAGGGATTAATTCTTGGAGAATATGGATGATCCAATCATATGTTATTCAATTTCAGAATCTTTTTTTAAAAAAAAAATCTAAATTTTAATAATTAAATTTAATAAACATATAATTTTAATTATTTGATCATTTAGGGTTTAGCCACCTAAGATGTATATCAAAGGTGGGTCCCACCGTGTAATATAACTCAATGAATAAAAATATCATTAATTAATAGGAACTCTGAATTCAAACAAACTCAATTACTTTTTGGATTCTACACTACTAGACTCAGATGAGTAACCCAACATCTCTCATGATTCATGGGAATTAAAATAAATTCTTTGTGATGGTTTGATTGATTGATATACTGATTTGAGTGTTTTGTTTCAATATTATATTATGCAGTAAATTATATGCTAATATGTGTCAAATTGCATGAATTATAATAATTGTACGTTAAATTTATTTATCAAGACAAGTATCTATGACAGTTATGAAAATGATACATTCATACACCATCCATCATTTATCGCATTTGCATAATACTTTGTTGATCTTAAGGGTCCTCTCTAAAAGAAATGTCGATCTTAGTAGAGCATTACCAGATGCGGGCTATGCCCAAGCCTACCGAAAGGTGGAAGCTTACCTGATGGGTGGATGCAGGTTGACGATCTCCAACCCAAGCTGATAAACGATCACCCCATCTGATACATTCATACATCATTACATCCATATCATTTTGCATTCTCTATTTTTATTATATTTTAATTTCAATCAGTATGAATCATGCTAAGTTTTCTCACTAAGCCTGGTCAGCTTACATTTTTATTGATAGGAAAACTGTACAGATAAGCAATTAACTGATGAGTCGATGTAGGAACAAGAATTGTAACTAAATTAGTGCATGACACACGTGAGACATGACCGTATTTGTCATGGAGGAATTGACTACATTTGGACCATTCCTAATTAATTAATTAGAATTTCATTTGTTCGGATATCAGATTTATATATAATGAATTATAGTAGTAGTTGTAAGATTTTTAAATATTTGATTGTTTTTATTGTTCTCAGTCTGTAGCAAATATTTGTTGGTAAGCTATATTGACTAGTGAATGATGCCTAATTTATGTTAATTGAATGTTTATGAATGTTGAGAATGAACAAATGTTGATGCTTAAATAATTTTGTGTGAATGATTGTGAATGGACCTAGTTGGAATGTATAAATGAATATTACTTTTGCCTCTGAATAATCGTATAATGGAATGAAGTTAGTACACTTTGTATACAAGTTACGACTTGAAACTCGGGTCTTAGGGTGCACACTCTGTACTCAAATTTCAAGGCGTGACATGATAAGAATGCCTACTCTCTTTTCTTTTTTGTCATTAAAGTCCTTACTTAATATCTTACACTACAAACTAACCACAAGAATCATTTCCCAATAAGAGATATCTGAGCTATCATTTGAAACGCAAGTGATTATGCAATTTTTAACCTGCCATTAATGTTAAGTTAAACCTAACTAGCGACGACTTTGAAACAAACATCTCCCATCTAAAAAGTTAATATCACCCTATCAGCATTAAAAAGAGCAGACACCTGAGGAGAATGCGCCTCGCAGCAGTAGTTGGGCCCGGCTTGCCTCCGCGTAGCCTAGGTTCCATAAGATCTTGCCCTAAAATGAGCTGTCAAAATGGATGGATGGCGTGAATATAAGGCACAGATCATGGCGAGCCTAGAGCCAGGGATCCACTGAAGCCATGTATGCTTTCAAGTTGCCCGAATCTACTGAAGCCGCTTCCATGTCGAATGGCTTGGATCCACCCAACCAACTCCCTATTGAATGGCCCAGATCCAAAGAAGTTGCCCCCGCTTTCAAATGGCACAGGCAAGCATCTTTAGGATGAAGATTTCCTACGTATGCCTTTCGCAAGAAGCGTTAGGAAGCTAGGTGGGGCCTGTTGGGGATTTTGGCCTGTGGAATCACACAGATCTAGATCTAGGATAGCAATCCAATGACACCAAGCATACACAAGAGAACACAGATTTAACGTGAAAAACCCTTGCGGGAAAAAACTACGGCACAAAGCGACAGATCTCCACTATGAAAATAGAAATAATTACAAAGAGAGAGGACTTACCCGATTCGAACAACCTCGAATCTCACCCTTACTACACCCTTTAGAAACCATAAAATCCCTTTAGGAACCCTTGGAACTACTTTAGAAAGCCTTAGAATACATCTCAATCCCGCATACACCCCTTTATATAAGTTTAGAAAGAAACAGACTTGGAATAGGAAACAAATTCTGCAAAATCTGCGTTTCCGCAATCGCATCTGCGGAACTTATCGATGTCATCGAGCCACTCTCGATGACAGCCTCGATATCATCGACGGTCCTTCGATGATATCGAAATAGGACCAAAACTATCCAGCGACCAGGGGTGAAAAATACTGTGAATTATCGATGGCATCGAGACCCTGTCGATAACAGCCTCGATATCATCGACGGTCCTGTCAATATCATCGACAGACCACCAGACAAATTTAAGACATCTGTCTATAACAGGGCCCACCGTGATGTTTGTGAGAAATCTACCCCGTCCATCCATTTTGAAACCTCATTTTAGCACATTTGAGTGAAAAATGATCCATATCCAAGATTGAAATGGGCTACATGAGAGGGAAAACTAGAGAAAGAAATGCCTACCGTTGAAACCTTCTTAGCCTCCACCTTGATATTTATATCCCATCCAAACTGTTTATAATATCATTCGCCTTGAGATGAACAAAAAAAATAAAAAACTTGGCCTGATATAATAATTTTGTAGCCATACGAATGTTTCAATTGTGGTCATTTAATCCAAACTATTTCCTCTCGTATGGCCAACTTGAATCTTGGATCCGACTCATTTTTTGTCTCATGTCCTAAAATTATCTCTAAAAATGTATGGATGGGTTGGATTTATTACAAATATTACAGTGGGACCCACTTAGCTTCTCAGACCTCCTGCAAAAGCCTTACACAGGTTGGATGTCAAATAAATATCACAGTGGGCCCTAAAAAATATTTAACGGTGAGAATCATTATCACCGCTACTTCCCGTGGTGTGGTCCACTGGAGATTTGGATATGCCTCAATTTTCAGATAGTGCCCTGAAATGATAAGGAAAAACGGATGAACAAGGTAGATTTCTCAAAAACATCATGGTGGGCCCCATTTAGGTTTCCAGTGCACGAAAGGCTTTCGCAGGAAATCCACGTTCGAAAAAATCACGCTGCGGATTTCCAGCGAAAGCCTTTTGCATGAAGTTCCTACACTAGAAACCTAAGTGGGACCGTGATGTTTTTTAGAAATCCAATCCGTCCATCCATTTTATGAGATCATTTTAAGACATGCGTACAAAAACGAGTCAAATCCAATTATAACACCCCAAATTTCGTAACCCAAGTTTTGTACTCATTTTCCCGAAATCCCGAGAGTTAACGTACAAGGATAGCCCACATTTCACGGTAATATATATATATATATATATTTTAAGTATAAGTGAGCAAACGCAACAGAAGAAAAGTAAATCAAATATAAAAGGAAAGTCCATATAACCATTCCAAAATTATTCAAGTGGTTACCCATAGGGCTTATACAAACTAATGACTCAAATCACTCACAAATATAAAAATGTACTAAAGCAAATGTGAAAGACAACTATAAAGTAATAAATCTAAACTGCAATATCAAATAGTTCCCCGCACTCCACATAAGCACCAACCTGCACATCTTTAATGTATCCTGCACAAACTGAATACGGTTTAATAACATTAATGGCTATCCCAGTGAGGTATACCCTCCAAGATTTATAAGCGTCACAATAGTTAAGAATGAAATTCAAATAACTCAGGAAAATACAATATCCAACGTAAACTTCACAAGTTGAATACAAAAGTATATAATTTATGTTTCCTAAGTGACATATAGGATGATACACTTGTAATTCAAAAGAAGATATAACTCACATTTTCAAGTACAAATTTAAGAAAATATAATGTCTAAATTACAATTCAACACTCACAAGTACAACACTGATTGCATGTCCACCTAGAATTCAAGGTGTAACATAAAGAGATACAATCCATTCCCCACAAATATAACACAAACGGTTATAACATACAGACTACGACTTAATGTATAACATATGAAGATACAATCCATTTCTTACACACTATTCAATAACCAACTTAATCTTGAATAATGAATGAATGCATGAATGCAATTAGCCTAGAAATGCACATCCAGCTAAACAAATGAATGGACTGTTCAAACAATTGGCCCATTCATATATGATACCGAGTCTTTCAAACAGTCGACTCATTCAAAATGCAAAAAGGGTAGTTCGAACAGTACATTGGTATTTCAAACAGTCGACTAGGCACCCGATAACGCCCACATGTAATGTTTGCTTGATTAACCTAACCGCTATTAGTCCAATTTACAAACAGAATATCAGAGAAGCTCAAAGGTCACTATGGGAGGTGCATGTAACCCAGCATAGGCTGACAGATCAGGCATAGTGTCCCATTCTACCATCCCCAGCTCATGAGACTTAAATAAGTAAGATTTTAACATACTCAGATGATTATAAATGATATTGGTAAAATAAAGAATTCATGACATTCTATTTACAAGAATCTCTATAACTAGTGGTCACTCATGATTCGACACGTATACCTTACTATCACAAGTCCAGATATACTTTCAACAAAGAGTTCTCCCAGCATGTCATATTGACATTAAGTCCTTCAAGGACACTACCAAAATAATGCAATCCATAACCCACAAGAACGCAAATAATTCATGAGATAGTAAGTATACAACTACATAACATTTAATTTATTCACAACCAGCCACTAGTTATAAGAATCCCTAATATACATATCCATCAGCATATAGTATTAAATTTTCAATACAATCCATTAACACCAAACAAATGTCAAAATTAATCTCAATCAATTTAATATACATTATCAAACAAATACACATGTAAATGCTCATCAAAACTAAACTAGAGAAAATAATTCTACATTCAAATAAATCATAATTCTATAGAATTTAGATCATTAATTTTTATAAATCTAGAAATATACTTATATTGTTCCTAATTATAAGGGAATGTGCACATATAAATACAAATCATATTAAAGTGAATATCAACAATTCATGACTCAACTAATTATTCAATTATACACATAAACTAACAAAATATTATTAGGCAATTAATTCTAAAGAGAACTAAATTGACTATTGTAATAAAAAGTAAGCTTAAAGGGTGAATCCTTACCTTAAATCTGATTCACTTCAATTTTCCAACCCGAATCCAACTCACTCCCTACTCAACTTGAAGCCAGAAGATCTCAATCAACTAGGATTAAACTCAACTGGAGAAACTTGAAACGTCGAATCTAGGTAGAACTCTTTGACAAAAGTCCTTCAAAATAAGCTTTCAAAATAAATGGAAAACTCAATGAGTTCCACTGAGTTAAAACAAATGGAAAACTCAGTGAGTTCCACTTAGTTAACTCAGAAGAAATGTGTTTGAACAATACCAAATCAGTTTGAATAGAGTCAATCACCTCCATGCATTAGAGCTCACAACTTGGCAGATGGCTGGACTGAATCTAATAAGGAGGCAACCCGTGGATGTGCCATAATGAATTTGGTCTCAGTTGAACTCAAGCATTTGCTGAGTCAACCCGATCCGATCCGACTAGACAGACCACACTTCTTTCTCTTTCTCTTTCTTCTTTCTCTTCTTTCTTTCCTTCTCTCATCTTCTTCTCTAATATACCAACAATGTCCAGCACTCCTAAACAGATTAAGAAATCGAATCCATTCAACTCAGTGAGTCAATACCCCGAGCAGGCCCGCACCTGATCCGACAACTTAACATAGCTACTGGACAGAGATTTTGCCTACGCTACTTCCCTTATTCCTTCCAATTTCTCCCCCATCCCAATACTCAGTCCAATGATTGAATCGAACTAAACTCAGCTCTGGGTTTTTAAATCATTACTCAACTAAACGCAAGATGAGTCGACTTGACTCAGCGATCCGATCTTCAACAAATGTCTTGTATCAGACCCAACAGTGTATCCTGCATGATCGGAGCGAACTCCAGCTTCGTCTTTTACGTTTTACGACCACTGAGAGCTCTTTGAACAGCAGGGATTCAAAATCGACTCAGCTCAAACCGAGTCAGACTCAGGACAGACCCACTCGACCAGTTTCAGTGCATTTTTTATGAAATTGTTGTCTTCAACATGCTGACCTGATCTTGATGGAATTAACAGGAATTAGACACCCATTAGATGGGCTACGGAATGGACATCTTGGATGTGTGATTGATGATCGGGTTGAGATCAACGACTGGTGTAGCTTGGTGAGAAAAAGAGCTCCGATAGTGGCAGATTTCAAATGGTATTGATTTCCTTTGGGTTGATGCTTCCGGACACTTCAGATCTGACCCAGGAAGCTTGTATGAGAAGGGTTTCAGAGCTCTAAGGCCGTTTGGGTGGTGGGTTCGGAACTTGAAAGTTGCGGCTCGGTTTCTCTCCTCTCTAATGCCAGAAAAACAAAAACCCTAATACAACGATTGCTTTATATGTTTAGCATGACCTGTGAGCTTAGCTTGAATGACTGGGATGATCCCATTTGGATGGCGCAGATGAAGTTTTTGTTGAAAATGGCATATAACAGAGAAGATTCCTCCTTTCAGTTTTTGCACAGCTGGCGATCCACTCTTTTGAAATGGAAGGCTGGGATCTCCCTTATCAAGGACTGAGATGAGAGAACTCTCTCACCCGGATTGCAAACATGGAACTGAAATAGATTTCCGTTTTCAGAAATAACCATATACACACCCTGTTTACACCGAGAATCATGTGTATATACACATGTTTCAGCACAACGTAACGAGTTAGGTTTTGGACAGAATCAACCGTTCCACAAGATAGACGGTTTAGATCATTGAAATGACCACGAGTGGTGGGCCACAGTTCAAACGAATTGATGATGTTCGTCGATGGTGGAAACTGGAAAGGAAGAAGGAAAATTCCTTTCAGAATATTTCTGTTAAAACCGATTTGAGTGGTCTTGAGATCGATACAATGCACCGTGTCTGCACACAATTTGTGCACACAAGCCATTCAAAAGTGGGGTCCACAGTAATTATTTGTGAAATCCACTCCATCTGCCTAATTCTATGGCCACAGTAACACCTGCCTGATTTTATGGCCACGGTAACACCCGAGTATGAGAGATACAGGGTATTACACCAATACTCAAGTGCGCCGAAACGTGAAGATTGAACTTACACAGTTGAAATATTCATAGGTCACAAAAGTTTTGAATCCGGATAATATTTGTGTTCTCAACTAATCCCAGTAGGAATGACGTTATAAATGGTATAGATGGCATGTAAACATCACTATCAACCCCAAGGAGGTTTCAACAGTAAGAATTTTCCAACCCCCTTTTCCTTCAGTACGGCTCAATCGAGTACTGTACCCAATCACTTTTGGTCTCAAGTCTTAAAATAAGCTCCAAAAACAGATGTACGAGTTAGATTTCTCACAAACATCATGGTAGGCCCACCTAGATTTTGAGCGAACTTAGCAAGATTTTGTAGGCCTTGGAGGCGGATTACTGCATCCTTAGGGGACGCGGATCGGATCAGGTTGAGTAGCAAGACTCACTGCTGAAGTGACGTCACCAAGTTCCATGGCCCCACCATGATGTATGTGTTGTATCCTATCGTCCATACATTTGGAGAGATCCTTTTAGGATATGGTCCAAAGAACGAGGTTGATCTAAGACTGGAGTGGACCCTACCACAGAAAATAGTGGTGAGAGTGACGCCCATCGTTGAAACCTTCAAAAGGTCCACCATGATTTTTATTTGAGATCTAATCGGTTCATGTGTTAATGCAGACACGAAAGGAGGAAAACACAAATGTTAGGTTGATCGAAAACTTTTGTGGCCCTTAGAACTTTTTAATGGTGGGTGTCACTCTCCCCACTATTTTCTGTGGTGGGGACCTCTAGATCTTCGTATCTGACTCATTCTTTAGATCATGCCCTAATATGATCTCTCCAAATGGATGGGCGGTGTAGATACAGAACATACATCATGGTGTGGCCCACAGAACTTGGTGACATCACTTCATTAGGGAGTCTGGCTACTAGACCGGTCAGTAGCTAATCCGCCCCCGTCATTAGGGAGGTGAGGGATGCAGATTGCATCTTACCTCTGCCCGTCTCTAGGAATAGGCGGGAGCTTTGAGTGGCCACCGTGATGTATGGGTCTTATCCACACCGTTCATCCATTTTTTTCCATCATTTTTAGCTAGTAGCTCAAAAATGTGGCAGATCTAAGACAGATGTGAGCTACACAGTGGGGATTAAACCCTTACTGTTGAAAAATTCATGGGGGCTAAAGAAGTTCTGGATGGAGCTGATATTTGTGTTTTCTCTTCATTAGATGGGTCCATTGTTCACTCCCCAAGTATAGGGTTGTGATGTAGTAATAAACTTGGTGAGACCGAGGTCGAATCCATAGAGACTGAAACCTATACGTAATCTGAAGGCAACCAAAACTAGAACTAGAATAAGATGAAATCTAAATCGAGTGTTTTTAAGAGAATAATGGTGAATAATTAAATTAAAACTTATAGAATTCAAAGGTGGTAACTAGGGTGCCAAGGGTCCACTTGTAGCAATTGGGAAGATACCTTGCATAATTCAAGGACACAACTGGAATCAGAGTCCTATCTTATCCTGTTGGTAAGAAGAGATTTGTCAAATCTTTGAATGTCTCATGGATCTAATCATCAACAGATACAATTGGTGTAGATTTGGAAGTGATTTCATCACCTAACCATGTTTAGGAGACTATGACAAACAACAACAATTTACCAATCTCATAGCCAATAATGAGAGAATTGTAAAAGTTAGGAAGGATTCTATCACCCTACCATGCCCATGAGACGATGGTGAACAACGGGTCTTACTAATTTCACAATCTCAATAATGGAAAACATACTTAAAGCTATCGCAGATCCATTGTAATTTTAGTCACAACAAACTATTAAAAACTAAAAGTATAGTTTCATAATTAAATTAAAATCCGCGAAAATCCATAAAACATGAATTAAAGCAAAGCAATTATCCTAATCATGTTACAAGCTTCACCTCTTAGCCCTAGCTAAGAGGTTTAGCCAACCATAGTTTTGATTAACTAAAACCTTTCAAAGAAAATAATAAAACGCAGGAGAAGAGAAGAAGAAAACTCCAAACTCTCTCTCTTTCCAGATGTATGGCCTCCATGGCTGCCCGCCTGATGCACCAAGATGAATCCCTCTATTTCTCTCTCCCTTTTTATAGACAGCCTGAGTGGTGTAGAGTCCGTGCTGTAGTCGGCGTAGGGAGAGGCGGTATGCCACTTATGCAGTTACCCTGCGTATAGCTTTTACGCTGATGTTTGGTGGCCCCCACAGACGAGTTCTGATAGAAAATCCACTCCGTTCATTGAGATCAGCATGGAAAACCGGTCAGACACAATTGTTTTTCTTCTATTTTGGTGTGGCCCACATAGCTTTTTGTTACACAATTCGTCCTTCGTTTAGACGGTTGAAAACCGATCTTCATTGTTTCTTCAAATTTCGTCATCTAGGCTAACTAGGATGATAGGGAGCGTGGGCTTCTGATGGACGGTCCAGATTCGACCGATGAAGCACGGTGGAGGCCCACAAGATTCAACCGCAGGCTCTGTTTGCGAAACAGAGTTTACGGACCGCTGCTGTGATGATCGGTGGGGCCCACCTTGATGTCTATGGAGAAATCTACCCTGTCCATTGAAATTCTGGCGAAAACTAGTTGGGAAAGAGTAGTTTTGGTAGGTTCTTATGTGGCCCACTATACGAACTTAAGTCGCCATTCATCTTACGTTTTCTAACAATACACGTGTGTACGTGCGCAAGGGGTCAAAAAATCAACATGACTGGGGTAGTGACCACCCCTTGGAGTGAGTGGACGGTTCAGATCACTGATTTGGATGATGGGTGGGCCCCACTACCCAAAAACGGTCGGACGCTACAAAGACGCTGTTAAGTTTTTTTTTAGAAATAGTCGGTCAACCCTTTGTTTGACCAAATCCCATGTCTGGTGTGGCTCTCGTGTGCATGTGCTATGTACACGCATGTGAGCATTTGGGGTCCATCGTGATGTGTGTAAAAAATCCGTGCCGTCCATCCATTTTTTTGCCTCATTTAAGGCATTGAGACCAAAAGTGAAGCATATCCATATATTAGGTGGGCCCTAGTTTGATAATTCATGGGCTGATCTGTTGGGATACTTCCACAGGGATCCAAGAGCTGAAATTCGATATATACGGTTAATTTACGGTGCTCAGGCCATGTATGAAGTTTCAGACCGAGCAAATGGTGGAAACCCTGTGATCTTGCATTCTGGACCAATTTCGGGCCACTTTAGCTTCAGTTTCTCGATTTTCTCGGATCTCTGGTGTGTAAATTCGTCAATCTTGGTCCCCTAAAGTCCGTCCCTTGCCTTGGTGATTCTTGAACGTTAAATTCACGCTTTTAGTACCCTGTTTCAGTCCAAGCTCGTAAATACACCTTGCATCACAAACACGATTAAATCGGGCCGTTAAACAATATTATGTTCGTAAATCCAGACAATAATTGGGGTCTGATATGCAATATTTGACCCTCAACACAACTCCTAACCTACATCTTGCTAGTCCCGGGCAAAGTAGGCGAAAAGTAAGTTGAGACTTATAGGAAAATTTCTGTAAACTCAAGTGATCACTACAAAAAAAAATGACCAAGCCTAAGGCCGTATGGTGGTTTCCCCGACGGCTTTTCTCCATCGGCGAAAACAAGGCGTAATTAAACCCTTTATTATAGGTGTTACCTTTACTTTGGAGCTCACCTTGATGATTTGATATATATCCACACCGTCCATCCATTTTTCCAGCCCAATTTAGTATGTGGTTCAAAAAGTTAGGGAGATCCAAATCTTAGGTGGACGACGCAATAGGAAATTGTGGGGATTAAATGCTTACCATTAAAACTTCAAGGCCCACCGTAATGTTTATGTTCCATCTAACCCGTTGATAAGGTCCAACAGACAGTAATGCCCATAGTTATGTTTATTTTCCATCCATCCTTAATAGAAAACTTCTTGTGGCCCTCAAAAGATTTTTAATAGTCATTCACAACTGTTTCAAGTGGTGGGGTCCACCTGAGATTCGGATCTGCATAAGTGTTAGGGTTAGTTCTTATAATGGGCTGAAAAAAAGGATGGACGGTGTGGATATAGGAAAAAGTGATCAAGGTAGGCCCCACACAGTAAGTGTAACACCCAATAAAAGATTGGCCGATTAACACCTAAGATTCCTATCCATTTTCCATGTCCCGAGAGAGAGGGAAACCGAAAACCCCTCCCGCCTGAAACCCATCTCTCTATCATTCTTCGACGCCCTAACCCTAATCCCCTCTCTCTCTCTCTCTCTCTCTCTCTCTCTCTCTCTCTACCTTGGCTCCAGATTACATCCTTCCCACACACAGTTGTTGTCCCTTTCTTGTGATCGAATCAAGGCCCGTTTAATGTCCAACTTCCATTCGATGCCTATTTCAGGGTCCAGATTTGGTCCATGAAAATCGTGAGTTGTTCACCGTTGATCATTGCCAAAGCTGGCCATATGATGAGGTAGAGAGATGGCCGTCCATTCATATTTTTTCATAGAAGCAACCGACCTCTCTCCTACAAGGGCATCTAAAGACGAACAGGATCTGGAGCAGATCTATTCCACATCAAGGTCGTTGGAGAGCAAAGTATTGAAACATGGTAGTTCTCTTTAAACAAGGTAATTCCCAGAGTCGTTTGCTTCTTATTCTTTAGGTGTCATGTATTATGGACCAGATTACTAAAAAATATATATTGCATCTCTGTTTTTTCCTGTCCTATGAGAACAGGTTTGGCAATGGTAGCAATAGTCCGTTTCTATATGTGCCCTCTACTCATTCGATAAAATGCCTGAGAAGGATGTTCCTTGCTGTCAATGTCAAGTTGTTGCTTTCTTACTGTTGAAAGTCAATGCATCTCTTGCAATGTTTCTTTTGCTTGCTTTAACAAATTTCATCATCATTCAACAAAAAAAAAAAAAAAAAAAAAGAAGGAAAAGGAAAGTGAGGTTGCTGACAATCCCATAAATTTTGGAATTTACAATGACGCTCTTTTATTTAATTTCCACCTACCCTTTTTTGGTTTTTTCATTTTTCCATTTCAGATACTCATTGCTCTAATTTACAAGGGACTTTCATGCTTCAACTATCATTGGACTGTTGCCTGCTACTTGTTTCTACATTCAGTCATTTTGCATGAATTTCATCTCTGCACTCTCAGTTTTCTTTGAAATCTTCCTGTATGTTTAGTAAGAAATCAGTCCAGGATTACATTGAACAATAACAACTACTGCTCGATCTTCTGTTGATGGCACAGGACAAACAACTCTCAAATCAAGAGCTTGTTGGAATTTTTGACGGTTGTAATGATGCGTTGGAGAATGAAGAAGTAATGATGATACTTATAGGAGGGTGATTACGTCCTCTTTGGTGGTAATGGAAAATGCAGATTGCGAGGCTTGCAAGTCTGCAAATTGCTGGAACAGGACTGTTTGTCACATCTGCCAAAATGCATTTTGAGGGTTCCACCCAGCTTTCTTGTCTATATATTTTTACACCAGGTGCAGGTGTGTGGGATCTAGGCCATTCATTAGGTAAGTTGCACAGTGAACATGACTTTGGCCACAAATCATCAAGTAGGTTACACATGTACAGACAGTTGCTCATATTTATCTGAGAGCTCTCTTAGGAATTTGGCTAGTAAGAAGTTACCATATATGCAGTACTAATTATGGCATACTCATTATATAACAGAAAACAAAGTCCTTCTGTTGATTCCTTATTTATGGTTTGCAGTTTGTACTGAGAAAACATGCTGGTCATCAGTATACATTATTGCCATATTTAAGACAGTTTTAACTATTGTCTCCAAACCTTTTCAATGAAAGCATCCTTGATTAATCACACTTTAACGGATTATATATAATTTTTTTTTATTGTTAATCTATATATAAATAGTTGTACAGTCAGGACTTAAATCAAGACAAACTGGTGGGAATAAATATTTGAATCTTGAAACTCCCAAAAATAGATTGTTTTGGTGGTTTATGAGTGCTAATGCTGTAACTTCTTATTTTATTGGTTAAATTATATACAAAACAGCATTTTATTGAAGTAGTTTCCAGCTGCTAGGAACTAAATTCTAGATGGCGATGACGATGATGATGATGATGAAAGGAATTGATGGTGATGATCAGGAAAAAAAAGGGTTATATTGTAGGCTATAGAAAGCACACGAGCATTTTTTAACCTTTCAAATTATTAAAATAAGATGAACGTCTAGTGCTTAATGACGGAAAAGAAGAATGATCTTTGGATTTGGTTGTTTTGTCTTTGGCTTTTAGACTTTAGTTGCAGCTTTGAAGTTTGATACCTTTTAATCTGCTCTGTTTCTATTTGTAGGAAAACCTGAAGTCTCTAAAATTTTGGAAAGAATTTGAAGCATCTAAAGAAAACAAAAATGGTGAAAGCTCTCACAATGGTATAGGTTTGGAAATCCAGGTACCCGCTGAATATGTTACTGCCATAAATCGTCAAGTGTGCTAAAAAAATGCTATTAGGGAGATCACAATTAAGGAAAATCATATACTTGAGATTAGATCTACAGATTGAGATCACATCTGGCATACATGATGGTGAAGATGGAGTCAATGGAGAATGACGGTATGGCATAATTGGATTTGAAGAGAGGGGAATGGAATCTCTGCTACTGCTGTTGAAAAAGAAAAAAGTGCTCCAATGATGGCTTTAACGCTTGATGACAGTACAGTAGGAGGTGTTAGATGACACAGGTGTTATCTATGATTTTAGAACGGAGTAATCAATTTGTTGTTGGAGTGTTTTGTCCATTGAATTTTTATTTACAAAGGCATTCCTAATTGATGTGGTGAATAATCACAGGAGAAATAGAGAAAGTTCCACCCGAGGTTGCTAGTAACGGTTGCTGAAACATTTGGGTTAGAGTTCTCTTCTCTATGGAAAAAATCTAACTTGTGCACCCTGCATCGTGTTCTTTACTGTGTTCTCCAATAAAAATAATGAGCTGGAGCAACAATTGGGGGATTTGTATTGTTCATCTCATGGGCCCAAAACTCTCATCAATCGAACAATCATAAATGGTTTGATCTGCGACCTGTAAATGAACTGTAGAAAGAATACCATTGATGGTCCACTTTCAACTGGAAGAAGTTTCTAATTAAAAAAAGGGTAGAAGTTCATTGATGGGATGGGTAGGATTGTTTGATTCATGATTTCTTTAGACTGGCCCTTCCACAGTGGGGCCCAACTGATAAGCAGTTCAAACCACCAGATTGTTATGGCACACATCTGATATCTCCAGTTGCACATGATAAGTGCATCATACATGTGGGCATTTTAGATAGTCTATTTTGTAATGTGATCTATTTTGTTTGTCTGGGCATTCAATTTGTTTTTATCATTCTATTTAACCATTTTTTAATGATGTTGTCTGATTTCTGAGTTATTATGCATTTCTTCTCACCATTTTACCACCTTAAAGTTTTAGCAGAATGTCTTAAGCCATAATGATTTCTGAGACATTTTGTCAACAAAGGAAACAAGATTTAAAATTCAAGAGTAGATAGGATACTTGATCATGGACCATTGTGACCCTGATCCATGACTTAGTGATGATTTCTCTTTTGCATGAATATGTTAGTTTAAGCCATAGAAATTTCTCTTTTGATTCATTTTCAAAGAAGCCGGTATGGAGATCTGAAGTAAATGATGTTCCCGTTAGAAATATGAATGAGAACAGCTTGTTGGATTCTTCATCCCTCGTAGAACTACAAAATACTTCATCTATTATAAAGACTAATGAAATTAATAGTAAAGATAGTTATAGCTAGTAACGAAGATTTTCAAGGGGCTGATAACTTTCTTGAAAGTCATTGGATTCCAATTGGATGGGCAAGAATTTCAGAACTCATCCAGAAAGTGCAAGTTGATGCTCACTGGTCTTCACGGCCTATAGAGTTCGCTGATGATGATGATGATCTAACTGTTGCAGATTAGTAGCTCCATGCTAGGAAGGGCTAGCAGGGCCTACAGGGTGGTGCCATGTCATTGCAGGTCATCCATCGATTAATACATGGCTAAGTAATGCTCGGTGGTTACATCCCGCAATCAGTGTTGCTTTGAGAGATGAAGGACGGTTCATTAGTGAGTGCATGAAGCACCTTCTATATGAGGTGAGAGCTGATTTTATTTATGTATTTATTTTTTGTGCTGAGTTAGAGCTACTCCATCAATCTGACTTTGGGACAGTGACTTAACGACAGTGATTTTATTGGAGTTAAAATAGGATTGTTTCCAAGTACATTTTCCTTTTGGTGTATTGGCTTAACTTGTAAGTTTCCTTTTACAGCAATCTCGTTGTGGATTTTTTAATGCTTGTAGTCGATCATGAGCTCACTAGTTTTTTGTTGTTGTTTTTTTTCTGCCTTTCTTTATTTTGTTGATTTGTTTCTTTTCTTTTCATTTCTTTTTTATTTGTATCCCTTAGACATGTATCTCTAATACGTTAGAATCTAATTCTGTTGATGTTCTTAAGTGCCAATACTGATATGCTACTTTCATGTGATGGGTTTCTTAAACAATTTATGTTACTCTTTGTTACCCTTTCTAGATTGACATAATTGCAATGTTCCTGTCTCATTCCAGATCTTTTCATGACAAGACAGATTGAAGCAATGATATGATGCTTGCCATTGCAATGATTTCTTTTCTTTTCTATTTCCTTTTGCAGTTAGATGTGGCTGCCCCATTGCTTGCTGTGTTGGATAAACCCATCATGTTTGCAAAAGTAAATGCTGACAAGTTTACTCATCTTGCTTCCAAATATGAAGTCGAGTATGTTTCTCTGTTCTTTAGTTTCCTTGCCCCTCCGTATTATAAATATCCGTTGTTTAATACCTTGAATGTGAAACTTTCACAAAAAAGTTGTTTAGGAAATTTTGTGGTGGCCTATGGTATTAGATAAGATTTGGTCATGATATTTGTAAATGCATTTCAAGACAAGGTTTCTCATTTTCTACCCTCAAGCATGACATATGTGAAGCTGGATCATGTGGTGAACATCCAAGTTGTCCATCAAGTGGTCCCCTTTGTGTAGCTGTCCTGGACAAAAAATCAATCTGTTCACTTGCCTGGTAGGGTGGTTTAGAAAATGAATGGAAGACCAAACATTGGTTTTTTACGCTGGCCCACCAGGTGATTAGACCAGGGCATCTACATGATGGGGACTACCTAATGTATGTCTCAATCTTGAATGCATTTTCCATCTTGTTGTGTTTGCTGGAGTATAGGTGGGCTGGCTGTACACACATGTGGGTTAGCAACCCTCTACAGCCAGCCAACATTTTTTATGCTTTAATGATTAAAATATGCATCTTGTGTGGTCCTGTGGATATCCTACACTGAAGCTCTTTATGCATGGTGTCCTGGTAGAGTATTCTGGTCCAAGGAAAGCTGAGTTGCTTGTTAAATACCTGAAAAAGTTTGTTGGACCTGATGTTTCCCTCCTTGAATCGGACTCTGCTATCAGTAGCTTTATTGAAACAGCTGGTACACAGTTTCCTATATTTATTGGATTTGGCTTGAACGAAACATTAATCGTGGATTTTGCCAGAAAGTACAAGAAAGCATGGTGTTCTGTAGCGAAGGATTTCTCTGAGGACATTATGGTAGTATATGATTTTGACAAGGTCCCTGCTTTGGTTTGCATTCATCCAAGCTTATGATGAAAAGAGCATTTTCTATGGCCCCTTTGAAGGTTAGTTGAATTGCAGGTTCTTGGAACTTTATTTATCTATGCTTCTGCCAACTTCAATCATGTTTGTAATGCTTTCTTCCAAATAACTTCGACTTCAAAACATGCATTCATTGAGCAAGGAAGCAAGATGTCAGACATGGCGAGCTTGGCTGACGTGCTGACACATTATAATATTGAGGTTTGCCGATCCCACTTGTGTGTGTGTCACTGTTTCAACAAACATGCGTCCACGAGTCAGGTTAGAGCTACTCCATCAATCTGACTTTGGGACAGCGACTTAACGACAGTGATTTTATGGATTGTCTATTTTATTGGAGTTAAAATAGGATTGTTTCCAATTTATAGTACCTGTGTATCAGGGGTTGCAGAGTATTAAATAAGGGGACATATTTGATACTCTGGAAGTGCATGATGATTCATACACAGTCGGTGTGATATTGTAGATATGGCTCAAATAAAAAGCCATATAAGTTGTGTAACCCACCGTTTGAGTCTCAAATCAGATTGGTCAGACGTCCGTGGTCTAGGATTCATGAAAATTTGTTTGTTGAAACAGGACCTTTTGGTATTGTCCAATTCCAACCATCCAATAAATGTCGACCAATATAAGTAGTGGATGATCAAATAAAGATGTTTTTTAGTTTTCAGTACGTATATATTAGTAAAGAAAATTTGGACAGTTTATCTCGGATTATTTTATGCATTTATGCACTTTCCAAGTGCCTGCATATCATCCCTCACTGTCTGCCACAGGCTGCTCAAACCAATGGAGGTAAAAAAGACCCACTGGTCACCTGGGTACACAAAAAATTTCAGGTTAACCAAACCCAAACTGTTCTTTTTAAATGATTGCTAGCTAGACATGATAATGAGTAATGACTTGCTTTCTGTAAATTTTACATTATTGATAAAAAATAATTGTTTGGTGCTGTTTTCCTGCCCAATAAATGTGTGCTTGCTGTTAACTTTTCTGGAATGTGAGTATTGACTCCTCTCAAAATGCAGGGGATACTAACCAATGAAACATGATGCTTTACGGTGTGAAACTGTGACAGCAAGGGATGGAACTTTTCTAGACTTGAGCCTTGATATCGAACAAAACAGCTCTACATATTATGCACATGTTTCACTTGGAGAAGGTTTGCCATGTTAGTATTTTTAGAGTCTTTTACAGGAACTATGCAAGTTTAGAACTCTCCTAGATTAATCCTAATAAAGGATAGTTAGCTTCTTTACTCTTTGTACTAAGATTATAGATAAATGGATTTTGGCTCAATGGATTGAGGTGATTTGTTAGACAAGATCTACATTAGCTGACCAAAGTCAATCTACAACAGGTGATTTGGATGTATTGTGATCATGAGCTATGTAGGTTCATTAAAATTGTGGCTTTGAGTGTGGTGGATCATTTTCAGATACAATGTATGTGCAGGGTCAAAGATTCCTTCAAACCATGGCTTTTGGATCAAGGGATTGAGGGTGCTTTGCTATACATTATCTACACTGGGCTCTAAACATGATTCATCTGTCATTTGGAGCATTCTTTTTCATCTTAGACTGGATACAAATTGTACATGCTAAGTTCCAGCCAAATTGATCGGAAACCCATATTCCAGGATAATACAAACCTATTTTGAAAGATCCTTAGACTTACTGATATTGAGCATGGGTTTGTTCTGTTGTGGTAAGTAGTTTCTCTTTGTTCTTTGAGAATGTCATGGGCAACCATTTTTTCTTATGTATTTCTTATTTTACTTTATTTTTTACTTGCTCTTCAGTTTTTTCTATGCTCATTTTTTCTAAGAAAATGCAGAAGTTAATATTCTGGGCTGTAAGATATTTGTTGGTCGTATTGGCTAGGAAGTCATGTTTTTTTAATATTGCTATTTTTGAAATATTTTATGTGATTTGGAACCTTTAAGTATCATCTTGATTGATTGATTTGTAATTAATATATTTCCAATGCTACAACACTAATTTCTTATTAGATTTTTTATAATTTGTATGATCTTCCCATGATTCTTTTAACTTTTGCAGTTGTTTTGTTTGTTTGTTTTTTTTTTTTTTTTTGTTTTTGTTTTTTTTTTGAAATTTCTAATTGAATGTATTCACAGTTACAAAAGCGTCAGCTCTTTCTCACCTGTTATGGTGCAATACTAGGTATACCTTTGTGGTGTCGCTGAGGTTCATATACTGTGCAATAGTTGACTGCAAGTCATTAGATTTTCTTAGATTTGGGTGTTCCCACACAGTGGCAGTTTGATGATTTTGGAGTCCTTGGTTAGAGTTTGGGTTGAAAGTGCGAGTGTTGGAGCTGACACTTTCGGAGTCCGAACTCATTCTTTTGAAAAATAGAAAAATGAGAATATTAGTAAATATGGATTTTCTTATTAAGAAGAAAATGGAAGATAGATTGAAAAACATTTCAGAGATTTTTTTTCTTCTTTTTTGCTTCAAGAGAGAGACAGAGAGGTGAGAGTGGGGAAATCGAGGGAGAGAGTGGGGGAATGAAGTGGCCGCGTGAGATTTGAAAATAGAGTGTAGTTTGGTTTGAAAATGACGTTTCGCATTTTTGTTTGACTTCAAAGTAAAGGTGATGTATCTTCTTATTTATTCAATCATGGAATGCAGGATTTTGCCGTTAAGGTTCTTACAGATCAGGACTTTCATGAGGATCAACTGAAGGACTTTCTAAGGGAGGTATGCATTCGAAACATTGCTAATAATGTTCTTTGAAACTGTACCCATTTATATATCCAGATGTGCGTCGGAGCTGTCTGAATGTTAAGCGGGGGTCTCTGGAAGGTGGGAACCGCTATTATGACCATGATGAAGTTGTCTATTTTCTATGGACAACATTGGAGTGGCCTGACCATTTAGACAGGCCGTGTTTATGTATTTGTTCGAAAATGATTGAGCAAACCCGGATGTGCGTCGGAGCTATCCGGATGTTGAGCGGGAGTCCCTGGAAGGTGAGAACTGCTGTTATGACCATGATGAAGCTGTCCATTTCCTATGGACAACATTGGAATGGCGTGGTCATTTGGACAGGCCGTGTTTATATCTGTATTTGCAGGGACCACACCCTTAACCTTAAACCTAAACATATAACCTAAACCTATAACCTAAACTTAAACCTAAAGCCTAAATGTATTCTCAAATCCTTAAACCTAAACTTACACCTAATCCTAATCTCAACTCTCTAACCTAAACCTAAACCTAAACTTGAAAACCCAAACCTAAACCCGATCTCGAACCCGAACCCGATTTCCTAAACCTAAACCTTAACTTTAACCTATTCTCAATTCTCTAAAGCTATAACTTATAACCTAAACCTAAAATCTAAATGTATTCTCAAATCCCTAAACCTAACCTTAACCTAATCCTAATATCAACTCCCTAACTTAAACCTAAACCTAAACCTGAAAACCCAAACCTAAACCCGATCTCGAACCTGAACCCGATTTCTTAAACCTAAACCTTAACCTATTCTCAATTCCCTAAAGCTATAATCTATAATCTATAACCTAAATCTAAACTTAAAACCTAAATGTATTCTCGATCCCTAAACCTAAACCTCTAACCTAATCCTAAAATCTAAATGTATTCTCAAATCTTTAAACCTAAACCTACACCTAATCTCAATCTCAACTCCTAAGCTAAACTTAAACCTACACCTAATCTTAATCTCAACTCCCTAAGCTAAATCTAAACCTAAACCCGATCCCGAACCCAAACCCGATTTCCTAAACCTAAACCTAAACCTAAAATCTAAATGTATTCTCAAATCCCTAAACCTAAACCTACACCTAATCCTAATCTCAACTCCCTAAACTTGAAAACCCAAACCTAAACCCGATCCCGAACACGAACCCAATTCCTAAACCCGAACTTTAACCTATTCTCAATACCCTAAAGCTATAACCTATAACCTATAACCTAAACCTAAAACCTAAATGTATTCTCAAATCCCTAAACCTAAACCTACACCTAATCTTAATCTCAACTCCTAAGCTAAACCTAAACCTAAACTTGAAAATCTAAACCTAAACCCGAACCCGAACCCGATTTCCTAAACCTAAACCTTAACCTATTCTCAATTCCCTAAAGCTATAACCTAAACCTAAACTTAAACCTAAACCTAAACCAAAACCTATAACCTAATCTAAACTTATAACCTAAACCTAAAACCTAAAACTTAAACCTAATCCTAAAACTTAAATGTATTCTCAAATTCCTAAACTTAAATCTACACTTAATCTTAATCTTAACTCCCTAACCTAAACCTAAACCTAAACTTGAAAACCCAAACCTAATCCCGATCTCGAACCCGAACTTGATTTCCTAAACCAAAACCTTAACCTATTCTTCATTCCCTAAAGCTATAACCAATAACCTTAACTTAAACTAAAACCTATAACCTAAACCTTAATCTATAACCCATAACCCATAACCTATAACCTAAACTTATAACCTATAACCTAACCTTAACTAAACTTAAACCTACAACCTAAACCTACAACCTATAACCTAAACCTAATCCTAAAACCTAAATGTATTTTCAAATCCCTAAACATAAACCTACACCTAATCCTAATTTCAACTCCCTAACCTAAACCCGATCCCGAATCCAAACCCGATTTCCTAAACCTAAACCTTAACCTATTCTCCATTCCCTAAAGCTAGAGCTGTACACGAGTCGAGTCGAGTCGAGTAGGGCGATACTCATACTCGGCTCTTAACGCCTGAGTGTTGCTTGTACTAGGCTCTACTCGGCCAACGAGTAGGGACTCTCTGCTCGTACTCTACTCGTCGAGTAGGAGCTGAGTACGAGTAGTAAACGAGTCGAGTCGAGTCTGAGTTTTTGAGGCGAGTTCGAGTACGGTCTGAAGTTTAGGCCTAAAGATCTAGATAGTGGGTCCCACTTGATGGAAAGCTAGGATCTTGCACGAGCATGCCACATGGCATGTTTTTTTGGTAGTGAGTGACCGGCGTTTCACATGTGTGTGGGCTGCTTAGCAAACCTCGTATGTAACAACATATCTGCGGACGGACAGGGGCACCGGACACAAAATGGTGGGCCCAACACAGATTTTGTAATCCATCAAAATTAAAACAAAATTCTTACCTGATGGACGGGCAGGGGCAGGGGCATCGGGCAGGGGTGGGACGAGCTGTGAACAGGGCAGGGCAAGGATGAGCTGCGAATAGGGGCGTCGGGCGGGCCAGGGACGAGTTGCAGCAGGGACAGGGGCAGTGGGTAGGGTAAGGACGAGGCGCGAGTGCGAGACGAGCAGTGCGTTGACGGTGACGAGTCGACGAGGGCCTGGACGAGAGAGAGAGGGAGAGAGAGAGAGAGAGAGAGAGAGAGAGAGAGAGAGAGAGAGAGAGAGAGAGAGAGAGAGAGAGAGTGGCCGAATGGGTAGGGTCCGCAGGGACGGGCGCTGGCCGATGGGAGGGAGGGAAGGAAAGGGAGGGTTTGTTTTTTCGATTTGGGCGGGCGGATGAAAGCTGAAAGCGACCGGGACTAGGGCTTCAAATGTATATATATGGCCCAGGTCGAGCAACGAGTCGAGTAACGAGTCGAGCAACGAGTCAAGTACTACGTTGCTCGTACTCTACTCGAACTCAAAACGAGTAGGAAAAAACTGCTTGTACTCGGCTCTAACTCAGACGAGTCGAGCATCAAGTCGAGTCGAGCGAGTACCCGAGCTTAGCCTGCTCGTGTACAGCTCTACCTAAAGCTATAACCTTAACCTAAACCAAAACCTATAACCTATAACGTATAACCTATAACCTAACCTTAACCTAAAACCCATACCTAAACCTAATCCTAAAACCTAAATGTATTCTCAAATCCCTAAACTTAAACCTACACCTAATCCTGATCGCAACTCCCTAACCTAAACCTAAACCTAAACGTAAACTTGAAAATTCAAACCTAAACTCGAACCCGATTTTCTAAAACTTAAACCTTAACCTTACTCTCATTTCTTTGATTTCTATTTTCTTTCTAGAATTTTCATGGTGCTCGTGTTATTATTCCTTGCAACAACAAAACAAGAAACCTCCAGAAAACCTCCACAGGTCAAATTCTTAATTTTTATTAATTAATGAAAATCGCCGACGGATTTTAGCAATCGGCTATGCCAACGAATTTTAGACGCCGACATCGGCGACGGATTTTAGCCGCCGAAAACGGCGATGGATTTTAACTGTCGACAAAGCCGACCGGTTTTAGCCGCCGCCGACGGATTTTAGCCAACGGCTAAGAGCTTTAGCTGTTGGGGAAGGTCATTGCCGACGGTTTTTAGCCGTTGGCGTTGCCCTGTTTTTTTGATAGTGGATTTATGAAAAACAATCCAGATCTTAGAATTCTAAGATTCATAAATATTGGACATTATTTTCTCCTGGCCTCAAGCGCACGGTAAACTTCATCGTCAAGTTCAAAGTATTAATCCATCAATCAGAAAAATTCTAACATTGAGTTCCATGAGCGTATAGTGTAATCTCGGCTTATCATTATTAAGAAATCCAATAGATAATTTCCATGATAACATTGATAATCAAAAGAGCATTCAGGACACTCAAAACCTAAACCAGAACTTGCCTTACAGTTCTTCTTTTTCATTCTTCCAGCTTTTGATTTTTCCATCGAAGGTGAGGAGAATCGAATTCGTACCAATAGGGAGCAAACCTATGGTGAAGATCGTACACCCAATCCTTTTCACATGTCATCCATGGGGAATTAAATCTACACTTATATGGAGCAAACCTATGGTGAAGATTATTCACCCAACACTTTCTAAAGGTATCTATTTTTATTTTTTTTGCTAGGTATTTCTTTTTCTTCAATTGATCATGATGGGCAAATTTTTCAGGTTGGTTCCTTACATGCTCGGTAACTACCAAGTTACAATTCAATATCGAACTAAAACCTTAATGTGCAAGCGAGATGTGTCTTATGAAATCATGACTCAATCAATGTTTTTTTAATCATGGATTAACAGTTCGAACTTAACTGTGAAATCTAACAAATAACTGAATCCAATAGTCATAAATTACCAACATCACTTATCTTGTAATTCTAAATCCAAGATAGCCGTCAAAATTACTTTGAATTCACAAGAAAGTCCAAAAAATTTTAAAAATTTTCATAATTTTTGATCAAGACCAAGAAAATACTGATTAGGTAACCTAATCTCCCACCTCCAACCTAAAATCTACATTGTCCTCAATGTAATAGATATAAGCATGCAATGCATATGGGACATCGAAAGTAAATGAGAAGTGAGGGGAAGATAGTACCTGGATAACAAATCGAGAGAGACTTTTCCATATAGATCACTACATGAAAGCCGATCGGACATGACCGTTTTTCTTCTGTTTTGGTGTGGCCCACATAACTTTTTGTTGCACCATTCGTCCTCTGTTTAGACGGTTGAAAACCGATCTTCGTTGTTTCTTCAAATTTCGTCATCTAGGCTAGCTAGGATGATAGGGAGTGTGGGCTTCTGATGGACGGTCCAGATCCGACCGATGAAGCACGGTGGTGGCCCACAAGATTCATCCGCAGGCTCTGTTTGCGAAACAGAGTTTACAGACCGCTGCTGTGACGATCGGTGGGCCCCACCTTGATGTCTATGGAGAAATCTACCCTGTCCATTGAAATTCTGGCGAAAAACTAGTTGGGAAAGAGTAGTTTTGGTAGGTTCTTGTGTGACCCATTGTACGAACTTAATTCACCGTTCATCTTACGTTTTCTAACAATACACGTGTGTACGTGCGCAAGGGGTCAAAAAATCAACATCACTAGGTTAGTGACCACCCCCTGGAGTGAGTGGACGGTTCAGATCACTGATTTGGATGATGGGTGGGCCCCACTACCCAAAAACGGTCGGACGCTGCAAAGACATTGTTGCGTCTTGAAGTTTTTTTAGAAATAGTTGGTCAGCCCTCTGTTTGACCAGATCCCATGTCTGGTGTGGCTCGCATGCGCATGTGCTATCTACACGCAGGTGAGCATTTGGGGTCCATCGTGATGCGTGTGCGAAATCTGTGCCGTCCATCCATTTTGTTGCCTCATTTAAGGCATTGAGACCAAAAGTAAAGCATATCCAGATATCAGGTGATCCCCAATTTGATAATTCATGGGCTGATCTGTCTATTGGGACACTTCCACAAGGAACCAAGAGCTGAAATACGATGTGTACGGTTAATTTATGGTGCTCAGGCCATGTATAAAGTTTCAAACTGAACAGATGTTGAAAACCCCGTGATCTTGCATTCTGGACCAATTTCGGGCCACTTGAGCTTCAGTTTCTCGATTTTCTCGAATCTCTGACGTGTAAATTCGCCGATCTTGGTCCCCTGGAGTTCGTCACTTGTCTTGGTAATTCCTGAATGTTAAATCTACGCTTTTAGCACCCTATTTTAGTCCAAGCTCTTAAATACATCTTACATCACAAACATGATTAAATCGGGCCGTTAAACAGTATCATGTTCGTAAATCCAGACAATAATTGGGGTCTGATATGCAATATTTGACCCTCGACATCCATCATGAATAACACCTTACCTAAAATCAATTCCTCATTCTAACAAAAAAAAAATGGACTAATAGGTTATTCAATGTACATATGCTAGTACAGTTTATCGGGTGTTTTTTCGTCTAGGGATGTTGATAGAGGGACCCACCTAATGAGTGGCCTGGATCTCGAAACCTGGTGGGGCCCACCATGATGTTTTTAAGAAATCTATCCTGTCCATCCATTTTTCCTTATCATTTCGTAGCATTATTCCAAAACTAAGGCAAATCCAAACTCAAGTGGACCACACCACAAGAAGTAGAGGCGATAATGATTCTCACCGTTAAATATTTTTTAGGGCCCACCGTGATATTTGTTTGACATCCAACCTATAGATTAGGTCATACAGACCTGGATGATGGAAAAAAACAAATATCAGCTTGATCCAAAAATTTGGTAGCCCAGGAAGTTTTTAATGATGAGAGTTCAATCAACACCGTGTGGCCCACTTGAGATTTTGATCTACCTCAGTTTTGGGTTCATATCATAAAATTATTTTAAAAAATGTATGGACGGCATGGATTTATCATTAACATCTTAGTAGGACCCACCTTGCATCCCAACGGCATCCTTCGGGGAGTTAGAGAATAGGGTGAAGAAGCGTGCCAGAGAAGGAAATTTGCTCTTTCAAATTCATGCATAAGAGCGCCTTCAGACAGTCTGCCTTATCCGATGGTTGATAGCAAGGTTCGTACATAATGACATGAGAACTGGTGCACAGCTGAGCATTTCTATATATGACCTTTCAAATTGGCCCAACTAACTGGGAATTAAATTGGTGAAAAAACTTTTGTTGTGAACTAGTAATGATCTCCCGGAGAAGTTGTGTATACTATATCCTACTTAGATGGGTACACATGTTAAAATTATGGAGCGTTTATCAAATGGGCCTACTAATTGGATATTATATATATATATATATATATATATATATATATATATATATATATATATATATATATATATATATATATATCAAAATATACTTATTACTTTACCCACGGATGCAAGTAAAATCTGAACCCTTGTAATGCATTTTTAACAATCCAAATTTCTCCTATAATTATTTTAACACTTAATTAGAAAATAAAATTTTTATTTTTTTTAACACAACATGATTGCAAGGTATTATATTTATTCAATGGACTGCATCCCTTACATATTTGATCCATTATCTGAGTAAATCACACTTGTACAACTCCAAACTATAATCCCTCTTATTGAAAATGTAGCATCTCTCTCCCCATTCATTTATTACTCTCTCCCTTGATATTCTCTCCAACAAATAATAGTGTCGTAATCCATTGTTACGTTGAGGGTCCAAAAATCACGTTGACACACGAATTAGATAGGGCTACGCTTAAGGCAACAATTCGGAGGGATCTCTACCGTTAATTTTTATGAGGTCTACTATTATGTTTATATAAAATTTATTCCGACCATTATCTAAATCAAGAAATTTTATACCTTGAAACCAAAAATTAAGCCCATATATAACTTATGAGAGCCATACCATCTTAAATAGTTTGAATGGTAAGCATCCCCATAGACAATGTTTCCACTAATGAATGTAGCTGAGTTTTTATTTTTATTGGTAAATATCTGTAAAACAATATATAATCAAAGTGGTTTTACATGCAAGTCAACGTGGGCCCACCCCCTATTATTCACATGGCTATCGTGCGGCCTTTGCAATCCCATGCAAACCAAGACGTGAATCCAGCAACTGGTCTCCGTGTCACGCAAATAATGATGTGGTCTCTAGCAAATGGTGTGCTCTGACCATAAGGTGTGCCACAGAATGTTAACCATAATGTAAAAAATAAAAATAAAAATCAGCAACTTTTATGGTTCAGGTAAGTTGTACAAGTGAAAATAAGTATGTAGGGAGATAGTTACCATCCAAATTTTTTTATTAGATATGACACACAAATCATGCATGGGCCTAATATTTGGGCCAAATGTATCACTTGTCAAAATGAATCTAATAGTTGGAGCGGATTTCACATAAACATTATGATAGGCCCGGTAAAAAATTAATGTTAGACATCCTATAAAAGTTGTTTAATTTTTTGTGGCCTACCTAAATTGCATGACAACCTAAATTTTAGGATCTAGACATGGCTATATCTGTCTTAATTGATTGTCAGAGTGAATTGTCCGTAAACATCACTAGGGGCCTCATAAAAATCAAGGATTGGCATCCACCTCTTCCATTGTCTCTTGGTTTGGCTTACTTAATCACAAATCTACTTGTATTTTTAGCTTTATGGTTAAATTTCTACCATTCACATAATGGTTGGAGTAGATTTCCCATGCATTTCACAATGGGCGGCCAAGCCCACATATCCTCCGTGATGTTTGGAGAGAGATTTTTAAACTATGCTTTCCTTTAAAAAAGAGAGAAAAGAGGCTAGGAGAGATTTAAATGTTATAGAGTAATAAATGAAGGGAGAGAATGTGAGAGCAGAGCCTTGTTTACGAACTTCTCTGGCTATATGTTAGGAATTTTACATGTGTGATGCATCTGTACAATACGCTACATGTGTGGGAAATCTAGTCTGTTTATCAAACAGGGCACCTTATGATAATATGGTAGTCCAATTTGTTTTTTCTCTTCTAAAAGAGTGGTGTTAATATAAAACCCACCTTGATCATCATGTGTGTCACCCCATGTTAGACTTATGAACCGAAAATCAACTCTATCCATGGTTTAAGTGGACCACACAATTGGAAATAGTGTGCAAAAAAGCTCACCTTCTAAAATGATTTCTTTCATGAGGCACACTTGAATCAAGTATGGGCCTTAGTTTTGAGTTCTATGCCTAATCTTTGGTACGACATCTAATGGTTGGAATTGATTTCACTTACTCATGACTGTGAGTCTTTCAAAAATCAAAGGTGTCTCTCCCCTCCACCGTTCTATTGGTGTTTCCTACCTAAATCAAAAGTCAGCCTGATATTTTATCTCGAGATGTAGAATAAGATAATACGTATGATGGTCGTAGTGGATCTCACATGCACATCAAGATATCATGATGGGCCTAATAAAATAAGGTTAGGCATTCCTCTTCCACCCTTAAACTTCTTCCCACTTCTTTACAAGAAAAAAAGAGCCATGTTAGGAAAAATATAAAGAGGGGATAAAATGCAATCCCTTACTCATGCTACACAAACCGTCCCTGATCATGCCGCCCACCTTCATGTATGTAATGTATATCCATGCTATCCGTTGGTTTTTTCAGCTCATTTTAGAATATTGATCCAAAAAATGCAGCAGTTACAAATCTCGAGTGGTCCACACCAAATAGGAAATAGTGGAAATTGAAATTTTACCATTAAATATTTCCTAGGGCCCACCGTAATTTTTTACTTGGCACCCAACTTATTCATAAGGTCACAAAGACCTTGATGAAGGAAAAACAAAATTCAGCTTAATCCAAAACTTTTGGCCCACAAAAAGTTTTTATGGCCAATCACCACTGTTTCTATGGTACTGTGGTCCACCTGAGATATATATCTATTTCATTTTTCAAATCCTGTCCTATCATGAGCTAAAAATATGGATGTAGGGCATGGATATGCAGTACGTTTTATCAAGGTAGGCCCAGGGTCAAGGATGTATGGTACTTGGTGAGGACAGGCCGCACCCAATGCACTCCTCCCATTTTGAGAATTGGCACCTTTTCTCTCGAAATCGGAAGAAGTTTAAAAGTAGGAGAGAAACCCAACCTTGATTTTTGATATGGCCCACCGTATCATGTATGCAAGATCCACTCCAACCATTAGATGTACAATCTCATTGTACGTCTAGAGCCAAAATGTAAGGCAGACTTGTAACTCAGATGAGCCACACCAATGAAATAGTTAAGGGAGAGACGTCCACCTTTGATTTTTACAAGACCCCAGTCATGAGCATGTGAAATCCACTCCAACCATTATATGCTACAGTAAAATATAGGTGTGGAACCAAAAAATAATATCCATATGTGATTCAAGTGGGCCTCATCAAAACAATCATTTTGAAGGGCGAGATTTTTTAGCACACTGTTTCCAATTATGTAGTCCACCTGAACTACCAATGGGGTTGATTTTCAGTCCATAAGTCTAACATGAGGTGACACACATGATAGTTGGGGTGAATTTTATATTAACACTACAATAGATCCCACTCAAACCAATGATCTATGAGCAATGCTCACATACAACTAGTTGGGCATTTCAATTTCGTCCAACTAGCTATGCATTTAATGATATATATATATATATATATATATATATATATATATATATATATATATATATATATATATATATATATATATCTTAATTAATGTAAGTAAATGCTTTCATTACAGACTAATTTCATTTTAGCATGGAAAAGTGGCCATGGCTGGGGTGGGCCATCATTGTGTTAATGTAAAATCAACCTTGACCATCACGTATGTCACTCCATGTTAGATCAAGGTCTCAAAATTTATCCCCATCCGTAGTTCAAGAGGATCACATGATTGGAATCAGTGCACATGGAAAGATTCACCCTCCAAACAGTTTCACCTAGTGTGGCTCACATGAATCATATATGAACCTAATTTTTGGGACCTAGCATTACTTTCGGTGTGACATCCAATGGTAGGAATAGATTTCACAATTTCGTCATGATGGGCCCTGTAAAAAAATCAAAGGTGGATGTCTCTCTCCTAGTTATTCTCATTGGTGTGGCCCATCTAAATCCCAGGTTAGCCTTATTGGCATTAGGCATATTACTTGATTATACTTCTAATGGACCGAGAGGATCTCATATGTAGGTTAAGCCCATAAAAAAATCAACGGTGAGAGTCCATGTAGTATTTGTTTCCAACACACTACTATGAGGTGTAATTTAAGGCGGTAGTTAATGCTCTTAATGTTGGCGGTTCTGGATTAGCTGTTGAAGTAATGTAACCACATTCTGTGAGCCCCACCATGATGTATGTGTTATATCCACACCATTCATCCATTTGGAGAGATCATTTTAAGGCATGAATCAAAGAACGATGTAGATCTAAAGCTCAAGTGAACCCCACCACAGGAAACAGTGGGAACAATGACTTCCAATGTTGAAACCGTTATATGGCCTACCATTGTAACGTCCTGGATTTTTGTTATTTTCGATTTTTAAAAACCCTTTAAAATTTTCATTATGATTAACTTACGTTATGTAACACCCCGTGTTTTCAGGACCCGAGTATATGACTCGTTTTCCAAAAACCCGAGTGTTAACCTTAAAGGATGGTTAAACTCGAGTGTTTTTTTTTTTTTTCAACTATCTTTCGTCAGATTAAGCAGATGAGTGTAGAATGGACAAATCAACAAAAGGAAAAATTTTCATTTCATTTAGAATATACAAGTGGTTGCCTATAATGACTTATACAAACCAATGTCTCGACATCAACGATTACAAGATTTACATATATAAGAAATAACAGAAAACATATAAATGTAAGTCACATGACCACACAGCTCCTCTTAACAATACGGTCGTGCATCCATGACACCTGCACAGCTCCTCATCAAGTCTGATTATATACATCACCTGGGCCACCTGATCTACCTGTACGGTTGTATATTTGATGGATGAGTGGCCAGCTCAGTGTGAATTCTCCTCAAGATTTCACACCGCCGCATTAGGTAAGCATAGTTATAAAACAACAAAGCAATCAAAACAATACATGATGTAGTCTTTTTAAATGCATGGATGCATGGATGCACATCGACTTGGGGATGCACATCCAGCTGTACTTGGGCTCGTCTCCCATGCAAATCATCGACCTGGGAAAATCATCCAGTCGGACAGGGGTTGATAGTTGGTGGTCTGGGAGCTAGCGAAACGATACTCTAAAAATTTTAAGGGCACATGCTACAGCATCCAGATTAGCCACCCGTTATCGCCAACATGCTATGGATGCATGATTAGCCAAACCGTTATTAGTCCAATTACAATAAGCCAATTTAGGTAAGCTCAAGGTCACTACGGGGAACTCAGAGCCCAGCGTAGGCTCGGGCATAGTGTCCCATACCACTATCCCCGGCTCATGAGACTACCACCTTAGGATGTTTAATAGAAACCTGTCGACTAGTGGCCAATCATATTACAATATATGGGGCTTACTTTCACATGGTTACACGATGTAAAAACACCGAACCCATATAGGGAAAATACCAGGACAAAGACACATAAGGCGATATCAAACAAGACACATAAGGTAAATGTTAAATAAGCCACATAGGGCGAGTATCAAAATCATGCGATAAAAGACTATCCTTGCAAATCGTTAGACACAATAACCCTGGATGGTAAGCCCACATCAATAGTTAATTTAAACCACCATTCAATAACCACTAAGCCGAAGGTCCATTACTATCACAACTAGTCGAGTTACGTCCCAAATATGGGTGTACACATATAGGTGGGGTTTTCCCACTGGTATACCAGTTTAAGTTCAATAAGCAATTCACAAATAATCCACAAGCATGGATAATTATGCAGGATAAATATTAAGCAGGCAATATAGCAATTCAATTTCCACCAGCCAACACATGTGATTATAAGAGAGAGATATCGATTATAAATTTAAATAAAAACTATAACTTAAGCTAATGAGAAAATGGAAAACTCAAGGGGAAGAATCATCACTTGTAGGATCGTGTTTGCGAACTCGGTCCAAGTTCTCTTGTGACCTAAGGTCACCCAAAAAGTCTTCTAAGATCACAATTTATATTTGTCAAGTATTTTCATGGTTTGTCCAACTAACGTGAGGGTTGAAGAGATAATAACAAGGCCCTTCTTGGCCTTCGCCAGAGGGAGCAGGCCCACTATATTTTTATCCAATCGAGGTGGCTCCATGAACGGGCCCACATAAGATATATATTATATATTTATATATGTGTACATATATATAAACACATACCCCTGGTGGGTCCCACGTGGGGCCACCACATATATTCAATACATATGTATATTATAACAACGTGGGTTCCACATGGGTGTGGGGCCCACATAATATTTTATTATATGTTATTCGTAATGGAGAGAGACTCCATATAACACAACAGGTGCGTCCCACGTGGGGCCCACCATAACATATATGTACTATTTCCTTATTATATTATTATATGTTATTTATTATTATCATTATTTTATTATTATTTTTTTTCTTCAACATGTAAGGCAAACTGCCCCAGGGCCTGACGTCCTTTGATGGATGGCCTGGGAACAGCGTCCATTGCTGGATGGTTTGATCTGTTTTTGTGCGGCCCACCATGGCTCAATGGTGCGGCCCATCAGTAGCACATGTATATGTGTTTATATATATACTATACTATATTAATAAAATACCATTTCATTTTGTAGATTGCACGTCCAGGGAGTCTGTTGTTTGGGACGGCCCAAAATGTGCAGTCCACGTGATGTCTGAGTGAGGCCTACTTGCGATTTTTAGGGCCCATGTTGGCATGGTGCAGCCCACTTAGATTTATACGGGGGTGTCCCTCCTGGTCTGTAAGAGGGAACCAGGTGCAGCTCCTGGGCTGTTGCAGGGTGCGGCCCACCTGCAATTTGGTGAGGCCCAAACTGCCATGAAACAGGGCATGCACACGCCCATCCACTAAGCTGTTATGGCTAGTTTCCACCGCCATTCAGCTGCAAGTTTCAGTTGTTTTCAGGCGTAATTTTTAGCCGTTTCCAAACTGGGTTAGCTCACCTTAAGTTGAGTGATCAGCCTGATCCAAAGCGTGATGGGGTCCTGATTTCAGCTCCAAACGTGGCCCACTCCGGGCCGTTTCCAGTCTGCTTTAGAGCCCAAGCAGAGGCTCATTTTCTGCCCTGTTTCCAACCCAGGAACGGCCCGGGTTTGGCATGATTCTGGCCTGATTTTAGCTGAGATTAGAAGCCCACCCAAAGGTTTATATGGCCCAAAACGTGGCCACAAATAAGGAAAAATGAAGAAGAAAATGGAAGAGAAAAACTAGAGTTTGGCCAATTTTTTACCTGGTCGGACCAGTGTACTCACGCCCACTCTCTCTCTCTCTCTCTCTCTCTCTCTCTCTCTCTCTCTCTCCTTTTCTTTCGCCGTCGGTCAGCTAGTGTCCCCTCTATTCAACGGTTTGGATCCATGGTCCATTGTGCATGGGGCCCATCTGTTTGTGGAGATGTGTTGGTAGCGCCCTGGGCTCCCTAGAAGTACATTTTTCAGGTCAGGTGGGGCCCATCTTGTTGACGTGGTTGGTTGGGTATTTAAGGAAGATGACCCACCCCTTTAATGGTGGATTGTCCTTCAAGGGATATTTGGGCGATCTAGACCGTTTGATCGGTCTGGATGGGTCCCGTAAGTGATGTGGGGTCCACTTTTCGGACCCCAGACGATACTTGGCTTCATCTCATGAGAACCTTCCGATTTCTCCTCTATCTCATGAGAAGAGAGAGTTGCGTATCTCAACTCGTACCTCCCTCTTAGGAGGGCTGGGATGGTGCCACGTGGCCCCAGGAACGGTCACAATTGTGACAGCTTCTGCCTCCTATAAAGGGAAAATCTCCTTTTTCCCTCTTTACTCTCTTTCTCCCCATTTTTGGGCCATGAGAGGACCTTCTCCGCTGGCAAGGAGGAAGGCTGAGAGCCCCTGGTCCATGTGATGTTTTCTTGCTCAACAAGCTACCTGATGGTCTCTGATCTTGGATCCTAGCCACACATGAAAGGACTGGACGGTCCAGGCCCAACTCCTTCATTCCTATACATGGGTCCAAACCCCTATATCCTTTTGGTTGGGCGGACCCCACGAGAAAAATAGACGGCTTGGATCGTCCAGAAAGTTCCCAGGGTGGGCCGCTTTGGGGCTTGAAAATTCACAGATTCAAAATTTTGATGGCGGGAGAGATCCCAGCCACTTTGAGACTTTTGCTCGGTCAAAGGCAGTTTGACCGACCAACTCTATCCAGCGCACGTCCTTTGCTTATAGTCCAAGGTGCAAACGCACCATATGTGGGATTTATCGTGATGTTCCTGATAAATCTATACCGTTCATTTGTTTAGGGGTCCATATATAGGGGCCCTGGCCCAGTTTGGGGCACATTTGAGGCCCAAGTGGACCCCGCTACTTGATTTGGGTGTTATTTATGGATTTTCCACTGATTTGTTGGTCGATCGGCCCGAAATTGAACGTCAACGGTTAAAACGGTCCTTGGGACTATTTAAGCTAAGACCCAATGGTCAGATTATAGATATATAGCCTCTTCTGATTTTATAACACTTAAATATTATGTTATACTTCATTTAATAATATTATTTACTGTTATAAATTTTTTTTATTACCATTATTATTATTATTTTCACTATCATTTTTTTCATCATCATCATCATCACCATTATTATTATTATTTTATTATTATTATTAGAAATTATTTTCCTTATATATTTTGTCATATATAATTTGTATTATATCACAAATTGTTAATATATGTAAATTATATGAAGAACAGAGATTGATACATATATGTTATTTGTATATTATTTGTATGGTCATATATGTGTTAGGTTATACAAATAATTTAATTTTTAAAACATGTTATTCATTATAAAATTTTCCAGTATATGCTATTTTAATGTATTACAAAATCTATAGTTTGTAATTTATACTAATGATGTTGTAAGTATATGCATATGATATGGATTATAGTTACATATCCCTTTAACATGAAACTTCAAATATTTATAAAATATATATAAATAATATTTCATAGTATATATATTTAGGTTGTATTATAATTTTTTTGTATTTACATTAAATTAAATCACATGGTAACACCCGAGTACTGGAAAGTACAGGGTGTTACACGTTATCACTTACTGACCATTAACACTCGATGTTATCTTATACACAGGTGGTGCCAATAAAGAACCGTACAAATCTGGTTAATCAACCTTAGGAAGTAAACAAATTCGGTCGATCACTTAGACATCGAGTTTATCCTCATGATTTATTCACATGAGGCCCAAATCTAGCCAACTTATCATTGATTGATCGAGACAACTGTAACTAAACAAAGACATGCCAACAACCGAGACAAGTAGGGGTTAGATTTTAATTAAAAAACTAAATCAATCCAGTTACTCCTTTGGCATAAGAACTAACGGCTTAGAATGACTTTAACCAAATCGTCATTTTCACTACTTGCTAATAAGCCACACTACAAACTTAGCTAATCCAAACCCTAATAATTGCACACAAGAAATCTATATACCCAATTCATTGTAGAAATTTCTTGATTATCCAAATAAGCTTTAGACCACTCCTTAGTGGGCCACTACTTCTGAAACTATAAAATAATGTTTGTCTCACTGGACTTGACGCCCATTGCTAGTGGCGAATCAAGAAAGTGCCTTGAACTACTCAACTTGGGCCAGCAACCAAGTGCTTGCAACGCAAGAACCCCCTAGGTTGAAATATGAAAACTTAAGTGAAAATAGACCTGATATTTCACGAAGTTATGGCTTTCCGACTGTTAGATCGCAACCAAATTTAAGGCACGAGTTAAGGATATTTCCTTGCTCATATCTGTATAATTGTGGTTCCGATCAATCACCAATGACCATCCATCATAAGTGAGGCCTCCACGGTTAATCGAAGTGTTCGATTGCTGCCCGATTCTGAAAAATTATAGATCCTATAGTGGGGCACCTTTCCCTGATGTGAATGAGACAATGGGCCCCCGAAAAGACCCTATAACTTGAAAACAACCTCCTCCAGGGCTAGTTTATTAGAAAAAGGGTCACCAGGGCTATTTGTGCACATTCTAGTACTATAAATACACCCCCTTCCCCCCCCCCCCCCCAATCAAATACGAATTTCCCATTTGCAATTCAAGAGAGAGCTAGGGAGAGGAGAAGAGAGGGAGGAAGTGTGGGAGAGGTAGAATGTGTTGCTTCGTCAATGTTCACATGCTTGATCTATTGTGTAAGTGATTGCATTGCTTTATACATGCCAATATGTTTAATTTAATACTTTAGTGAACGTAATATCCTATGGATACTCACATGTTTGATGAAATGCTTGAGTTGTTGTGTAGTAGAACCTATGCTATAATTGTGTGATGTAATGTTTTGTCCATAACGATATTTAGAATTTCTATGATGTTGGGTCAGTTGGCTAACTGCCCGAACTAAAGGAGTGGCCTGAATTGGGGCAGTCATCTTAGGCTTGTTCGATCGACCCGGGTTGAACACAGACAACCAACAGTAGCTGGACTATACGGGATACTTGCACCCAATGTCGGTTGCGTCGGGGTTCTCTCATGTCAATCAAATTAATCCACTAGCCAACTGATCATGTATGTTCACAATGTAAGACACGACCAAATTGAATCTAGAATACCTCGTTCCCAGTGGATGAGTTCATTCATAACCGTTAGTACGATACGATCCCACTAAGACTCATGAGCCAAGCATGGTGGTATGGGACACCATGTCTGAGCTGTCGGCCTATGCTGGGGTAATGAGCCTCCCTATAGTGACCAGTAAGCAACTAAGACTCATGAGCCAGCATGGTAGTATGAGACATCGTGTCCGAGCTGTCGGCCTATGCTAAGGTGACGAGCATCCCCATAGTGACTAGCGAGCACTGATGGAGGTGATAGACCATTGTTCAAATGACCCCCACCAAATTGCTCGGCCGATGTTTGCGTGACAGAATACCATTTGAATGACTCAGGCGTGAATGGAATTAGGTGACGCGCTGTAATGCCCCAACCACTGTTCATCCGGGCTGTGGTCAAAGCGTGAGTTAGGGTGAGTTATTTGATTCAGACACCCTTCAAAAAATAGCTCTCCAGTCGATCGAGGCAACGTGCTAGCCAACAGTACGAGTCCCACATCAGAATGGTGGTTTGGTTTTATGTGACAAGCTCACACCTCAAAACTGAGTGATTATACTTAGTATTTGGGTGATGACCCATACGGAGTTGATCCTCATACCTTTGGGTATCATATCATACCTTTGAAATTTTTTATTAGTGAGATAAACGGGTGATACCTAAATTTGGATCAAGGGTCACTGGTAAGAAGCCGATATGTGTAGCAATGAGCCACATGATCTAGATAAAGACTTGTGATATAATGTCGTTATCCTAACTCTGACAATATGCTGGATGAATAGAACTTAATAATTACTCAACTAACATGAACATTCATCAGATTAATTTAGATTGCAGCGACCTGGGCATTGTGGTCGCGTGATGATGGAGGTTAGCGTTTGCGAAATAGGTGTTGAAGTCAAGTGTGAGAGTGTTGGATTGTAAGATGCATGCATCATTTCATAATCTCGAATATGTATTTAACAAGAGTATTTAAGAAATGCTTGATCGGTTGTGTATTATTAATTGATCATAACATGTGTAACTTAGAACTACTGGAACCATTGAGTTAGCTACTCACTCCCATATGGGACAGTGTTTTAAAACACAAATCAAACAATATTATTGATGCAGATACTGGCGAGGCCTCCGGCGGATATGTTTGGATCGGCTAACACTTTTGTCGAGATGTCTTGGGAGCATCGGACAAAGTTGGAAGTCTTTTCGTTTACTTATATATATATATATATATATATATATATATATATATATATATATATATATATAAGTCGTACTTTATGTGTAAGTTTTATTGTATGTTTATTGTGACTTATATAATCCCCATTTTGGGCAACCACCACTATCGGAACTGTATTTTAACTCTTAATCCTATATTTATTAATTTTTGTTATCTTCACCTCACTTTAGTTCCGTTAAGTTGAATTGGGCAACTATGATTATCTGTGTGTGAAATAAATTTGAATCTGAATGAGGACACATGTGCGTTTTATTAAGTTAACTCCTGAGAACTCGGGATCGAAGTCTATGTACTCGAGTGTCGATTTTCAGGCCATTACAATTATAATGTCTATTTCAGATCCAACCTGTTTATAAGTTATCACAGACAATAGAATAAGGGAAAACACAAATATCAACTTCATCGAAAACTTTTGTGGCCTCAAGATGTTTTCAAGGGTAGGCATTCAATTCCCAATGTTTTATGTGGTGGGGTGAACTTGAGCTTTGGATCTGTCTGATTCTTTGTCCCATGCCATAAAATGATCTCTCCAAATGTACGAACGGTGTGGATATAACACATACATCATGGCGGGCCTACAAAACATTATGATAGGCCCTTGGAAATTTTTAATGGTGGGTATTAAATGTCTACTCTTTTATATGTTGTGATCCACTTAAAATTTGGATCTACTTCATTTTTAAGATCATACACTGTAGAGGTGCACATCGAACCGGTAGAACCATGGAACCGGACCAGAACCGACTAAACGGTCCGTTTTGGTCCAGTTCTAGAGTGCACCGGTTTCGGTTCCGGTTCTAAAAATTAAAGAACCGTTTAGTTCGATTCGGTTCCGGTTTGGGAGTATGTAGAACCAAACCGAACCGTGATCCGAACCATGGATCCGAACCTTGAATCCGTACCGTGGATCCGATCCGTGGAACCGAACTTGGAACCGAACCTGGAATCGTGAGTTTACAATATATTTTAGTTGTATATTTGACTCATGAGTTATGGTTTACAATGCAACCTTTGCTTGTTTTCATAAATGTATTTTTTTTCACACCATATACAATATCTAAACCATTCATCAAGTGGATCACAACACGAATGGACATGGGCTAAATTATAAAATAGAACATGCAATTGGGCCGGATTATAAAAAGCCCAGAACCTTGGAACCAATCTGGAACCGAACCAGTTTTCACGGTCCGGTTCCAGTTTGGTTCTAGGGTGCTACTGGTCTGATTCCAGTTCTGAAAATCCTGAAACCATAAGGAACGATTCGATTCCAGTTTCACCCCAGAACCGGACCAAACCAAACCGTGTGCACCCCTAATACACTGGAATGATGTGTAAAAATTGTTAGATTGGCGTGGATATACAGCACATACAAGGAGGTGGGCCCCACGGTCAGTTAAGCACCCCTGCTTTGTTACTAGGTAACACTGATCCACTACCCCACCAATCTTAGGAATGTCTGACGTTTTTGGGAACCAACCGTCCAAAAGGTCCACCCTTTATATTTGCACAGGGCCTACCGTGATGCGTACCACAAAATTTACTCCGATCATTGGATGTGTAATCATGTGCAAGGTACAGAGCCAAAAAATCAAGCTGATATTTTGTTGTAGAATATTAATTTTAAATATATTTTTAATAAAAATTTATAAAAATAATTATTTAAAGTTGTTTTGCAAAAACTCACTTTTTGGTGTTTTGAGAATAGTCCCACATTGGAAAAAGGGAAGGAAATTTTTTTGTTTATATAAGAAAGGTGGAGTACCTTTATGTTTACTTACTTAGTCCGAGGTGTACCGAGCTTACGTGTTACACCCTCACGCGCTTGGGCACGGGCTTGGTGCAAAGCCGTGGGCATGTGAGGCAAGGTGGTTGTAGAGGCGCTAGTGGCACAAGTTGCACTTCACACGCCGGCATCGCGTCGCCTTACATGAACCTGCGCGAGACAAGTATGAGTCGCGGTGCAACAGAGAGCTAAGGCAGTTGGCTGGGAGTCTGGAAGTTTGAATGATACCATATGACTCATATATAGACTGAAAATGTAATTGTTGGAGTGAGGTGTAATTCCTCATGCACGTTAAGGTTGACCATGGAGAAACTGTAAACTGTTGGTCATCCTAGCATATATAAATAGTGCCTGGATGGGTTTCCAAACCATCACAAACACACTCAACCACTCTCACAAGAATTACTCAGAAAGTAGCATTGTACTCTAGTGAGCCAGCCAATAAGGTTCATCCGAACCTAAGATTGAATAACAGACCAACAAGGTGGTCTAAAACAGTTCATTTGAACAATTGCCTAAAGAACAGACCAGTGTGGTGGTCTAATTTTTCCTTCTCTTTCTTTAATTATGGGATTTTTCTTTTAGTTATTTCTGCTAGAAATTGTGTACAAGAGTTCCATTAGTGGATCCTTGTATTTACTGAACGCAGATCCATACCTGGCTCGTCGTATCCTAAAAGCTATTTGGCTAGAACCTTTCGGCATACTCAATCTATTTGAGTAGGGATCCTTACTCTTGCTCAGGTGGTAGACTTTTAGGAGTTTCAACACCTGGTCAAGGGTTCGAGGATCCATAGGTGGTGAAATCACATTAAGGCGTGAGTGTGTGTGGGGTGTGTGTGAGTGTGTAAAAATCACACTAAGGCTTTAAGGATGGCGTTTTCATTAGTGCTTCAGCCTATTTTTGATTTACCTATTTAAAGAAAATATTATTTCTGTATTATTTTCTCAACTTATGTGATTCAAGTGGGCCATATTAATAGAAATAATTGGGAGAGACGTCCACCCTTGATTGTTACTAGGCTCACTGTAATGACCCAAGATTTTGGTGTACGTGGATACAAGTGCATGCCCGCACACTGCATTTATCTAATCATACATGCATAAATCTGTCCATTTATCCATGCATTCATATGTATGCGCATCAACAAATTTTCACAAGGAGTGACCATTAATATGTGTGATAGATCTAGTTACTTTAGCCATCGATTTTGTAATTAATGCATATATGACTTTGTGTATATATAAAAAAATATATATGTATGTATATGTTCGCTTTTGCCTCTAATGCACACAAAATTAACCATTCATTTGTAATTTCACCCAATCTTAACCGTTAAACTGCTCAACCATTCACATGTAGCTTGTGGAGTATATAATCCAAATCTAATGCTTAGTTTCCATATGAGTCACGCACACGTCAAGTGGGATCATGAAAGAGTAAGAGCCATTGAAATCTATTTTTTGCCACCTTAGTATGATCATATGTCAATATTAAGCTCATTGGATAGAATATGTTGAGTGTAAGTTGGGCATCAAGTTTCATTCTGATCTAACAGTCCAAACTTTAGATATGCATGTTCTAAATTCCATATTACAATAGGGGAGTTAGAAGAGCCAAAATGTTACTGGACTCTATCAAGATGTTCCAGCAAGTTAAAATAATAAAAAATAATCCTAAATTAAAGGGAGTGGCATAAGTGGTTAGGGAAACGTATCTGAACCTATGACAATATATCGTGGGATCCATGGTTCATCATGAGCCACTCACCCCGGATCAAATCATAACCATCAGCCATCTACTTATGACATTCTAATCATCCAAATTCCAACTATTCATTCTATATGAGAGCCTAACCTTATCTATAACTGTCCGTTAACAGCCACCTGCAAATCCATCAACAATCTTCTTGTACATTTATACATGTATCAAACCTTAATGTAAGACACGATAATGGGACACACAAAACATCCAACACGTGTCTCACTCGAGATAGAGTCAGTTTCAACATATAGTGCACCATCACACTGTGCACATGCATGCACCATTTAATAAAACAACTACAGCAACGTCACACCAAAGACTCCTTGTAACTCTTCTTCTTTTCACTGGATTGGTATTAGAATTGTAACAGAATTTCCAAAAACCAATGAGTAGGCGTGAACACCCATCACGATCAAAGACCTTAAAATCCAAACCATCCATCAAGCTGACCCATGAACGTTGCAATGATAAGCCTTCTATACCACTTTTTCTTATCTTGCAGCCATTTAAATATGAGATCTGCCTCATTCATGAACCCATGTCCTAACATGATCACGTAAAACAGATAAACGGAGCAGATTTCTCATAAACATCATGGTGGACCCCACTAAATAAATAAATAAATAAAAACAATCCATGTATCCAATGACGTGTACTACGCACTATGCCGAATATCACTCTCCAAATCCACCTCTTATCTTTGTCAGTTTTGGATGCAAGAGACCCGCGTACATATGGCAATTATCTTCTTGAATTGTGGAAGCCATACCGTCCACAACCAATCCATCTAAACCGTTTACCTTCTAGACTTTCATCTAAACCATTTAAATCCTAATTCTCTATATATACCATCTTAACCACCCATCACCAAGATCTAACCATTTCAATCGTACATGCAAAGCATCCAACACTCCACTACATCCAACTAACTACCTAATCCAAATCCTCCATCATATTCAAATCTTAACTGGGTAGTCCATACATCCATCCATCAAACCTCAAGAAATTGGCCCTCATCCTCTCTTTCCAAATTCTCCGTCACCTCTTCTCCTTCAATTTCGAAACCGCGTAAATCCACTGATTGGGGTCATTCGATCCTCACCGTTCAAACTCCGGTGTTCACATCAACAACACCATTCTGTGAGAACTCCAATACGAAACCACCTCCCACTTTCCCCCCATCTTCGTAGCTCGGTAGCGGCAAGAAGTTCTTGATCCATCCACCTATCTATCTTCCAACCGCCCATCCAAACCGTGCATAAATGAGAAGCTCCATCCATTCATTCTAGAAATCCTCCTTGTCAAACCCACCACATCATCTCTGATTCTTCTCCTCCTCCCTCAATGTTGTGTGATTGGCAGAGCATTGTTCGGTAGTTGGAACCCATAAACCACAAAATCATTTAAACCATAGGACCATCATTATCAATCAGTCCTCCCTTCTAAATGTCATGATCTAGCTAGCCATTAGTTAGGACTATAAATCTTGCATACCATATCAGCCCAACAACATGAACAGTAGAAATCTTTGATTGGAAATAACCATGGTAGAATAGACTAACCTGAAATCCAAACCATTCATCAAATGGACCACTTGGGTGTTATTTTTCTAATACAAAGATGATGTCCTAAAACTCAACTTCTCATGCATCCAGCAAGTATAGACAAGAAGTTAATGCTATGTGTTACGTCAGCGGAAGAAACTCGTTGAGAGCTAAGCGTGGGTCAGGTCTAGCATGCGACGCTGAGTAGGTCGTGGGCATATGGTATAGTCTAGAAATCGACGGTCCAAATATCAGGTGGGTGATTCTCCTCCATTTCTGAACTTTCTGATTTTATGTATTTTTGAACATTTTTTTTTTGTTTACATAATGACTTTAAATTAATATTGTCAAATTTCTTTATACCTAATATCAACTTTTCTAAATTTTAGCATTTACTAAATCTGATTAACTTGTAGAGTTAGATTTTAATATAACTTTTATTTCTAAAATCAGATGTTAAGATTTAAACCTTAAATCTTCGTTAAAGTAATTGATTTAAATTAATTGGTTTAAATTAATATTAATTAATTTGATTCTAAATTTTGTTTTTTTGTTTTTTTGTTTTTTTTTTTTAAAAGCATAGAAAACAGCTTGGTGTTTCAGTAAATTTCAGGAATTGAATTTTTACGACATCGAATTTTTGCACATTTTGTATAGAACTTGCATTATTGTGTAGGGATTTAAACAATTAAATTATTTCGCTACTGGTTTTGGAATAATTCATGACATGCATTCATCTCTACTGATTACAGAATTGTGGAAAAAGAAAGAAAAATGAGGAAATGATTGTGATATTAGCAAGTAGGGCAATCGTGTCCCTTAGGTGAAAGACCCTAAATCCAGCAAGTAGGGCAATCGTGTCCCTTGGATGAGAGACCCTAAAGCTAGCAAGTAGGGCAATCGTGTCCCTTGGGTGAAAGACTCTAGAACCCGTTGGATCCTTCGGAGTCTCTTTTGTGTACGGCGTATGAGTACAATTGTGTGCGCAGACATACGTCGAAGGTACAACTGGAGCAGTAGTCTGACCAGCTAACGTATAAATGGGTCCCTCACCACAAGGTACCAGTGTGTGGGCGTTAATGCAACGTGATCATACACCTAAGTACGGTGTTGTAAGATGTGATGATTATTTAATTTTATTATTGAATTCATGATAGTGTAGCATTTAGTACATCTTTATGATTCAAGCATCGCATTCATGTCATATTTTAACATTCAATAGTTTGATTCATGTTTTGAATTTCTAGAAAGTACTTTTATTATTTATTTGTTTAATATAAATCTAGAAATTTTAGATTTGGTTGGATAAGATCCCACAAGTGGTTGTGCTCATACCCAAAATAATAGTGTTTCAGGGTATCAAAGTTTAGTCAAAGGCGAAGTGGAGTGAAGATCCAATCATCAATTTACTTATCTTTTATTTGTACCGATGGAAAAAAATGTATAATAAGAATTTAGAAGTGAATTTAGGCTGTAATATTTAAAGATTGTATTTGATGAACGTTGTTATTGTAATGAGATTAATTAAGTGTGGTTGTGAATGTTTAATATTAAATCATGACCTGAGATTCGGAGTTGGGTCTGGCCAACTCGAGTGCCGAATTTTGGGGCGTGACATTCACCGTGATGAGCATGTGAAATCCATTCAAACGATTGAATTCCACACTAGATTCTAGGCCTAATGACTAAAATGAAGGCCCATAAATGATTCAAGTGAGGCCATACCAAGGGAAACAATTTTCAGGGTAAGCATTCTTTGTAGATTGTTTGGTCTATCCGAACCACTGATGGGGCTGATTTAAGAGAGTTGGGTGTAGCATTAGGTAACTTAGCTAATGGTGGGGGGCGCGGATTCGGTACTACCCCTGCCCGTCCAGAGCTCAAGACAGGCTGGACATGTAGCCCATTGATTAGCGGAGAGTGGTTACGTCAGATGCCAATGACACGTCATCAAACGGAACGGAGTTTTCCAAAAAAATCCAAACGTTTTTTTTTTCGTTTTCAACTGAGTTGATGTCATCAACTTATGTGAGCCCTACCATGATGTATGTTGTGTATCCACACCGTCTATCCGTTTGGAGAGATAATATTAAGACATAATATAAAGAACGAGTCAGATCCAAAGCTCTAGTGGACCCCACCACAGAAAACAGTGGAAGAATTGACGCCCACCATTAAAAAGTTCTAATGGCCATGAAAGTTTGAGATCAAGCAGATATTTATGTTTTCCTTCTTTCATGTCTACTTTAGCACATGAACAGGTTGGATCTGAAATAAACATCATGGTGGACCTTCTAAAGGTTTCAACTGTGGGCGTCATTCTCTCCACCGTTTTCTGTGGTGGGGTCCACTACAGCCTCGGATCTGCCTCATTCTTTTTATCATGCCCTCAAATGATCTCTCAAAATGTATGGACAGTGTGGATACAAAACATACATCATGGTGGGCCCACAGAAGTTGGTGAAGTCACTTTGGTAGCTAATTCGCGAATCCCACCCGGGTTATTGCATGAAGCGGATTGGTTACTGAGTAACATACACTAACTGTACTGAATAAACTCTATGGGGTCCACCGCCGTTCATGCATTGTATAAATTGTCGAGAAAAGTCTTAAATCGGAAGGTTTTGAGGTCGTTCGACCGGTCGTGGGAAGCTTCTACTGGTTGTGGGAGGCGCTCGACTGGTTGTAGGTTCGAGCCCTGGCACGACTCAAAGTCCAGCGAGTTTTTGCTGTTTTTTACTGTAGCTAGGACTAGTCGAAGGTCAACTACGACTGGTCGAAGGTGGGCTACGACCAGTCGTAGGAGAGCTACGACTAGTCTTAGGTTACACAGTTTGTTTCGCGATTTTGCGCGAAACTGCGGATTTGAGTCCTTTCGCAACTGGGATGCGGAAGGAAAGTTTCCTAAACTATAAATAGGTGTTCCTAGGTTTTTTCTAGGCAATGGTAATGTATGCACAAGCTTTCTAAAGGGGTTCCAGGGTTTCTAAAGGGTGTAGCAAGGGTGAGATTCAAGGTTGTTCGAATCGGGTAAGTCCTTTCTCTTTGTAATTGATGCTTTCATAGTGGTGATCTGTCGCTTTGTGCCATGGTTTTTTCCCGCAAGGGTTTTCCACGTTAAATCCGTGTATTCTCTTGTGTGCTTGGTGCCATTAGATTACCATCCTAGATCTAGATCTGTGTGATTTCGCAGGCCAAATTCCCCAACAAGTGGTATCAGAGCAATCGGTTGGGGCACAGATCTGAATCTGAGGGATTAGTAACAATGGCAAGCGCTAGGTATGATATTGAGAAGTACTCAGGGAAAAATAATTTTGAGTTATGGAAGGTTAAGATGATTAGCCTGTTAACCAAGCAAGGCGAGGATGGTGCTCTTGAGGAGTGAAAGTCCACTATGACTGATGGTGATTGGAATACTCTTGATAAGAAGGCATTATCATCGATCCGTTTATGTCTCACCGATGAGGTTCTCTACAACGTCATGAGAGAGAAAACTACGGCTAAGTTATGGGTGAAGTTAGAAGATGTCTATGCGAAGAAATCCTCAAAAAATCGCCTACACTTGAAGCGGCAGTGGTATAACTCAAGATGACAGAAGGTGAAGATTTGGAGGCTCACATCAGCAACTTTAATAAATTAGTTTGCAAATTGCTGGATATGGAGGAAGTGATGAAAGATGAAGAACAGGCATGTATGTTGCTGAATTCTCTCCCGGCGTCTTTTGAAGCATTTAAGGACACTATGTGCAGCACGAACAAAACGCTGAGTGTCAATACAGTTATCTCGGCCCTTCAAGGGAAGGCTATGAGACAACTAAATAGCGACATGGGGACGTCTTCTGATGCACTGTTTACAGTGGGTAGGAATTCTGAACAAGGTACAGGTTCTTCTGGTTCTAGATCCAAATCCAGGGGCAAGGGCAAAGGAAAGGTAAAATGCTGAAATTGTGGGAAGGAAGGACATGTGAAGAGGGATTGTGAAAATTCTAAATCAAAGAGAGAAGATTCTAAGGCTTCATGCAGGGCGGCCAACGCTACCACGCCAGATGGATATGATGGTGATGTTTTATCTATGTATACACTCAGACGGTCATACGATGATCGTAAGGATGAGTGGATGCTAGACACAGGAGCATCTTTTCACATGACTCCTCATCGGAGTTGGTTCACCGGCTATAGGGAGTGCGATGGTGGACATATGTTTATGGGCAATGGCTTTGCCTGTAATGTTGTGGCTGTTGGTTCTGTGTGCATCAAGATGTTTGATGGGGTGGAGCGTACCCTGACTAATGTCAGGCACGTTCCTGATTTAAAGTAGAATCTGATTTCTCTTGGTGTGCTTGAGGCAAAAGGATGCAAGTACACAGGTATTGATGGTGCTCTTAAGGTATCCAAGGGGGTACGGGTAGTCATGAAAGCGCAACGACTCGATCATATTTACAGGTTGATCGGGAGCACTTTAAACGGTGGAGCTACAGTAAATGTAGTGGATTCCACTTCTGCACGTGTGTGGCATGTTGGGCATAGTCATATGAGCGGGCAAGGCAGGAAGGCTGAGACATGCGGACAGGGATACAGATCAGGTGGAGTAACCACCTGTGTGAAGAACCATACGGCATGATCGCAGGATATCGGCGTAGTACATGGATGACTCCAATATCGCAGGAGATTCATCTTTTATTCAGATGGCTCTAGGAGAGCCTGGTGCTGAAAAGTGGAAGGTGACTATGGGTGATGTGATGGATTCGTTGTACCAGACCGACATATGGGAGCGGGTGGAGCTTCCAGTGAGCCGGTAAGCGGTTAGATGCAGGTAGATCTTCAGGAGGATATAGCATAGATACAGGGCGATGTTGGTAGTGAAGGGTTATGCTCAGAGAGAAGGGATTGGCTTCTCAGAGATATTCGCGCCATTAGTATAGCAGGTGTCTATTAGATCCGTGTTTGGTGCTGGTTGGCCAACGTGATCTTGAGCTGGAAGGATGGATGTGGAGTCTGCACTTCTGTAAGGGAAAGTGAAGAGCAGATCTACATGAAGTAACCAGAGCGGTTCGAAGTTAAAGGGGCTAAGAAAGGACTTTACAGGAGGTCGTGGTTCGACCTGTCGCCTAGGCAGTGGTTTGATTCCTTCATGGTGGGACATTCAGGATGAAGGATCGGGAGGTTACAAAGATAATTCTCGGCATTGAGACTGAATGAGGAGTAAGCTTTGGTAACCACAGGAGGAATACCTTATGTGTAGCTATTGATCTAGGATGTGATGGGCCAGGTAAAGCTGGAGAGCGTTCCCTACGCATCTCTCCTCAAGTTTTCCTCAGGACATGTCCCAAAACAGATGAGGAAAAGCAGGATATCTCATGAGCCTTATTCGAATGCGGTGGGCAGTGTATGCCATGGTCTAGATTAAATCGATTATTTCATAGGCTATCAGTGTTGTGAGCAAGTACCCCGGTAAGCAATATTGGGTAGCAGTGAGATGGTAAGAAGACTACGTCATTCTTTTGTGAAGACATAAGTAAAAGTGGTTGGGCATGTGGATTTAGATCCAGTAGACATGATCAACAAGAAATTCCTGTAGAGAAGTTCAAGTTCTGTGAAACTTCTCTGGGCTCGGCGATGGCGAAAAAGAAGGACGGAGTGTGATCTTAAGCTATGATGTGAAGCAGAGATAAGAGAAGAGGTTAAGGAGCTACACGGTTGAAGATTAAAGACTTGGTGGAGATTGTTGAGAAAAGTCTTAAATCGGAAGGTTTTGAGGTCGTTCGACCGGTCGTGGGAAGCTTCGACTGGTCGTGGGAGGCGCTCGACCGGTCGTAGGTTCGAGCCCTGGCACGACTCAAAGTCCAGCGAGTTTTTGCTGTTTTTTACTGTAGCTAGGACTGGTCGAAGGTCAGCTATGACTGGTCGAAGGTGGGTTACGACCAGTCGTAGGAGAGCTACGACTAGTCGTAGGTTACGCAGTTTGTTCCGCGATTTTGCGTGAAACTGCGGATTTGAGTCCTTTCGCAACTGGGATGCGGAAGGGAAGTTTCCTAAACTATAAATAGGTATTCCTAGGGTTTTTTCTAGGCAATGTTAATGTATGCAAAAGCTTTCTAAAGGGGTTCTAGGGTTTCTAAAGGGTGTAGCAAGGGTGAGATTCGAGGTTGTTCGAATCGGGTAAGTCCTTTCTCTTTGTAATTGATGCTTTCATAGTGGTGATCTGTCGCTTTGTGCCGTGGTTTTTTCCCGCAAGGGTTTTCCACGTTAAATTTGTGTATTCTCTTGTGTGCTTGATGCCATTGGATTACCATCCTAGATCTAGATCTGTGTGATTCCGCGGGCCAAAATCCCCAACATAAATTCCGTCCATCCATTTTATCACCTAAATTTAGGGCTTTAACCTAAATATCAAGCATATCCAAATCTCAACTGGACCACACCACTAGAAACCGTGTGAATTGACATCTACTGTTGAAAAATTCTTCAGAGGCAACATCAGTTTTAGATCAAGCTGATATTTGTGTCTTCCCTTCATCCATGTCATTGTGATCTTATGAACCGTTTGGATGACAAACAAACATCATTGGGCCTTAGAAAGGTTTCAACGGTGGAAATAAATAATTCCACTGTTTCCTGTAGTATGGTCTATTTAAGCTTTAGATATACTTTAAATTTGGGTTGAACCCTTAAAATGATCTGAAAAATCAGATGGACAGCGTGGATAAAACACATGAATTCATGGTGGGCCCAACAGAGTTTACTCAATACAATAACACAATCTGATTTCGTAATTGTATTTGGGTTTTTGGAAAGCACGCTATCTATTTGGTGCGCGGATTGAACAACCATACTCGCTATTAAGTGACGTAACCCAGTCCTATGGCCACACCATGATATATGTGTTGTATCCACACCGTCCATTCATTTAGAGAGATCATATTTGATCATGGTCTAAACAATGAGTTAGATCCAAATCTCGAGTGGATCCCACCATACAAACAGTAGAGAGAGCGACGCCTATCATTAAAAAGTTATAAAGGCAACAAAAGTTTTTGATCAAGATGTTATTTGTGTTTTCCTTTCTTTCATGTCTGAGTTAATACATGAACAGGTTGGATCTCAAATAAACATCACGGTAGACCTTCGGAAGGTTTCAATGGTAGGTATCACTCTCCCCACTGTTTTTTGTGGTGGGGTCTACTCTAGCCTTTGATCTGACTTATTCTTTGTATCATGCCCTAAAATGATTTCTCCAAATATATGGACGGTGTGGATACAACACATGCATCATTGTGGGGCCCATAAAACTCAACGACGTTACTTTAGTAGCGAGTCTCGCTACTCCGCGCACGGAAAAAGGTAGAAAACTAAAAAAAAAAAAAAAAAGGAGACGATTGGGGTTCCCAGTTACCGAGTATAAACGCGACCTAATGGCTCCGTTTGTTGACGCATCCTCTGCCACATGACGTAACCACTTTCCACTAATCAAGGGGTTACACGTCCAGCTCGTCCTGAGCTCAAGACGGGCGGAGGTAGTACCTAATCCGCGCCCAATGGTTGGAGGTGTGTGCGTGTGTAAAAAAATAAAAATTTTAAAAAAAAATGAAAAAAAAAACAAATGGTGGAGCCATCCCAAGCAAGTAACTCCTTTTCCTCTTTAAAGTATCTTTTGCATGGGCGTCATTCATTAACATTAATAAGTATTAATTCAGACAACTAGCTGGACGGTCCAACTAGTGATGGTTGGACATTGCATTTTCGTCCAACTAGCCATGCATTTAATGAAAGCAGTTCCTTTTAATTAATGAAAGTAAATGCTTCCACCGCATACTAATTTCATTTTGGCATGGAAAAGGCCACGGCTTGGGTGGGCCCATCGTTGTGTTAATGTAAAATAAACCCGGACCATCAAGTATGTCACCCCATATTAGATTAAGGTCTCAAGTTTCATCCCCATCCTTAGTACAGGTCAACCATATGATTGGAAACACTGTACATGGATAGGTTCACCCACTAAACTATCTCCTTTGGTGTGGCTCACATGAATCATGTATGGACCTGATTTTTGGAACTCAGGCCTAGTTTCAGTGTGACATCTAATGGATGGAATGGATTTCACAATTTCGTCATGAGCCCTGTAAAAATTTAGGTGGATGTCTCCCTCCTTCATTGGTGTGGCCCATCTGAATCACGGGATAGGCTAATTTCTTGGGTTTGTGCCTATAAACGGATTATACATATAATGGTCGAATTGGATCATACATGTCAGAGTAGGCCCATAGAAAATCAGATGTGGGAGTTCGTGTGGTACCTATTCCCAACACACTACCGCTTGGGATGATAATTAATGCCCATAAGTCCTAATGCTTGAAAGAGAAGAGAAGGGGCGTTACTTTGGTGATTAATTCTTATAATGCCGGTAGAGAAGTGATTTAAACTAACTTAGGAAAAGAGTGGCCCGTTCGGGTCTACCCCGAACATCAGGTGGGTGACCTCACCTTGCACCTAAGGTTCAAAAAGCAGGTCCATCCTTGCTTCAGGTTGACTACGCAGCTGGAAATAGTTGATAAAGAAAAGCTCACCCTCTAAACTATTTATGTTTGTGTGGCCTACTTGAAAGATAGATGGCTTTGAATTTTGGGCCCTAGGCCTAAGTTTTAGTGTGGCATCTAATGATTGGAGTGGATTATATATAATCTCTATGGTGGGCCCCGTAAAAATCAAGGGTGGACGTCTCTATTCCAACTATTTTCCTCGGTGTGGTCCACCTAAATCACAGGTGGACTTGATTTTTAGGTAATGTACCCAACATAAGATTACACATCTAATGGTTGGAGTGGATCACAAGTAGACATCAATGTGAGCCTCATAAAAAATCAAGATAGAGCATCGGCTGAAATTCTTTTTTCCAATAAAAGTCTAAGTTGGAGTACCGTTTAATGTCCAGCCAGCACGTATCATCCAACCTTTTATGTAAATATGACATCCAACCTGTCTAATAGGTTGGTCCATTACAAACATTACTTTTTATAACACACCACAACAACCATATATATATATATATATATATATATATATATATATATATATATTATAAAGTCAGTACGATAAACACAATTTGGTTGATTTTAATGGTGGGAATTTCTATCTTAGCTATTTACCATGGTGTAGCCCAATCGAGTGTTGAATCTATCTTAGTTTTAAGCCAGTGTCCAACAATGAAGTGGCCCACATAATGGACAGGATCGATGGATCTACTCCACATGAATCCTTTCCTTTTAGGTTTGCGAAAGCAATGCCCGGTTGGCTGGAGGAAGGTCCCGTAGGAAGGTCATGCAAACTTTATACTAACATTTGGGAAGAGGAGATGTGTGAAGGGAGAGTAAATGTAGGAGGGGCTGTATGCTATTATAGATTTGGACCATCCAACTCAAAATCAGATCCATGCATTAGATAGATTACACGTCAACATGCCAGGGGCAAAAAAGAATTAGATGATCTTATGATCAATCATGTCAAATAGTTACAAAAAGTGTTGGTTGTTAATAAAACTGTCCCACGAATTCAGATTTAACGCACACGTACTTTCACTTATACTTTCCTTATAAGTGTAGTCTTTTTACTTTTTGATACATAATTTCTCTTTAATGAGTCTTAACTAATCAATGGCCTAGATCTTTGACAAATGTGTTACTTTATGTGGAAAGTGGAAACGGATTGGCTACTCCCCCTGACACCAGCTACTGGCTGGTGGCTGGTGCTCTGAGGGTCCCACCATAATGCGTGTGTTTCATCCATTCCATTCATCCATTTTTACGGATCATTTTATTCCTTGATCCCAAAAATGAGAGGGATATAAATCTCAGGTGGACCACACCACATGAAAACAATAGTGATTGGATATCAACCATTAAAATCCTCCTATGGCCCACTATACTGTTTATTTGACGTCCAATCTGTTGATTAGGTCATACATGCACAGATGAAGAGAAGAAACAAATATCAGCTTGATCCAAAACTTTTATGGCCCCCAAAATGTTTTTAATGGTCGACCCTCATTCAATACTGTTTCCTGTAATGTGGTCCACTTGAGATTTGGATATACCTCATTTTTGGACTTATACCATAAAATGATCTGTAAAAACAGATGGATGGCATGGATGAAACACATACATCATGGTGTGGCCCACATAGAACCGACCACCAGCCATTGGATGGTGTAAGGCAGAGTAGCCAATCCGTTCCCACTCCACGTAACCATGCCAACCGTAGCCGGCATTCTAAAATCCCTAATGTAAGCATATGTATGATATAAAAGAGGAAATTTTTTTATTAAATGCATAGACAGTTGGACGAAAATGAAATGTCCAACTACTTGTGTAAGAGCATCTCTCTCTCTCTCTCTCTCTCTCTCTCTCTCTCTCTCTCTCTCTCTCTCTCTATATATATATATATATATATATATATATATAAAGGTTCTGTGCGGTCGAGCTCACGGACTTCTCATGAGGTCGAGCTGTATGAGTCCCACTATGATGCGTGTCGAACATATACCCCCATCAGTCAAATGCACCATTCCATGGTGGGCCTAAGGCTTAAAACTCAAGCCAATCTGTGACTTTTGTGGGCCACACCACATACAAAAGTTGAGAGGGGTTACTCTCCATAAAAACATTCATAATCATTTGTTGGGCCCACCGAGATGTAGTTTACAAATTCAGCCCATCCATTATGTGTGTCCCACTTGGATGAGAGGTCAGACCAAGTTTCAGATGCATCCAAATTTCAAGTGAGCCCCACCAAGTGATTTTATATGTTTTAGGCATATCTTCACATGATTTTAGATGGTATGGCCCACCTGAGTTCCATATACGGCTGATTTTTTAGATATTCCATAATTTAAAAGGGACCCATCAAATGTATGGTGTTGATGTTCGACATACATAACAGTGGGGCCTACACAGCTTGACCTCTCGAAAAGGCCCCATGAGCTCGACCGCATAGACCCTTTTCCCTGTGCGTATAGTCGTCATCTCCCGCCAGGTGCTTTTCAAGAGTATATATATTTTCCCTGTATGTAGAGTCGTCATCTCCTGCCAGGTGCTTTTCAAGAGTATATATGTAGCTCCTGGTGCGTGTTTTTCAAGATTATGCTATCGACCACATGATTTTCAGGAATATACTTCCTACCACGTGATTTTCAAGAGTGTATATATATATATATATATATATATATATATATATATATATATATATATATATATATATATGAAAAGGTACAATGCGCTCCAGCTGATTTTAACGCCCCATGAGGAAGAATTGTGTCGGCCCCACCGTGATGCATTTCGAATATCTACCCCATCAGTCAGATGCACCATTCCATCGTGGGCCTAAGTCTCAAAAATCAAGTCAATCCATGACTTGAGTGGGCCACACCACATACAGAAGTGGGGAGGGGCCGTACACCATTAAAACATTCATAACCATTTTTGAGGGCCCAACGAGATGTGGTTTGCAAATCCATCCCATCCATTATGTGTGTCCAACTTGAATGAGGGTTCAGACCAAGTTTCAAGCGCATGCAAAACTCAGGTGGGCCCCACCAAGTGCTTTTATATATTTTAACGGTGTCTTCACATAATTTTAAATGGTATGGCCTACCTGAGTTCCGTATACGGCTGATTTTTGGAATGTCCCATAATTTAAAGGGTACCCATCAAATGCACGGTGTTGATGGTCGAAACACATCACGGTGGGGCCCACACAGCTTGACCTCACGGGAGTTTAGCGTAAGTAAGAGCGCATTGTAGCCTATATATATATATATATATATATACATATATATATATATATATATATATATATATATATATATATATATATATATATATATATATATATATATATATATATAAAGGTTCTGTGCGTGGAGCTCATGCGACTTGTCATGAGGTCGAGCTATATGGGTCCCACCATGATGCGTGTCGAACATCTACCCCATCAATTAAAATGCACCATTTCATGGTGAGCCTAAGGCTTAAAAATCAAGCTAATCCGTGACTTTTGTGGGCCACACCACATACAAAAGTTGAGAGGGATTACTCTCCATTAAAATATTCATAATCATTTGTTGGGCCCACCGAGATGTAGTTCACAAATCTAGCCCATCCATTATGCGTGTCCCACTTGGATGAGGGGTCAGACCAAGTTTCAAATGCATCCAAATTTCAAGTGGGCCTCTCCAAGTGATTTTATATGTTTTAGGCATATCTTCACATGATTTTAGATGGTATGGCCCACCTGAGTTCCATATACGACTGATTTTTTAGATATTCCATAATTTAAAAGGGACCCATCAAATGCATAGTATTGATATTCCACATACATAACTGTGGGGCCTACACAGCTTGACCTCCCAAAAAGTCCCGGTGAGCTCGAGGGCATAGACCCTTTTCCCCATGTGTATAGTCGTCATCTCCTGCCAGGTGCTTTTCAAGAATATATATATTTTCCCACTATGTATGGTCGTATCTCGTGCTTTTCAAGAGTCTATATATATCTCCTACTGCGTGTTTTTCAAGATTATACTACAGACCACGTGGTTTTCAGGTACTTTTCAAGAATATATATATTTTCCCTATATGTATAGTCATCTCGTGCTTTTCAAGAATATATATATATATATTTTCCCTATATATATAGTCGTCATCTCGTGCTTCTCAAGAGTATATATGTATCTCCTACTGCGTGTTTTTCAAGATTATGCTACCTACTACGTGATTTTCAGGAATATACTTCCTACCACGTGATTTTCAAGAGTATTATATATATATATATATATATATATATATATATATATATATATATATATATATATATATATATGCAAGTGAAATCTGCCTTGACCACCAGATATGATCTTATTCGATGTCTCGAGATAAAATATCAGGCTTGACCATACATGCAAGTGAGATCTGCCATGACAACAAGATATATGGTCTTATTCGATGTCTCGAGATAAAATATCAGGCTTGACTTTTGATTTAGGTAGGAAACACCGTTAAAACATTAGAGGGAGGAACTCTTTTGATTTTTACAAGACTCACAGTCATAGGTAAGTGAAATCAAATCCAACTGCTGGATGCCATACTAAAGATTGGCGTAGAACTCATGGAAGAAATCATTTTAGAATATGAGCTTTTTTGCACACTATTTCGAACTGTGCAGTCTATGTAAACCATGGATGGAGCTGATTCTCTGTTCATAGGTCTATCGTGGGGTGACACGTGGTGATGAAGGTGAATTTTATATTAACACCACTCCACGAAAGCTTGGAATCATTTTCAAAAGACTACTTAAAATACTAACGTACGTGGAGTAAACGCCCGTCCTCGCAACATTAATTAGCATTATTATCTGAACTGTGTATGTATCCTATTTTATAGGAAAAAATATTTCTCGTTAAATGAGCACCGACAGGGTAGATTTAAACACGTGCATTGCGATATGTACCCAACACATCACCATCTCCTTTACCGGATGAACAGTTCGGGTTTACCCAGGCTAGCTTTGGAACCGTCTGGTATTGCCGTCGGAAGCTAGGTGGGGTCACCGTGATGTTAGTCAGAAAGTTTTGGATCACCTTAGAAACCCTTACGGGGCTTACAGAAGTTTTGGATCGATATAATATTTGTTTTTTATAAACGCTATTGTGGGCCCTACGATTTTTTTAACCGTGAGAATCATTTTTCTCACTGCTATTTTTGGTATGGTCCACTTAAACTTCGGATATTATCATTTTTTATATAATTCTCTAAAATGAAATCAAAAAATGGATGAACGGTATGGATATAATAAATACATCATTTTGGGACCATATAACTTTGATTTACTTTGAACCGTTCGTACAACTCGGAGGTCAAGGAGCTGCAACGCTCGTCTTCCCACGACACGTGCCCATACCAGCCAATCCGCTTCCCCCGTTTAGAAGGAGGTACAGGGTTTCCTGGCGGCGCGGATTAGGTACGACCCCCGCTTGTTTGGAGCTCGGTACAGGCGGAGAATCCGAGGGCCACTGATGGACCACTGTTATGTATGAATCTTATCCATAGCGTCCATCCATATTTTCATATAATTATAGAATATTGAACCAAAAATAAAGAAGATCCAACACTCAAGTAGACCACACCATAGGAAGCAACGGTTTTAAGGGAGACCACGGTTGAAACCTTCCTAGGGCCCACTGTGCCGTTTATTTTACATCCAACCCCTAGATAGGGTCATATACACCTAGGTGAAGTGAAAAAATAAATATAATCTTGATCTAAAACTTCTGTGGTTCCTAAGAATTTTTCAACGGTAGAAATTTAATTACTACCGTGTGGCCAATTTGAGAGTTAAATCTTCTCTATTTTTTGGTTTATATTCTAAAATAATATGAAAAATGAATGGACGGTGTGGATAAATTTCATACATCACGGTGGGCTCTCAGTGACCATCGGAACCTCCGTCTGTCCCGACCTCCAACAGGCGGGGGTGGTACCTACTTCGCTTGCAGGGGTATTGTAGTCCTTTTACAGTTGATGCAGATGCCTATAAAAAGGTATGTTGTGCATACAGCTATAGCAAGAGTGAAGCAATAGGAAGATAGTGATAGTCTAAAAGAGAAAAGGAGTTTTATTTTATTTTCTCCAGTTATCCGGAGGCTTTGCAAAGCAAATAAATCTGGTTTGTACAGCTAACAATCAGGAGTACGTAGCTTTATTGTGTTTTAAAATCCTCTTATTATTATTATTATTTTTTTTTTCTTTTTTCAGGTGTGTAAGACGGGAGTTAGTGATGGCGCCCTACCAAGGAGAGAGAGGCCATGAGCTGTTGCAAGCCCAAGCCCACGTATGGAACCATCTGTATCATTACGTGAATTCCATGTCCCTCAAGTGTGCTGTTGAGCTGGGCATACCAGACATTATCCACAATCATGGCCGTCCAATGACCCTCTCTGAGTTGGTTGCTGCACTTTCGATAAACTCATCCAAAACCCCTTACATGAGCCGCTTTATGCGTCTGTTGGTCCACTTGGGCTTTTTTGCTGTAGAAAAGATCAACGGGAATAACGGAGTTGAAGAAGGGTATGTTATCACACCACCTTCTAGCCTCCTCCGCAAAGAGGCCGATGTCAGTTTGTCAGCCTTTGTGTTAGGGGAGTTCGACTCTACTCTACTCACAAGTTGGAATTTCTTAAGTAGTTGGTTCCAAGGCAATGAAACCACGGCCTTCGAGAAAGCAAACGGACTGAGTTTCTTGGAGGTCGCGGCCCAGATCCCTGAGATTAATTGCTTATTTAACGATTCCATGGCCAGTGATGCACAGTTCATCATTAGCATTGTCGTTAAAGAGTACGGTCAGGTTTTCAAAGGGTTGCGGTCGTTGGTCGATGTTGGAGGTGGGACAGGTGCTGTAGCTCGCGCCATCGCTGATGCGTTCCCACACGTAAAATGCACCGTGTTTGATCAACCACATGTTGTTGCCCACGTGCCAAAGAGTACGAAAATAGATGTGGTTGGAGGGAACATGTTTGAGTCGATCCCTCCTGCGGACGCTCTTCTCCTCAAGGTATTACCACTACTTACTTGTCAAGCAACTCTATGACTATGACCCATCTAGAAAATGATTCGTCTACTTGGGTGGGCCCCACTATGTCATTTATGGTAAAATCCATCCGACCACAAGGTCGGTCACCTCATCTTAGTCCAAGTACTGAAAAAATCACTCACAATTATGATTCAGGTGGACTGAAACTTTGTACAGGGAAATGATCACACTCCAAATTGTTTCCCTTGATATGCTCCATCAGAATGACAAATGAGTCTGATTTTTATGCACTTTGTCTAAATTTTGGTTTTGCAACCAATGTTTGGGGTGAATTTCATATAATCATTATGTTGGACATTGTAAAAATTAAGCTTTTTGAAAACTTTTTTTGACAATAGTGTTGGATTGTAAATTCCATATTAATTAGATAGTTCGTAGTAAAAACATCGTTGCATGTGCATCCCTTGTTAAGGCTGTTGCTTTGCTAGAAAGGTGAGAATTTGAATGGAACTGCCAACATCTTTTATTTTAAGTAATCGCATTGATTCAACAAGTCTTTGAGTTGTGTCAACGCGTTTTAGAACCATGCTCAACACACTTGCTGCCTTGTATGTGTTCTTCTTCACCACGGCTAGTGCCAGAAACTAATGGGCTGTAGTCAAACAAATGGGTTGATCCAAACCAGCCCATTTCATTTTTAGCAACGGCTTCTAATCATTGTGAAAATGGCTTACAGTCAGTCCTACACGGCTGGAGCGACAATGATTGTGTGAAGATATTAAAACGGTGCAAAGAGGTAATTCCAAGTAAAGAAGATGGAGGGAAGGTGATCTTACTAGAAACAGTTGTGAATGCCGACACAGATGATTACAAGTCAATGGAGACAAAGCTTTGCTTTGATATGGCGATGATGTTGCCTTCAACAGGCAAGCAGAGGGAAGAACATGAGTGGCAGAAAATCTTCATTGACGCTGGTTTCTCTGACTACAAGATACTACCCGTCTTGGGTTTGCGGTCAATTATCGAAGTTTATCCTTGATTGTACGATGGTTAATGAAGAAGATATGAATTATAGTGTGTCATTAAAAAGATGCTTGTCTTAATTAAATAAACAAGGCTCATGTACTTGGTTAGTGTCAGATGTGCTTATGCATATCTTTTATCTGTGTACCTAGGTTTGTTACTTTGTAATAATTTCCTCTTCTATAGAAGTGGATTGAAACGTTTAATGTGACCAAATCTCATTCTATTCTCTCACCCAATGAACTGTAAAGACCCGTGGACACTGAATAGGCCACATGGGGTAGGCTTCAATTCATTGTAATGTGCTGTTGATATCAATTCCAACCATCAGATGGGTCACATCATGTTAGCATAAGGTCCTGAAATTCAGTATAATTTGTGATTCAGGTGGGTCACAGCAGACAAAACATAAGGGAGTAACAAGCACCCTTGATTTCACCGGGGCTCTTTTGATGTGCAAAATGACGGTTATTTGCATACCCCATCATCAAAGGCAGATGAAGGGACTGAACGGTCCAAACTTGACATACTTATTATGATTGACCCAGGCCGTACGTGCAGAATTATGAGTGGGCGCCCCCCTCTCAATTGTTTCCCTTGGTGCGCCTCACCGAACTCATAGCTAGCCATCATATGGTTGACTGGAATGCCAGGAATACATATTACACATAAAAACTTAGGGGACACAATTCCCTTTGGTGTAGAGTGAATTTTCCATGGTGAAGCCAATATAGTGGTGCAAGTTCTACTGTTGTTAGTGTGACAGGCCCAATCAGCGACAGAGCAAAATCCAAATTCTAAATAGGACTATCCAACAAGTTGAAAATGTGAGCACAGACCAATCCCAGAGTAGCTCCTTGTGAAAGGTCTCTTCCTTGTAAAAGTGTCTCTCGCTTTCACTTTTGGTTATCAATTGTAAAGATGGGGTATGTGGAATTGACTCGGATGTAAAAACATACGTATTTTTATTCTTGGAATTGCCACTAGCCAAATGAAGTATGAATCTACGATTGACTATAAACTGAAGAGTTGCTTATGGGTCGGGCAATTATAAATTTGACTCAAGCAAATCTATGGTTGATCAGTGACAATTGTTTCTCAAGAGGAAAGGGTTAGGCAACCTCTTCTACCCACACATCATGTGATCTCTACTTTATAAAATTTTATGATTTTTAAAAAGATTCAGCAAAAATTCGACGTTATATGTCTAACTATGCTTTGCATAACTTTGTACAGGGAAATGATCACACTCCAAATTGTTTCCCTTGATATGCTCCATCGGAATCACAAATGAGTCTGATTTTTATGTACTTTGTCCAAATTTTGGTTTTGCAACTAATGTTTGGGGTGAATTTCATATAATCATTATGTTGGACATTGTAAAAATTAAGCTTTTTGAAAACTTTTTTGACAATAGTGTTGGAAGGTTGTTGCTTTGCTAGAAAGGTGAGAATTTGAATGGAACTGCCAACATCTTTTCTTTTAAGTAATCGCAATGATTCAACAAGTCTTTGAGTTGTGTCAACGCGTTTTAGAACCATGCTCAACACACTTGCTGCCTTGTATGTGTTCTTCTTCACCACTGCTAGTGGCAGAAACTAATGGGCTGTAGTCAAGCAATTGGGCTGATACAAACCAGCCCATTTCATCTGTAGCGATGGCTTCTAATCATTTTGAAAATGGCTTACAGTCAGTCCTACACGGCTGGAGCGACAATGATTGTGTGAAGATATTAAAACGGTGCAAAGAGGTAATTCCAAGTAAAGAAGATGGAGGGAAGGTGATCTTACTAGAAACAGTTGTGAATGCCGACACAGATGATTACAAGTCAATGGAGACAAAGCTTTGCTTTGATATGGCGATGATGTTGCCTTCAACAGGCAAGCAGAGGGAAGAACATGAGTGGCAGAAAATCTTCATTGACGCCGGTTTCTCTGACTACAAGATTCTACCTGTGTTGGGTTTGCGGTCAATTATCGAAGTCTATCCTTGATTGTATGATGGTTAATGAAGAAGATATGAATTATAGTTTCTTAATTAAATAAACTAGGCTCATGTACTTGGTTAGTGTGGGATGTGCTTATGCACCCTTTTATCTGTCTTTGGTAAGGCTTTCATGTGTACTTAGGTTTGTTACTTTGTAATAATTTCCCCTTCTATATATAGAAGTGGATTGAACCGTTTAATGTGACCAAATCTCATTATATTCTCTCACTCAATTAATGAACCGTAAAGCCGGGAGGGCACCGAATAGGCCACATGGGGTAGGCTTCATTGTAATGTGCTGTTGATATCAATTCCAACCATCAGATGGGTCACATCATGTTAGAATAAGGTCCTGAAATTCAGTATAATTTGTGATTCAGGTAGGCAACAGCAAACAAAACATAAGGGAGAAACAAGCACCCTTGATTTCACCGGGGCTCTTTTGATGTGCAAAATGACATGGTTATTTGCATACCCCATCATCAAATTAGGCAGATAAAGGGGCTGAACGGTCCAATCTTCACATACTCAGCATGATTGACCAAGGCCGTACGTGCAGAATTATGAGTGGGCCGCCCCCACTCAATTGTTTCCCTTGGTGGTCTCACCTGACTCATAGCTAGTGATGTAGAGCGGGTCGCGGACAGTTTCATGGCCAAGATGGATCAGAAAAGGCCTGGTCGATGACAGAAGTGATCCGGACCGTCGGACCTTAGATCGGACGTATCTCGCAATCTGGAATGAGTTAGCTGACGTAAAATATATGATTTTGGGGTAGAATGAGCTACTTTAGCCAACCAACCCCGCTATGCCAAGTTACAATGCTCAGAATTGCGAGAAACCCCTGGATCGACAGTCGTTTCCTATTTTAATTTCGTTTTTACTATAAATAGTAAGTTTTAGTTTGATTATAACTCTTCATCCGTCGGGCTTTAGGAGTTGCGTCCAACGTGAAAAGAGCTTAGAATAATTAGGAAAATGGTTTGATGAAGCCAAATAGGACACTTACTATTTTTGGCCGAAAACCTTGCGCACTAGTAGACATCACGACCGTCTATAAATAGTAAGTTTACTATTTATAGTAAGTCGTGAATTCTAGGAGTTTTAGTTGTAGTTTGATTCTGATTTCTTTCCCATTGCTTGGTACCCCTATTTAAAGGGTTGTGAACTCGTTTTTAATCATCAATTAATCAATTTCGAATTTATTAGAATTTATTTCTATTTTCTGCTTTCTTTCCTCATGGATTCGAGAAGTCTCTGTGAGGAGTCCAGAGAAGCTTCGTGGATTCGGAGTATTTATCCTCATCACGTTCATCCCTGCGTCAACTAGCCATCATATGGTTGGCTCGAATGCCAAGAATACATATTACACATAAAAACTAACAAGACACAATTCCCTTTGTGCTAGGGTGTAAGAAAAAACTGAAAACAAGGGGGTAGAGTGAATTTTCCATGGTGAAGCCAATATAGTGGGGTATGTTCTACTGCTGTTAGTGTGACAGGCGCAATCAATGACAAATCAAAATCCAAATTTTAAATAGGACTACCCAACCAATTCAAAATGTGAGCACAGGCCAATCCTAGAGTAGCTTCTTGTGAAAGCGTCTCCTCACTCGCTTTCACTTCTGCTTATCAATTGTATAGATGGGGTGTGGAATTAACTCGGATGTAAAAACGTAAGTATTTTTATTGGAATTGTCACTAGCCAAATGAAGTATGAAATCTACGATTGACTAGAAATCGTAGAGTTGCTTATGGATCAGGAATTTATAAAAAAAAATTAACCAAGCGAATCTATGGTTGATTAGCGACAATTGTTTCTGAAGAAGAAAGGGTTAGACGCCCTCTTCTACCCACACATCATGTGATCTCTACTTAATAAAATTTTATGATTTAAAAAAAAAAAATCAGCAAAATTTCGACATTATATGTCTAACTATGCTTTGCATAACTCACAAGGAATCGAACAAATAAAAATAAAAATATCATAGCCTTAATTTTGCAGAGTCAAATGACTCCAGATAGATGAATATAATAAAGAAAAAAAAAAGCAAAAGAAAAAAAAAAGTGCAAGTTAATGATGTAGATATATTAGAAATGTATGGAGTAGAATGTAAGTTGAGCTTAATTGGGATGTGATAAAGAAAATGAAATACGAGGCACCTTTTTTATTTAGAAGGGATGGTCGGATATCCTCGATTCTAAACCTACTCTTAACTTTACTAACTTCTTTAGTGAACCATTTTCCCTAAAGCTAGCCTCCTAAGTCAAACAGAGACTCAATGTCCCCCAGAATGCCAATTGTTACGCTATATTTATAGATTAAGATGGAAGACCCTTGTCCCCTTCTTTTGAAGTTAGCATCTGTGAGAGGGGATCGAGATGTCAGGTAGGTAAAACACCTGTCAGGTGCTTATCAGCTTGTAGCAAGCAAATGGTTCATGTGGCACCGTTTTGTTTGATAAACTAGGTTCCTTAACATCTATTGGAATGAAAAATGAAAGTAGTGATGATAATGTGGCCATCAATTCGCTGCGACCTACAATTTTATTTTATTGATTTAGTCTGTTGGTTGCATCCGAGGAGTCTAAATGATCGGCTAGGATTTGATTGGTCAAGTTTCAGATCTAATGATCAGGTTCATTAGTCGTTCTCGTGACACACCAAGAACCCTGCCCATTTTATCAATTGGATTTTCCATGGTCCTCAAATTGCCCATGGGTGATTTTATCGAAGTTTAGCCAAAGTCTGAATAGTAATTTAGTCCAGTTTTAGGCGGGTTGTTTACACCACAATTGAAACATTCATGGGGCTATTGAAGTTTTTAATCAAACTAATATTTATGTGCTTTCAATTCATCCTAGCAGGAACGACTTAATGAACTGTATGGATGGCATATAAACATCATGGTGGACCATAGAGAGGTTTCAATAGTAAGCATTTTCCTACCCACTTGTTCCTGTCGAGTGGCCCACTTGAGTTTTGGATTTGCTTCATTTTTGGGTCCATGTCCTAATATAATCTGGCAAAACCGGTGGATGAGGTGGATTTCTAACAAACATCACGTTGGGTCCCACTTAAGTTCCATCACAAGAAGTTCTGGTTAGAGGCTCTCGCAAGCAATCCAGGTACAAGTGCGACAACATGGGAGAAGGAAGCGGATTACGTAGTGTGCAACAAACCTCTAGAGCTGGGCATCAGATCGAGTCGGATCGGATTAGGTCCAACTCAACTCAGTTCAAAATTTGCAGGGCATCAGATCGACTCGGATCGGATAGGGTCCAACTCAAGTCAACTCGAACTCGATCCGATCCAAAATTGAGTTCGGGTCGTCTAACTCGAACCAATCCGAACCCCTACTGGCCTGAACTGATCCAAGTCTGACTCGGTTAAGAAAATCGAGTGGGATCGGATTGGGCAAGGTTCGAATCGTTCATTTTTTCAACGGTGTGGAAATCATTATTCGCACTGTTTCCTATGATGCAATCTACTTGATTATTGGATGTACTTAAAATTTAGTATCAACCACTAAAATGATCTGGAAAAACTGATGGACAATGTGGATAAACTAAAAAAATTCAAGACGGGCCCCACATAGTTTACTAGTAGGATAAAAACGTTCTGCTGTCTACAGCTCACACCAGCTATAGAGCTTCTTGAAGAAGCTTTACACCAGCTATATAGCTTCCTGAAGAAGCTTTGTAATTCCCATCAAGTACTGTCTGTAGCTAACACTAGCTATACAGCTGCTCTAAGTACGTGTCATGCGAAGACGAGCACTGACGCTCCTCGAGCTCCGAGTTGTACGAATGGTTCAAAGGAGATCAAAATTACATGGGCTCCACAGTGATGTATTAATTATATTTACACCGTTCATCTATTTTTAGAGATCATTTTAGAGCATTATCCAAAAAATGAATTGTATCCAAAGATCATCTGGACCACACCATAAATAGCAGCGGAGATAATGATTTTCACCGTTAAAAAATTTGTAGGCCCACCATAACATTTATTTTACATCCAAATTGTTCATAAGGCCACAGGTACCTGAATGAAGAGGAAAAACAAATTTCATAAGGAAATAAATTTCATAAGGTCATAAGTACCGGAATGAAGAGTAAAAACAAATTTCATATTGATCCAAAACTTATATGACCCTAAAAAGGGTTTCAATAGTAAACGTTCAATCTCCCACTAGTTTTTGCAGTATGGTCCAGTTGATGGTTAGATCTGTCTTATTTTTTGTCTTAAGCCTTGAAACGAGCTCGCCAAATGGATGGACAGTTTGGATATCAGACCTACAGATCTTACTAATGTCAATATAGCAACTATATAGCTGGTGTGAGGTACACCAACCAATCCGCTTCCTGTCTACTGCTCACTTGAACATTTGAACTGTTTGTTCGACATATCAAGCAAGAAGTAACGAACTGCACCTTTTTCTCTCTCTCTCTCTCTCTTTCTCTCTCTCTTTCTCTCTCGCTGCAACTCTCATGGCAAAAGAATCATGATTTTCGGCATACCAGCTCAAAACCTATGTAAGTTCTTATCAACTCCCCCTTTTTCATACATATATAAAATAAAATTTATTAGAAACTATAAAATAAACATCATATATGGCCCGGATCGGATCGGATCGGATCCAATCGAATCGGATTTCGGATCAGTCCGATCCGGATTGACATTGATCCGAGCCCGATCTGATAAATGGTCGGATCTGCCTGATCCTACCCGAACCGCACCGATCTAGGCCGTCGGTTCGGTTCGAATCGGGTCAGATCGGGTCAGAAATGCCCAGCTCTACATACCTCCCACATTCGTAGTGCATTGATGTCACCAAGTTTTGTGGGACACACTATAATGTATTTGTTATATCCACACCGTCTATCAATTTTATGAGAATATTTTGGGGAATGGGCCCAAAAATAAAGCAGATCCAAAGATCACGTGGACCACACCATAGAAAGTAGTGGCAATTGAACGCTTACCATTGAAAGCCTCTTGGGGCCATAAAAGTTTGGATCAAGCAAATATTTGTGTTTTCCCTTTATCTAAGTCTATGCGTAACCTTATGAATAAACTGGATGGAAAATAAACATCATGATGGACCTTGGTAAAGTTTCAACAATAGGCATCATTGTCCCTGTTGTTTTCTGCAATATGGTCCACTTGAGCTTTGGATCTTACTCATTTTTTGGCCAATGAACTAAAATGATCTCGCAAAATGGACAGATAGTGCAAATATAACACATACATCATACAGAGGCTCACATAACTTGGTGACATCAACACACCAGACAATTTGTTTACAAGGGAGAACAAGAATATGAGAGAAACATTCTGTGTGCAAGAGAGCAACAATTCTCTCTCGTAGCTCTAACATTAAATGTGGAAAGACACGGCAACCGTTCGGTGTCTTTCCACATTTTTGATCCGCATGGCAAAACTCCATGGACTATTATGATGTATGTGTTTTATTTATTTATTTTAGAACATGAGATCAAAAATCTTACTGATCTAAAGCTCAAGTAGGAAATAGCAGGGATAACGATGTTTGCTGTTGAACATGCAGCTTTTTTGTGGTGAGGTCCACTTAAGCTTCATATGTGCTTCAATTTTGGACTCATGCCCTCGAATAATGTGAGAAAATGAATGAACGGTATAGATATAATACACGCTTTCTAGTAGGGCTTATATTCCAAAGCGTTACCAATGTACATTTGATCCTTATCTTAGGGTTAATCAGGCAGTATTTTGTAAATAGTTTTTTATTTAGTTAATCAGGCGTCCTACCCCCGCCCGGAGGTAATCCATCCGGGCAGGGCTCTGTGGGGCCCACCGTAATGTAAGTATTTTATCCACATCGTTAATCACTTTTCTCAGATCATTTTAACTTATTATATAAAAAATGAAGCAGATACACAGATCCAGTGGACCACATCAAAGGAATCTTCAGTGATAATGATACCCACCGTTGTAACATTTCTAAGGGCCACCATGATGTTTTTTTACCACCCAACCTATTAATAAGGTGATGCAAACTTGGATGAAGTGAAAACACAAATTTCATCTTGATCCAAAACTTCTCCAGTTTCCAGGAAGTTTTTAATGGTGAAAGTTTAATCCCTAATTTGTGGTCCACTTAAGCCCTGAAACTATCTTGATTTTTGGCTCATATTTTAAAATAATCGTATAAAAACGATTAACGGTGTGGATAAAATACTTACATTAAGGTGGGCACCTTAGAGCCCTGCTCGGATGGATTACCGTCCGGGCGAGAGTAGGACGCAATCCGCGTCCTCTGTACTGACGCTAGCATAAATGACTTGGACCAATTAAATTCAAGGACACAAATTCAAGGACTTAGGGAAGCTGGAGCGCTGATTAGGTACTACCCCCGCCTGTTACGAGCTCGGGACAGGCGGAGGCTCCTAGGGCAACTGAGGGGCCAATGTGATGTATGAAATTTATCCACACCGTTCATCCATTTTTACATATCATTTTAGATTATGAAAACAAAAATAACGAATGTCCAATGCCTAAATGGACCACACAGCGAGAATTAAACTCCTACCGTTGAAAATTTCTTAGGGATAACAGAAGTTTTGGATTAAGACAATATTTGTTTTTTCGCTTCATCCAATTGTATATGACCATATCAACAGGTTGGATGGAAAATAATTGACACAGTAGACCCTAAGAAGGTTTCAATGGTGGACATCCTTAGTACCGCTGCTTCCTGTGGTGTGGTCCACTTGAGCCTTAGATTTGCCTTATTTTTTATTTAGTCATCTAAAATGATATGAAAATATGGATGGACGGTGTGGATAAAACTCATAAATCACAGTAGCCCCTCAAAGGCCCTCAGAGTCTCTGCCTGTCCCAAGCTCGATCGGCACAGGCGGGCGTAGTTTCCGGTGTCCTTGAATTTGTGTCCTTAAATTTAATTGGTCCAAATAATTTATGCTAGCGTCAGCACAGAACTTAACTAAATAAAAAAACTATTTACAAAATACACCCAGAGGATAACGATCAATCACCTTATCCTAAGTATGCGTCTTCGTCACGACCCATGATCCAATTATGTAGACCCTGGGCCTATTTCCAGCACCTTATTCAAGGACCCGTCTTAGTTGTGATCAGGATCAGTGGATTAGCCACCAGGGCAGGTTGATCAGCTAGCCTGGCCATTGAAGTGACGTCATCAAGTTCCGTGGTGTATTTGTTGTATCCACACCGTTCATCCATTTGGAAAGGTAATTTTAGGGCGTTAGGCAAAGAATAAGTCAGATCCAAAGTTCGAGTGAACTCATCACAGAAAACAAAGAGATTGAATGCCTACCATTAAAAACTTTTAAGGGCTAAAGAAGTTTTCAATCAGGCTGATATTTGTGTTTTGCCTTCTTTCATGTCTGTGTTAACTTATGAATAGGTTGGATCTCAAATAAACATCATGGTGGACCTAGTAAGGTTTCAACAGTAGGCGTCACTCTCCCCATTGTTTTTTGTTGTGGGGTCCACTCGAGCTTTGGATCTGCCTCATTATATAGTGTATGCCCTAAAATGATCTCTCCAAATGGATGGACGGTGTGGATATAACACATACATCATGGTAGGTCCCACATAACATGGTGACATCACTTTAGTAGCCAATCTCCCTACTCAACCGGTCAGTAGCTAATCCGCACCGTCTATTTTTTTTCAACTGATTTTAACGCATGGTCTAAAAAAGGAGATAGAAATCTTAGGTGGACCACACCATAGGAAAGTGGTCATTGAAGGGCCACCATTGGAAACTTACTACCGTTATCATGTTTATTTGCCACCGAACCTTTTGTTGATAAAGTCACATGAAACCAATACGAAGGAAAAACAGACAATGACTACTGTTTTCTTTGATGTGGTCAACCTAAGATTTGGATGAATTTCATTTTTTTAACATTCCCTAAAATAAACTGGCAAAGATGATAGCTGGCCTAAATATACAATGTATCGAGTTGGGCCCCACCATCATGTTCCACCCGTATGGTGGTATAGGAGTTCTAACAAACGCGCTTTCCCTTTTCAAGACTCAGACTACCTAAGGCAGCACACAACACCCACGTTGGTACTGTTTGCTACTAAAAAAACTGTGGGTCCACTATAATGGATGTGTTTTATCCATGTTGTCTATCCATTTCATATGAGGGCATGAGCACAAAAATGGGGCAGATTCAATCCCAGGTGGAGCACATCATTGGAAAGAGTGGTGATTGAATGCCACTATTTAACAAAATTCTAGGGCTTACTTTAATGTTTATTTGATATCCAACATGTTGATAAGGTCACGCAGACATTAATGAAGGAAAAAAAAATGTAAATCTCAACTTGATCTAAAACTTTTGTAGCCCTTGATGAGTTTTTAATGATTGGCCTCCAATCACCACTGTATCCTATGGTGTAGTCCACTTGAGATTTAGATCTACCTCAATTTTGTGCTCATGCAATAAAATGATTCCTAAAAATGGATAGATGGCATTGATGGAACACATACAAGCATGCTTTCCACCCATAATGCAGGTCGTGATTTGAATTGTGAGCCCGCTCATTATGGGTGGAAAGCATGCTTGTATGTTCCTACAAGTGGCCATATATGTTGAGGTGGAAAGCATGCATTGATAGAACACATACAAGCATGCTTTCCACCCATAATGCAGGTTGTGCTTTCCACCCAAAATGAGCGGCATGTGGCCTAATCAAATGGCCTAATCAAATCTCACTATGTTAGGAAACTAAGGTGCTCAATGAGTCCCCAAATCTACTGAGATTATGTTCCTACAAGTGGCCATATGTTGAGGTGTGTGCAACAAGGGAATTTCTTTTAACCCTGGCTATTGGAAGCCCATGTAACCCCAGGCTCTGCACAGCCAATCGTGATGTCTGTTTATACATAGTCTATCCGTTGCGCCTAGAGTTGGGCAACGGTCCGAGTCGGATCGAATTTCGACAGATCTAATCAGATCCAAAATTTGGGTGTCCATATCCGAATCCAATCCTATCCGGGACCGGATCTGGGTCACCTGACCTAATCCGATCCCATTAGTACATTGAATGACCCGATCCGTGACCGACGGATCGCTTCTAATAACTTCTAAGTGCTTGCGTATCAGACGTCATGCACTACCAGAGTATCAAATAACTCCCCTGCTTTTATTTCCTCGTTACGCGTGTCGAGAGGAAGGGCTGCATTGGCGGATGAGTACGGGAAACTCCTACACCTCCCTCCCACGTGCACACGTGCATCAGCAATAGTACATCGAGCAGCGATTACAACGGAAAATAAAATCAGTTGAATGCTCTTACAACGCTCATCTGCATGCATTAACAGAAGCCATGCGCATGTGCCAAATAGTAAAAACCTACGGGATTGAGAAAGCTTCTTCAGATGGGCCCTAACAAACAATCACATTCAGGACGGACGGTCTACTCATCGTGTGAAACTCACGTGCAACGTAACATTCACCGTTTGTGAAAGAGATAATCATGTACCGCTCGATTGAGTACACAGGAAACCTCACACGTTCTTATTTCAGAATAACGACAAAATCATAGTGGACACCTACTGATGAACATACCAGATCTGAAACACGTGCGCTGTTTCAATGATTGTAAGGCGCTTATATCTTGGCGCTTGCATAAAATGCGTGCCTGTACGTAGGATTACTCAAATGAAAAAGCGAAAAAACAAGCAAGAAAAAGCTACCCGAAGCCCCTGTCAGACAGTAACCCTCTGTAGGAGGAAATTTAAAAGAAATGCATGAGCAGCAACAGAACTTCGTAGAAATTTAAAAAACTGAAACAGAAATAAAATTAGTAGAATCTTTTTATCAGTAAAATGAAGAGAAAAACAGAGTAGGCCAGAGATAAAAATTTCATACCAAGTAAAAGAAAAGAGCGAAGAAAATGAGAAAAACAAAAAAGAAGGAGAGATATGAGCTATCTACCTTTATCTTCATATATATCTGCCCGGAATCCCTTCTTCTCCGTCCGTAAAAAGATAAGAAGCTTTCATCAAAACAACGAAAAATAAGTTAATTTTGCTGGAAGGGAAGAAAGAAAAGCTTCAACAGCATTTATAGCAAACTGATGAAGAAAGACGAGCAGAGACATGATTCGGATTTCGGTTCGGGTCGGTCAGTTTCGTTGCTTATCCGAATCCGATCCGAACTGCATTCAGATCTGCCCTTTTGTACCCGAATCTAACCGATCCAACTTACCGGTCTTGATCGAATCGGGGCGGATTGGGTCGGATCCGCTAGATCGGACCCATTTTGTACACCCCTAGTTGCGCCCGCTCATTAGGACAGTCTGTCAAAAATCAGTCAGTTTTAAAACTTAAGTAGGCCACACTACAATAACCAGTAGGATTGAACGCCTAAACCTTATCAGAGCCAAAGAAGTTTTGAACCAGGCTGATGTATGTGGTTTCCCTTCATCCGGTGGGACTCACCTTATGAACTGGTTGGATGGCATATAAACATCACGGTGGGGTTCAAGAAGGTTTCAGCAGTGTGATTTTCAATCCCCCTGTTTCCTGTGGTGTGGCCCACTTGAGTTTTGAATCTGCCTCATTGTTGGTATCATGTCCTAACATGAACTGGCCAAACTGATGCACGGTGAGGATGTCACACCAACATCAAAGTGGGCCTGCACGAAGCGTAGCAGTGGTCTCAAATTCCATACTGCTTGATGCTAATAAAGTAGTACTAATGATGGAATGTAACGACTGTCGGCCACTCAATTCAAAGCAAGCAAGATAACTTGAATTTGGGAGAAAGCAATTCCAATTTTCAAGAAACTGAATCAATTTGGAAGGGAATTCAATCAAGGAGAGAAAGCTAACCATTTGCCCAGCTCCAAGTATGGAACCATTTGTTCTAATTTTTGCCATTTAGCTGGGCATACCCGACACCATCCACAATCATGTCCGTCCGATTACTCTCGTAGTTGGTATTTCGGTCCCTGCTACCTAAAACCACATCCGTCCATCACCTGATCCGTGTGTTGGTCCACTCGGCATTCTCTATGAAAAACAGCAGCAATCAAGGGAGCAAAGAAATGTATAGTCTCACACTCACTTCCACGATCTTTAACAAGGATAATGAAGCTGCAAACATGTCCCACCATGATCCAACAATCAAGTGGCCCACTATGTGAAGTTGGATGATTTTCCATTGTTTATCATGGTGGCCCACCTTATGATTTGATTAGTCTGATTCTTTGGGTGTCTAATTTTTATGGTGGGTGATCTTGCTTGATGGCTTGGATGTCATTTATGCATACACGGGCCCCACATACATGCAAAACAAGCTCTCGGGGAGGGATCCCAACTCACGTTCTTTCTCATATTTTATTAAGAACTACATGCTAAAAAGTATAACGTGGTGTCTGCACCAGCCCATGGATCAAGAGCGTCCTGTTGATGGGCTACTCTCATCTGAGCCATTGTCTGATGAATTAATATCATAAGGGTTTTCATAGCCCTACATTGGAATTTGCACAATTTGGACATGGGTAGTTATTTTATAAACCGGCAGTTCATACACATGCGCTCAAAATCATAGACAATGCTGTATTAATTCAAGTTAGACTCTCCACATCATGGGACCAAAATCATAGACATGCTGTATTAATTCAAGTTAAACTGTCCACATCATGGGACCCGATGTAGATATGTTATGATACCAGAATCTGATTGATTTTTTAAAGTAGAAACAATCTATCAATGGAAATTGGTCTTTTGAATACAGACCAATGACATGTTTCGTTATAACCATCCATTGCATGCCAACTAATTGACTAATTAAGAAATTGGCTCTATCTAACTTTTGGTTAATTGACTCATTTGAATTGGGACCCACAATTTGGACGGTCTGATTTGAGATAAATAAATGGTACCTGTACAACCGCTGACAACCCTAGTCACTACCTAATGAGCCTAGTCTTCAGTCGCAGGCCCAGACCGTCTTGTGTCTACCCAGAAAGTCTTTGGACCTGCCCAGTACAACGTTCTTAGATGGTCTGTGGCCTCGAGGAATGTTCATATACAGTACCACCAGGGCTTTCAATTTGTACAAGTGGGACTCATGGTTTCAGTGATCAAAACCATTGATATCATGCTAACATCCAGGCCATCAAATATTAAGCCTTTTTAAAAAAACTTATTGTAAACTGTTTTTAGATTTTCTGTCTTAACAATCAATTGCATTGGACACCTATTGAACAGGACTGACAACGGGCGGGCCTGGCGTCAGATCAGACCCAGATCTTGAACTGGTCATGCAATGCCTTTTCAAAATATTGATCCTGCCTCACCCATGTCCAGCCGATTGCTTACCTTACCATTGAAGAGTTAGTATTTTTCTAAGGATGTGGACTTTTGGTGCATGGGCCATTTGGGGGCTTATGGAAATGGAATAGAAAAGTGTCATCATTATAATTGTACCACTGCAAGCAATTATTGCATGGCATGGAAATATTAAATCCAAACCATCACATTAGTATATAAATTTAATAATTTTACATTAAAGTAATAGAAAAGTGCAATCATTACAATTTTTGTTCAGGTAAATCAAATGCATTTGAATGGTGCACAGGAATGTTGATCATTGTACTCTTCCATTACATTTTGAATTTGTTGATGATATGTTTATAACTAATCCTAGCATGTCTAAAATCAACATATTAAAGGCTTAGTTATTCAGGACATTCGAGGTGAAAGATTTGGGAGTTACAAAGAGGATTCTCAACATCAATATACACAGGGACACGGAAAAGAGTATGCTATGATTGTTTCAGGAGGAATATCTTGAGAATGTCTTAATCATTTTTGGATTGAGAAAGGCTAAATCGGTTAGCACCCCACACACTGCTCACTTTCAACTTTCTTCGGGTTTATGTCATACGCCAGATGAAGAAAAACGGTATGTCTAATGTAGCGTACTCTAGCGTGGTTGGCAATCTTATGTATGGCATGTTCTGTACTAGATTGGATATTTCACATACTATGGGTATTGTGAACAAATACATTTCAAACCCCGACAAGCAATGTTGGGAAGTAATGAAATTTTTACTTTGGTACACACAAGGTATGATGGACTACGTCTTAGTTTTCAAGAATTATAAGGAGAAACTTGTAGGATATATGGATGCGAATTATGTAGGGAATGTGGATAATAGAATGCTTACTTTCGGTTACTCGTTTGTGTTAGTGGGTAAAATTATCAATTAGATATCGGAGCTTCAGTTTATGGTTACACTTTTCACAACCGAAGCTGAATATATGGTAGTGACTAAAGCATACAATAAAGTTGTTTGACTGAAAGAAATGATGAATGACTTGGGACTTTTGCAGGAAGTCATTCATGTATATTGTAACAGCGAGAGCGCAATCAATTTGGTGAAGAACTTGGTATTTTATTCCCGGATTAAACACATTAATGTTCATCATTATCTGTTAGATGATAGAGGAATGAGGTGTTACTCTTGAGAAGATTCACACAAGAAAGCATCCGATGAACATATTTACGAAAGTTGTTCCTGTAGAGAAGTTCAAGTTTTACTCGAATTCTCTAAGCTTGACAAAGAAAAACGAAGATGATGTGTGCACGAAAAGCGATAGTGATGGTTTTACTATTGAAGATTATTACAGATTATGATAACAACTTGGAGCAGTGGAGATGGAGGATTAAAGTTACATTAGAGATGGAGGATTAAAGTTACAGTGGAGATTGTTGATTGAGTGTCTTTAATCCTATGTTAAAAGTAAAGTTTTTTATTCGATTGATAGAGTTGTTGAATAGATCAAAATGTTTTGAGAATTTCATATTGCTCATTGGACTTTTTAGACATTATTAATTCGATCGATGGAGTGTTGATTCATATCGATTTGATCGACAGAATGCGCAAGTTTTTGCGTAAGTGCAGATTTTGTTTCTAATCTTGTACAAAGGTATATAAGTACGTTCGTAATTGGGGATTGGGGTGAAGACGTGTTGAGACTGAGAGAGAGCTTAAGAGTCAAGGGTTTTGAAGGAGATTTTAGGGTTTCATTTATAAGTTGTTACATCGCTTACAATTCTGTTGATATAATGGATTGCTTGTTACTTTGTGCCGTGGTTTTTCCCGTAATGGTTTTTCACATAAAATCTTTGTGTTTTCTGTGTACTTGGATTTTTTTTTCTCTATTCCATTATTTGATTTATATCTAAGGTTGCTTCTGCGTCCATTAAGGAGTATCTACACACAACAAGTTCGACTCGAATAGCATGTTCGAGCCTAACAAAGCCAAAAATCCCAACTCGTTTCAAAATCGAACCGAGCCCGAACTATATGCCAACTCAGTTTGGTTTGGCTCAAACCTTGGCTTACTTCAACTTGACCGAGTATGAATGTAGAAAAAAAAAATCCTAACTTCTAAGTTTGCAATCTTACCCAAGTCTCAAACGAGCGGCGAGCACCCTCCTCTCCTCCTCTCCCTCTCATTTACCCCACACACTTGATCAAGTGCCCTCCTCTCTTCCTCTCATCCTCTCACATCCTTTGAATCTCATCTTCTTCTCTATACCTACACCCAACTGGTTGACCCGTCTGTAGCCCAACTCGCCTGCTACACCTGACTCCAATTTCCCTTTGTTCTCTCTTCTCTCTCTCTCTCTCTCTCTCTCTCTCTCTCTCTCTCTCTCTCTCTCTCTCTCTCTCCTCTACTACTCTCTCCCTCTCCTCCACAACAACCCGACCCGCACATGACACACATGACTCGCCTGTGGCCGCGATCCGAGCCAAAACCCCAAAATCTCCCAATTGGCCAAATCCCCAAACCAAAATCTAAAAAATAAAAATAAAAATAAAAAGAACCCTCCAAAATATGAGCCAAGCTAGTGAGTCAGCTCGAACCTAAATTGAGTTCAACTGGATTTGTTACGAAATCAAACCGAGTTGACCAATTCGGCTCGATGATCAAACCAAGCCAAACTCAAGCCAGGCCTCTTGGTATCGATTCCCTTGTGGGGGTGGCTAACAGTGAAGTGTAAACTGACAGTGGGAGTACTAACAAGCTAACAAAGAAAGAAAGAAAAAAAAAAGCCAGGCCTCTTGGCTAAACGAGCAGCGCTAAGCTAGGCAGAGTTGAGCTCAGTTTGGCTCGTGTATAGTTCTAATTGATACGCATGTTTCGCTCACTAAAAAATAACACCAATTTTGGGCGTGCGGTTATCTTGATGGTTTACAGACATGTATCCTCATTTGTTGGTTGACATAATTGTAGAACATTATTATCTATTTATCTTTAATAATGAGTGCCCCAATAGTGGGTTTGTGTGAGAAGTGTTTCCTACGTTTCCCTTTAAAATATATAAAAAATAAAAAGTTTGAATTCGAAATTAAGATATTATACAAAGTTATGATGTTTTAAAAGGTCTCTCTCATAGTTTGGTAGTAAAATGAGAGTTTTTGACACTTCACATGCTCTCGTAGGATGGGCTGCAGGGCTGCTTAGGTGCCCTCCGCACATTCTTTGCGGGGCACGGCTTTGGTGGATCCGAAGTGGGCAGATCCTTGAATGTGGGGCTCACCTTGATCTGTGTTCCTTATATCGACACCGTTCATTTGTTTTAACATCTCATTTTAGGTCATGATCTGAAAAATGAAGCAGATCCAAATCTCAAATGGACCAACCCATAGGAAATAGTGGTGATTGAATACCCACCATTAAAATTTTCTTGAGGGCCGTTGGAATGTTAATTTGCCATCTAACCTATTGATAAGGTTACAAAGACATGGATGAAGGGACCACACAAATATCAACTTGATCCAAAACTTTTGTAACCTACAGAAATTTTTAATGGTCAATCACTACTCTTTTGGTGTGGTCCACGTGAGATTAGGAGCTACTTATTTTTAAGATCATACCCTAAAATTAGCTGTTAAAATAAACAGACTGCATGAATGTAAGATGCATACATCACGATGGTATTGCGCAGCACGCCAACAACGCTAGTGAACCGAGATAAAATCTTCGGTCTCGCCCACAAACGATAAACAAGAAGAAAATATAAACTAGAAGAAGAAACAAAGCATTCCAAACAAACCACAAGACGATATACATGGAAAAACTCCAAACAAGGGTAAAAAACCACGAGTGCAAACTTCCACTATGAAGAAAATTAGATTACAAGCACTAACCTTTTCCCTTGGATGTATACCCTTTGCCCATACTTTAGAATAACTCCCATAACCCTAGAAAAGCCCTAGGGACCTCTATTTATAGTTTAGGCAACTTCCTTTTCGCACCTCTGCGAAATCCGTCTAAAAAATCCACAGTCTGTATCAAATCCGGAAACAAATCTGTGTAACCTTGACTGGTTGAGTGGACCCTCAACTGATCGAGCATGGGCCTTGATCGGTCGAGCACCGAGGACCCAAAAAATCATGGCTCGCTGGACTTTGAGTCGAGCCAGCCCTCGACCGGTCGAATGGGCCACTCGACTGGTTGAGCAACCCACTCGACTGGTCGAGTGGCGCTGCCTAGATGTGACTCCACATCTCAACAATCTTCCACTTGGAGACACATCGCTATAAACTTTTGTCTTCTACATCCGGAATGTACCACCTCCCCGTCTTCAAGCCTGGAGACCAATCAAAACTGAATAAAGCTTCAGCTTCTCCCGTGTGACCGCCTTTGTCAGCATATCCGAAGGATTCTCACTTGTATGAATCTTCTTCAAAGCAATCGATCCATCTTCCAGTAACGAACGTATGAAGTGATATCTGATATCAATATGCTTGGTTCTTGAATGAAAGGCTGAATTCTTAGTCAAGTATATTGCACTCTGACTGTCACTGTACAGCTTGCAATCTGTTTGCTTCTTACTCAACTCTTCCATAAAACCTTGTATCCACACCATCTCCTTGCACGCTTTTGTAGCTGCAACATATTCTGCTTCCATTGTATTGATAGATGCTATCTTCTCAGAATCGAGAGACCCAACCAGATGCTGCAAAGACTACTGAGTAAAGACATAACCTGTAGTGTTTCTTCTGCTGTCGATATCTCCTGCCAAATCTAAATCTATATAGCCTTGTAACTTGCTTTCTGATCCACCATAACACAGCCCTATATCCACAATACCTACCAGGTATCTGAGGATCCACTTCACAGCTTCCCAATATTGCTTCCCGGGGTTGTTCATAAACCTGCTAACAACTTACACTACTTGAGCAATATTTGGCATCGTGCTCACCATAGCATACATGAGACTCCCAATAGCTGACGGATATGGGACTTTAGTCATGTAGTTTCGTTCCTACTGCGTCTTTACATCTTACCCCTTAAAAAACTTGAAGTGGTTGGCTAATGGAGTGCTAACCGGCTTAGCACCTCCCATATTGAATCTATCAAGTACCTTGGCTATGTACTCTGCCTGTGACAAAATTAGTTTCTTGTTTTCCCTGTCACGCTTTATCCTTATGCCTAGGATTTGTTTTGCAGCTCCTAAATCCTTCATAAAAAATTCTCTAGACAGTTGTCTTTTGATATCTGAGATGTCCTTCATGCTTGAACCGACAACAAGTATATCATCAACGTACAGAAGAAGGTTGATGTACGACATATCAAACTTCTTCAAATAGCAACAGTGATCTACATGACATCTCCTAAGACTATTTTCCGACATGAAACTGTTGAACTTCTTATACCACTGCCTCGGGGCCTGCTTCAAGCCATATAGACTCTTCTTCAGTCTACACACCTTGTTCTCCTTTCTAAGTGTCACGTATCCTGTTGGCTGATGCATATATATCTCTTCTTCAATGTCCCCATGAAGAAAGGTTGTCTTAACATCTAGCTGCTCTAAATGTAAGTCCTCTGTAGTTACTATACTCGAGACCATGCGAATCATAGACATTTTTACTACCGGTAAAAATATTTCAGTGAAGTCGATACCTGCCTTTTATTGGAACCCTTTCACAACCAGTCTAGCCTTGTACCATTTCGAACCATCATGCTCCTCCTTCAGTCTGTAAACCCACTTGTTATGAAGAGCTTTCTTACCCTTGGGTAAAGTGACTAGCTCCCATGTATGATTAGACTCAAGAGAGTCCATCTCATCATCCATGGCTTGTTCCCACTTAAACCGTGTATCTGACTGTAATGCCTCTTCAAAATACTCTGATTCACCACTATCTGTTAGCAATAGATAATGTAAGGAGGGTGAGTATCGGACCGTGGGTCTCCTCTCCCGAGTATACCTCCTCACAACCGATGTCTATGGCTTTGCCTCATAATGCTCCTGTGCATGATCATCCTGTGGCGTTGTAACACCCGTGTCCAATAACTCTTCCAACTCTACAAATTCTTTCTCCTCGACCTTGTTTTACTGCACACTATCCTTGTACGTCACTTTTTCATTGAAGACTACATCTTTGCTTCTGATGATTTTCCTGTTTTCTATATACCAAAACCTGTAGCCAAAATCATACTGCCCGTAGCCTATAAACGTGCACCTCCTGGACTTCGCATCTAACTTGTTTTTATGCTATGCATCGATGTGAACATATGAAGTGCAACCGATCACTTTGAGATGTGAAAGGTTCAATTCCTTCCCAAACCACGTTTCTTCTGGTAGCCCACCATTCAATGATGTGAGGGACTTCTATTGATGAGATATGGGGGCATTATTCACAGCATCTGCCCAAAACATCTTGGCCAACCCTGCATGTAACCTCATGCTCCTGGTGCATTAAAAGATGGTCTTGTTAATGCGTTCAGCCACACCGTTCTATTGTGGTGTCTCTGAAATCATTTTTTGATGTTTGATTCCATTTGCTGCACAATACTCCTCAAACCTCTTATCATAGTATTCTCCCCCATTATCATATCTGTGACATTTTACTGTTTTACCTGTCTCATTTTCTACCATTACTTTCCACTTTTTAAATATATCAAATACATCAGATTTATGTTTTAAGAAATAGACCCACTGTTTTCTGCAAGCATCATTAATAAAAGAAATAAAATAACGTGAGCCACCAACAGACAATACCAGTGTCGGTCCCCACACATCAGTGTGTACAAGCTCCAACAGATGCGTCTTTGGAGCGCGCATTGTCTTCTTGAAACTTACCCTCTTCTGCTTGCCATACACGCAGTCCTCGCAGAATTCTAAGTCAATAGACTTCATCCCTGGTAGCTTCCCTTTTAACAATAGCACTTTCATTCATTTCTCACTCATATGTCTCAACCTCTGATGTCATAATTGCTCATTCATATACGACTGCGAGTGAACTATACGATCGTGAAGTCACGTACAAAGTACCTTCCTTCTTGCCTTGAGATATCACCAATGCACCTTTTGTGATCTTCCAGGAATCAATAGTGAATGTCGTCACATATCCAGTATCGACAAACTGCCCCACTGAGATCAAGTTTCATTTCAAACTCGATACATGTCTGACATCCTTCAATTTTAAAACCATTGTCTATATGTATGTCTCCCTTTCCAACAATACTGCATGGCTCATCATCACCCATGTAGACTCTCCCGGAGTCACCTGACACATAATCACCCAGAACTTCCTTAAACGAAGTGACATGAAACGAAGCAGCCGAGTCTATGACGCAAGACTCATTCCTTCTTGTTTCTTAAGTGCCCTGCAATCATGTTTCATGTGCCCATTTTTCCCACAATGCCAACACCCATCTTTGTCTTTCGGTCCCTTGGACTTCTTCCTCGACTTAGAATGTCCGTGTTTATTGCCTCATTACCTATTAATTACGATCCTTTAAGCCAAACGATCAATTGTTCAAATGATCTTCCTCTTCCTTCGACATTTAGAGCATTCCCTGAATCCCCTGAAACTCCTGATGCCTTTCTTCTAGATTCTTCACTGAGAATTAGACCGGCCACATCATCAAATTTCAAATTTGTCGATCCAGAAGAATTACTCATAGCAATCACCAAACCATCCCAACTGTCTGGCAAACTAGACAAGATCAATAATGCCCTGACCTCGTCCTCAAAAATAATACCAACGGATTCCAACTGGCTCGTGACTGTATTGAACTCATTTAGATGTTCAACCACACTCCCACCATCTAACATCTTCATGTTGAATAGCTGTTTCATAAGATGAACCTTATTGGATGCTGAGGGTTTTTCATACATTATAGTTAGGGCTTCCATTAATTCTTTTGTGGTCTTTAGCTTGGATATATTGAAGGCGACGCTCTTAGACAAAGAGAGTCGAATCGTTCCTAAAGTCTTCTGATCCAATAAAGCCCATTCTCTTTCTCTCTCCCAAAACCCAAATTGTATGGTCGGGAAGAGAGGGTGTCTCTAAGCTCCTTATTAGCCTAAAACATTAATATCGTCATCTTCTTTTTCTGATTTCTTCTATTTTCCTCCTAGAGGAATATAAAGGTCCTTCTAATACAGATAACCCTCCATCTGCATCTTCAAGAATGTAAAGTTTGAACCATCAAACTTCTCAATTTTAGTATTCCCTTCTTCCGTCATCACTCCCAATAAAACTAAATAGATAACTGGGGTTGGCCCCTTGAACCAAAGCTTGCTTCGATGGATCTACGTCTGCAAGAATTGACGCCAACAATGCTAGTGAACCGAGATCTAATCTCCGGTCTCACCCACAAACGATAAACAAGAAGAAAATATAAGCTAGAAGAAGAATCAAAGCATTCCAAACAAACCACAAGACAAGATATATATGAAAAAACCCCAAACAAGGGTAAAAAACCATGAGTGCAAACTTCCATTACGAAGAAAATAAAATTACAAGCAATATACTAACTTTTTTCCTTGGATGTATAGAGAAAACCCTTTGCCCACACTTTAGAATAACTCCCATAACCCTAAAAAAGCCCTAGGGACCCCTATTTATAGTTTAGGTAACTTCATTTATAGTTTAGGTAACTTCCCTTAGACAAAGAGAGTCGAATTCGCACTCTCTGTAAAGTTTGAACGAAATCCATCTCAAAAATCCGCGATAAACAAGAAGAAAATCAGAATCAAAGCATTCCAAACAAACCACAATCAAGATAACCGGTAAAAACGAGTGCAACATTACGAAGAAAATAAAAACCTCTAACCTTGGTCGAGCGAACTCAAAAAATCATGGTTATAGTTTGGTAACTTCCTTCAGCGAAATCCATCGAGGTCGACCAGCCGAACGTGGGCCCCTCGGCGGAACTCAAAAAATCGTCGAGCCCCTCGACCGTCACTCCCCACTCGGTCGTCGAGTGGCGCGGCCCAGATGTGACTCCACATCTCAACAGATGGGCCCCACAATCAGGAATCCACCTAACTCAGTGGATTGTGGGGATCCACCCAAGTCGCCCACTATTTTTCACTCTTTACACTTTTGCAAGTGTGGCCCTACAAAATCTATAGATTCAAAAAAGCCTTTCTAGAAAAATATATATATATATATATATATATATATATATATATATATATATATATATATATATATATATATATATATCATTCAGAACAAGTAATTCTATTATTAGGCATCAGAGTCTATATTTGTGAATATTGCATTGTGCTTATTTTATTAAGAATAACAGGAATATAGGAATATATATAAGAAGTGGACCATCTATAAAGATCTATAAGATATTCTAACAAATATGCATGAATGAATCTACAAATGCCATTCTAATCCTTGTTTAGGCCAACCATTAGTTTCATTCCTTTAAAATGTCTATTTCTTTGTACGTGTGTCCCTACGAGTGTGCATGTGACAATTATCTTTTCATGTGATACTAGCTTTTTAAAAGTCTCAAACTCAATTGATTGGAATGGTCGGATTTTCTTTATCAGTATCAATTCCAGACACGATGTAAGGCCCGCCAGATGAAAAGTCCGAATCATAAACATGTGCGTGCAACAGTGGGGATAAGAGTGCCTTAGCATTCAAGAAAAACCAGTGCCTAACATTCATTTCACATGTTCTTGCCAGCCTATGAGAGTTTACACGTGTAGAGCCTCGGCCCAGCCCACTAGCACCTGATGAGAGTGGGCCAGCATGATTTTATGGACTGATGATATTTAAACCTATAGTCTACAGGAATCATACCCTCCTTCACTAGTTCTCCTATGATATGCACAGAATAGTCATGGATTCTGTTTGTACAAGTGGGCCCGCTGTAGATGGCCATTCACTAAAAATCTTCTGGGTTGATAATTCTAGCCACCCATTTTGGGCCTTTTCTCAATTAAATGTGGACCATTGGTGTATTTTTTTTAAAACCATCTATTTCACAAATTATAAGGTTAGGATTTTCCTGTCTTTAGACATGGTCCATCTATGATGTCATCCAATATACCAATGATGTGTATCACTCAACCATGAGCCTTGCCTTTACATACTAAAAACCCGAATAAGCCGTGCAACCACATGCACCTCGTAATGAATAGTGATGAGCTAATGGTGGACCTTACAGGTGACAATGGGTTGGGTTTGGGTCAACCAAGGCCCAACCCATTTTTGTAAGTGGACCAAGAATTCTTGCCCAGACCCAACCACCTTGTGGCCGACTCACTTAAAATCATTTAGCGTCAGACCGATCTAACCATGTTCCTCTAATTATAAATGGGTCAGGCTTAATCTACCGGACCAGGCACACCACCCAACTCATGTTTAAGAACGGAATATGGGGAAATGCGTTGTGCTTGGGTCTAGGTAGAGTCAGCCCAGGGGTGGCCCATTTCCTAAGTTTATCAAAATAAAAAGGAAATTTTACAAATAACTAACTAACTAATATCAAATTTACGTTCACTTTTTTAAGAGTTTTCAAAAATCTATCTCATTAATTTAATTACCATCGATCCACTATTTTCCCTTATCTTTCTTACCGCCCGTGTGGTAAATAGTCGATGGCTCGACTGGGTCCCACCGTTATGCTCATGCTTACGTGAAATTCACCCTGACTATCATGTGTCTCATCCCATTTTAGGCTTAGGTCCCAAAAAGCATCCCCATCCATGATTCATGTATACCATGTGATTGAAAATAGTGTATAAGGCAATGCTCATCCATCTAACTATTTTTCTTGGTTTGGCCCACCTGAATCACAATTCAGCCTAATATTTTTGTTCTGGAGCCTAAAGTTGGATTACACATCTAATTGTAGGAGTAGATTTTATGTGCGCATCACACAAGTTATGGTCCAACGAGCTGATTATTTCTTACTTGTTAAGTGCATTGTACATGCAATAGATTCAATAGAATGGACTCACTATTATTGGAAACACTTTGTACAAAACTCGGCCCTATCCACTCATCAAGTGGACCACACTTGTATTTTGCTATTTATCAATCTATACAAACTGTTTTATGTGATATATCTTACTTGATGAGTGGATAGGGTTGATTTTTGTATAGGTAATTCTCAAGATGGGGCCAACTTATTAAAGAAGATCTGATGTCGTGAGCACTTAACAGGTTGGAAGTTATCAACTAGGTTGACCTTTACCTATGGTGAAATTACTTGGACTTAATACCTTTAAAAAAGGATTAGTGAGTTAGGTGGGCCACACCAAGGGAAACCATTGCAAGAGGCATCCACCCTTGATTTTTATAGAGACCACCATGGTGATCATATGAAATTCACTCCAAGCATTATATGTTGCACCATAATTTAGGATTGGGGCCTAACAGTCAGGGCCATATGTGATATATGTGGACCGCCATATTGAGAGAACAACCTGGAAGGCGAGCATTGCCGTGTATGATGTTCTCTATCTTATGATCCACCCAAATTATTGATACGATTTTTGAAATCTAGGCCTAAAATGAGTTGACACACTTGGTAGTCAAGTTGGATTTTACACGAGCATCACGGTAAGGCCCACTTGGGCTGATTATTTCATACTTGTTAAGTGCATTGTACATGCAATAGGCTCAATAGAATGGACTCACTATTGGAAACACTTTGTACAAAACTCAGCCCTATCCACTCATCAAGCGGACCACACTTGTATTTTGCTATTTATCAATCTATACAAACTATTTTATGTGGTATATCTTACTTGATGAGTAGATAGGGTTGATTTTTGTATAGGTAATTCTCAAGATGGGGCCAACTTATTAAGAAGATCCCGATGTCACAAGCACTTAACAGGTTGGAAGTTATCTACTAAGTTGACCTTTAACTATGGTGAAATTACTTGGGACTAAATACCTTTAAAAAAAACACCCACAATTTAACAAGGCCAACCGTTGTATTAATTTAAGATCCATTCCGAATCATTAAATATGCAATCTGTGTTGGGCCTAAAAATAAAAAAATTAAGATGAGTTAGGTGGCCACACCAATGGAAACAATTGCAAAAGGCATCCACCATTGATTTTTATAGAGACCACCGTGGTGATCATATGAAATTCACTCCAACCATTATATGTTGCACCATAATTAAGGATTAGGGCCTAAACGCTAGGGCCATATGTGATTCCCATAATAAGAAAACAATTTGGAAGGCGAGCATTGCCTTGTATAATGTTTTATATCTTATGATCCACCCGAATTGTTGATGGGACTGATTTTTGAAATCTAGGCCCAAAATGAGCTGACACACTTGGTAGTCAAGTTGGATTTTACACTAGTATCACAATGAGGCCCACTCGAGCTGTCAACATTTGCTCACACACGACCTTACTTTCGTTAAAAAAGGTAGTGAAATGATAGCATTTAAATTAATGAGGTAACCTTTTGAAGAAAAAAAATTTTAAATGGTACTCGAGCATCAATTTGATATTAATTAGGTAGTTTATTAAATTTTTAAATAAAAATAAAATTACAGCAAATCATAACTAAATTTTAGAATATTTTAAAGTTATATTATATTGTTATTATTATTATTATTATCACAGATAGGCACATAAAGTTAGCATCTAGCAAAAAGGCAAGATGAACTATGCTCATGACCCATGGGGGCAGCTTAAATATTTTAGAACCTAACCTGTTCAATTTTGAATTAATAAAACATAACTCAAACATAATCCATGTAAAAAATGGATTGACCAAACCCCAACTTTGGGGATTATATTCAACTGAGGTTAGCGGATTAGGCTATAAATGTGAATTTATTTGGCAAAGCTGTGTCATGACTAATAATCCACGGTATATTGTAAAGCTAGCTGACTATAAACATACTATTACAGATTAGTTATTTTGTCTCTTGTTTGCCAAACACTTTGTATTATAAACCAGAATAAATTCTAACACCTATAGGAAAAATTTAAAAAAATAAATAAATAAATTGGCCGTGTGCTTATACATGTGTACAAGAACATTAGACACATGTATCACACATTTTAATGTCTAAAAATTAATGGTGACACACGCACCTTACTTGAATATATTCATATGGCAAATTGAAACATATCATGCATATATATATATATATATATATATATATATATATATAGCTTAAATATTTTAAAACGTAACCTGTTCAATTTTGAATTAATAAAATATAACTCAAACATAATCCATGTAAAAAATGGGTTGACCAAACCCTAACTTTCCAGATTATATTCAACTGAGGTTGGCGGATTAGGTTATAAATGTGAATTTATTTGGCAAAGTTGTGTCATGACTAATAATCCATTGTATATTGTAAAGCTAGCTGACTATAAACATACTATTACAGATTAGTTATTTTGTCTCTTGTTTGCCAAACACTTTGTATTATAAACCAGAATAAATTCTAACACCGATAGGAAAAATATGAAAAAAAAAAAAAAAAAATTGGCCGTATGCTTATACATGTGTACAAGAACATCAGACACATGTATCACACATTTTAATGCCTAAAAATTAATGGTGACACACGCACCTTACTTGAATATATTCATATGGCAAATTGAAACATATCATACATTATATATATATATATATATATATATATATATATATATATATATATATATATATATATATATATATATATATATATATATATATATATCAACCCTATCAAACAAATGCACCATATTCCATGCCTAGTACAATAGTTGAGAGGGGTTACCTTCCTATTAAAACATTTATAATTATTTATTGGACCCACCGAGATGTGGTTCATAAATCCAGACCATCCATTGTTTGTGTCCTACTTAGATGAGGAGTCAAACCAAGTTTTAGTCGCATCCAAAACTCAAATGAGCCCCACCAAGTACTTTTATATATTTTAGGCATGTCTTCGCATAGTTTTAAATAATATGGCCGACCTGAGTTCCATATATGGCTGATTTTTGAGATATCACATAAACTAAATAGGACTCATCAAATACACGGTGTTGATGTTTGACGCTCATGGTGGGGCTCATATATATATATATATATATATATATATATATATATATATATATATATATATATATATATATATATATATGGGAGATGGTCACCTGCGCACCTTTTCACATGAGCACCAATGAGCACCTTTGCACACATGTCATGTACACAAAATCTGAACGGTCCAAGTGATGCCGCACCCCTTGAAATGCTTTAGGCCCAATTTTAGCCTGATCCATGACTCTGGTGAGCCATGCAAAAAAATGCAAATCAAGGGAGGAAATGCCTTTTTCATGGCCCACAGAGTTTTGCATTGGCCTATGGGATTTCAAGCGGTGCGGCATCACTTGGATATACGTGTAAGGTGCTCATTGGTGCTCACGTGAAAAGGTGCGCAGGTGACCATCTCCCATATATATATAACCCTTGCGTGTAAAAATCATTTTTTTAAAAATCATAAAATAACATTGAAAAATAATCATGCCTTTTTACCATTGGAGATACTCTATATATAATTTTAAGTCATATATTAACCATTACTCTTCTAAAGAATGTTAGATGGTATTCATAATCTCATCTAATACATCTTGTTGACATGTTTGGAATGATAGTTGAATAGGATGATGGGAGCTATTTTGGGTTTGGGTAGGAATTCGTCATCCCATTCTCCGTATCTATATGGGAAGGGTGGGGAGCCTCCACTCTTGGGTCCCAACTTGATGCTTATGTTTCATCCAAACTATCAGTCCAATTCTCCATTCCATTTTACCCTTAAAATCTAAAAATGAAGTTAATTCTCATCTCAGGTGGGTCACACCGTTTGGTGCAAGGGTACTAGAAAACTCCAACGTAAATGACGGTCGCACGCATAGAATTTTAAAGTGAGTTTCTACTTGTGAAACCCATCATGAGGCATTTGTTAGATCCACACCATCCACCTCCTTAACCAGGTTATTTTGACCTTTGAGCCCAAACATCAGGATGATTAAGCCATTAGGTGGACCACACTACAGGTGACGGTGGGTTGGAAAGACCCACTTACGTCACTGCTCCCCAGGTGGGGTGGGGTGTCCAACTCGTGACCCCACTTTGATGTATATGATAAATCCACGCCGTACACACTGAAAAATGAGACAAATCCGAGTTTCCAGTGGGCCGCATGGAGGGAAATGAACTCCGGTTGTTGAAACCTTCCAAGGCTCACTGTAGGGTCCCTTGTCATTCAAACCAGCTCAAGTAAGAGCCCATGAGACCCCCTTGAGCTAACCTACGCGGTGAACGGGTCTAATTGTCCAAATTAAGCCCACCTAGATCCCAACACAAAAAATATATAATAGAAAACAGCCCAAGGAGAAATCATTTATACACTTGCAATCCACTCTTTTTCCAACACGACCCTCGGAAAATATGGGATAATCCTGGTTCACCGACAATACCTCACACATGTAAATAATGAATCTTTTCCAATTCCATCCACTATAATACTACCCAATCCACGTACTCAAAACAGGCCCTTTAGTTTTTAGATGCAGCAGCATTGGCATGATTGTAAAATGCTGGATGTGATGGGTGGGACTATAATACGGACGATTCTTGTAATGTACGGTGATCACGAGAAGGCGCACCAGATTCTCGGTTGGTTTGGATTCGACGTGCACATCAAGGTGCAACCGGCACAGCTCATTTGTATGGTATGCGTGAGATAATGGATGGATGTTGGGGGTGTCCGAACGGTACTTTGGTCTCTAACAGTAACATTCTTAACGGACCACAGCTGGGACGATATCTTGACCATGTTCCACAAGATGGACCGTCCGGATGAGATTCACATGCACCGATGTGGTCCCCACCGAAGGTCAGGAAAAAAAAAAAAAAAAAAAAAAAGAAAAGAAAAGAAAAGAGGATGATGGGCGTGGATCGCGACTCACGCGATGTGCGCTCGTCTCAGAAAAAGAAAAGAAGGATGTTGACACATCTTACCCTTTTGCTGCTGTTCGTACGTCTCGATCGGATGCGCATTGCAAACGGACGAGAGTGCTCTGAGACGACAAGGACCGATCTCCTTCGTTTTGGCTCAGTCGCGGGCCCACCATCACCAGAATGTCGGCTGCCACGTGTCCCATCCTTCATAAAATGCCGAGAAAAACTAGCAAAATATCAGAACCGTCATCATTTCGTACCGCGTGGTTTCCGAGAGTCGCTACCAGCTAAGATCACGGAGATACCCCCATAATTTACGGAAATGCCCTCATCCATTACATTCCGTGCCTTTTATCGGATCAACGGTTTGAGTTTGCCCACGCTAGCTTTCGGATGGCTTAGGAGCAAGGGAGCGGATTGCGTGGTGTGCCACACACCACCGATTTGGTGGTGTGTTGGCGTCACCAAGTTCTGTAGGCCCCGTTATAATGTATATGTCGTATCCACACTGGCCATCCATTTGTAGAGATCATTTTATGGAAAGAGCGCAGAAATGATTAAGATCCAAAGCTGAATTGAACCACAACACAAAAAGAAGTGGGACAATGAAGCCCACCGTTGAAACCTTCCTAAAGGCCCACTATGATATTTATTTACCATCCAATTCATTCATAAAGTCACACGGATCTAAATGGAGGGAAAAACAAAGATCATCTTGACTCAAAATTTATGTGGCCTCGAGAAGTTTTCAAACGGTAGATGTTCAGTACCCACTATTTTCTCTGGTGTGGTCCACTAAAGGCTTGGATTTGTCTACTTTTGTAATCATTTTAGAAAAACAATCTCACCAAATGGACAAACGCTTAGGGCTTGTTTGGCCGGGCGAATCCCATGGGATTAGGAGGGATGAGATGGATTTTAAGGTAATGATGGTGGTGTCAGTGGATTAGTTTAAGATCCATGGGCTTGCTATATCCTGGGACAAGTTCACTGGGTCTGTTTGGCACGACCGGCATATCCCGGAATTTTACCTTCTAATCTGTACAACTAAAGGATGGAACCAATTTTAAGGTAATGATGGTGATCTCAATGGATTGTTTTAAGATCCATGGGATTCCTGGGACAAGTTCACCAGGGCTGTTTGGCTCGTCATGCATATCCCGGGATATTGCGATCCCATCCCTCCTAATACCGTGGGATCAGTCCGGCCAAACAAGCCAGTCTAGCATCATTGTGGGGCCCACATGATGAATGGTTTGGATGATATATAAACTGACACTATGGATCCCACATTGAAGCTCCCCCTCCCTAATTTCCCACCATTGATCTTCTCTTTCGTGTGGACATAGGCCTAATAATGGGATGAATCCAATGGACGGATTAGATGGTATTCGTACATCATTGTGGCCCACACAACTTCAACTTATGTAATGACTGTAATTATCATTCTACACACAGGTCCCCATATGCATCTCGCTCGCATGAGATGTAGGGATGGAAAGCGCGCAAACGTGTCAGTCTGGCATGCGTGTGCCAGATCGTGAACATCCACCAGGGTAGGCTAACAACAAAAATGCATTTGCCTCACATTCCAGCTGGTCAACTTATCAGCAAGACTAGGATTGTACATCAAATGTGATTGGTTTTTTTGACCCGTTGTCCTTTCGCAACTGGGATGCGCAAAGTCCTTTCGCAACTGGGATGCGCAAGTCCTTTCGCAACTAGGATGCGGAAAGGAGTTTCTTAAAACTATAAAAAGAGGGTCCCTAGGATTTTTCTACGTATGTTGTGTTGATGAGAAAAATATAAGAGGGCTATCAAAGGTGAAAGAGAGGGAGAAAGAGAGAGAGGAAGCTTATATAAGGGAGGTTCTGCTCGTGGAGGTTTTTCTACTTTGCAATTTATATCTTAGCGCTTCTATGTCCTCATAATCGGTTAGATCTCTTTGTTTTCTCTATTTCTCTTTTTGTTTATCCACTCCTGCGTGAGTGAAGAAGATTGTAACGTTCTACTTCATAGTGGATTGTTGATCTGGACGAGGTCCCCTGGTTTTTACCTCTTTGAGGGTTTTCCACGTAAAAATCTCTTGTGTGTTGTGTGATTGATGCTTTGATTTATTTCATTGCTTTATTATCCATAATTCTGGTTTGTTTCGGGAGGCTAGATCCAAAGGTTTGTGCAAGGCATCCCAACAAAGTGGTATCAGAGCTAGGTTCATTGAACGGGTAGGATCGGTTTTGAATTATGAAAGGTGGCTCAAGGATGATCAGCCTCAATGGTTCTAACTGGACCATATGGAAGGCTAAGATGGAGGACTTGCTTTATTGCAAGGACCTATATTCTCCAATCTTAGGCATATCAGAAAAATCCAAGGATATGACTGATGATGATTGGAAGAAGACGGACCGAAAGGCGGTGGTGTTTATTAGACAATGGTTGGATGATTCTGTGTTCCACCATGTGTCTACGGAAACCTCAGCCGCAAGCCTATGGCTAAAATTACAAGGGCTGTATGAGAGGAAGACAGCCGGTAATAAAATATTTCTGATAAGACGACTTGTGAATCTCAAGTTCAAGGATGGTGGTTCTATGGCCGAGCACATGAATGAGGTCAGCAATATAGTGAACCAACTCACCTCTATGAAGATGGTCCTGGATGATGAATTGCAGGCTTTACTATTGCTTAGTTCATTGCCTGACAGTTGGGAGACATTAGTGGTGTCTCTAAGTAACTCCGCGCCAGACGGAAAGATATCCATGGAACAAGTAACCAGTTGTCTCTTCAATGAGGAGACAAGGAGGAAGTCTCAGGGGTCTACTCAGCAAGAGGCCCCTGTAACACAGGAATGGGGGAGAGAAAAGAACAGGAAGGACGGGAAGGACCGAGATAAATCAAGAGGCAAGTCGAGTAACAGAAAAGAGGTTGAATGCTAGAACTGTGGCAAGAAGGGCCACTACGAGCATGAATGTCGTGGTAAGAAAAACGACAAGAAAGGAAAAAGAAAGGAAGATGAATCTGATTCCACTGTAGTCGCTTTAGATGGCGACATGGTAGTTATTCTTTCTACAGATCATGACGTATGTCTCACGGCTACGAGTTAGGGCACCGACTGGGTGATAGACTCGGGAGCTTCTTTTCATGCGACTCCACATAGGGACTCCTTCACAAGCTACAAGTCAGGTGACTATGGGACTGTGAAGATGGGAAATTCTGGCGTATCAAAAATCATGGGAGTCGGTGATATTTGTGTGAAGACCGATGTGGGCTGCACATTGGTTCTCAGGGATGTGAGGCAGATCCCAGACCTTCGCCTCAACTTGATGTCGACGGGAAGGTTGGATGATGATGGCTATGAAAGCCGGTTTGCTGGTGGGCGATGGAAGCTCATCAAGGGTTCATCGATCGTGGCTAGAGGAAAGAAGTGTTGCACCCTGTACAAGGCAAGTGTCAGTATGTGCAAGGGTGGGTTGAACGCAGCGGAAGATTCAGCTATTGACATGTGGCACAGGTGTCTAGGCCACATGAGTGAAAAAGGGCTTCAGCTACTAGCGAGGAAGCGGCTCCTTCCAGATGTGACAAGTATACCTCTCAAAACCTGTCTTGATAGTTTATCAGAGAAACAGTATAGAGTTTCATTTATTAAAACTACTTCTCATGTTAATAAAGTGCATGCATTAGATTTGATTTATTCTGATATTTGTGGTCCTATGAGGACAAAAACCTTGGGTGGGGCATTGTATTTTGTCACTTTTATAGATGATGCATCTAGGAGGGTTTGGGTTTATGCTTTGAAATCCAAGGACGAGGTCTTTGGTGTGTTTAAATTGTTTCATGTTATGGTCGAGAGAGAGACAGGTAGATCATTGAAGTGCATCCGCACTGACAATGGTGGTGAATACATTGGCGACTTTCATGAGTACTGCAAGTCCCTGGATATACGGCATGAACAGACGGTTCCCAAGACCCCCCAGCAAAATGGTGTAGCTGAGATAATGAATCGCACAATTGTTGAGAGAATCAGATGCATGTTATCCCATGCGAAATTGCCCAAGACATTCTGGGGAAAAGCAATGCGCACGGCGGTGTATTTGATAAACAGGTCTCCATCAGCCCCGTTGAATGGAGAAGTACCTGAGAAAGTGTGGACTGGACAGGATCCATCGTACAGTCATCTCAGGGTGTTTGGATGCAGGGCATCCGTTCACGTACCAAAGGATGAGAGGTCCAAGCTCGATATGAAGATCATGCAGTGTATGTTCTTAGGGTACGGTGATGAAAAATTCGGTTACAGGTTATGGGATCCGACCGAGAAGAAGCTCATCAGGAGCAGAGATGTAGTTTTTTTTTAAGATCAGTGTATAGAAGACATTGGTAAGCCAGAGAAGAACCAGCCTAGTTCAGGTGAGCTAGAGGACATGGATCCGGTTACTCCTTCCGTGGTGCCTGATGACGGGGGAGTACAGCAAGGTGCAGAGGACGAGAGAGTTCCTTCAGAAGATGGACCAGGGGAGCAGCCCCCACTTGAACCACCTATTGAGCCACAGGTGAGGAGGTCAATTAGGGACAGACAGCCGTCCAAGAGGTACTCGCCACATGAGTACATTATGTTGGCCCGATGGGGAGAGCCGAAGATTATTCTGAGGCCCTAGCCGACGAGCATAAGGGGGAGTGGTTGAAAGCTATGCAAGAGGAGATGGAATCCTTGCATAAGAACCACACCTATGATATGGTGAAATTTTCTAAGGGCAAGAAAGCTTTGAGCAACAGGTGGGTGTTCGAGTAAAGAAGATTGAGTGAAGAATTCACAGACGAGGTTCAAGGCCAGACTTGTGGTGAAAGGGTTTGGTCAGAGGAAAGGTATAGACTTCGAAGAGATAGTCTCACCAGTGGTGAAGATGACATCCATACGGGTGTTGCTTGGGTTGGCGGCTAGCATGGATCTGGAGATAGAGCAGTTAGATGTTAAAACTGCCTTTCTCCATGGTGACCTGGAAGAAGAGATCTACATGCACCAACCAGAGGGGTTCGAAGTCAAAGGCAATGAGCATATGGTGTGTAAGCTAAGGAAGAGCTTGTATGGGTTGAAACAAGCTCCACGGCAATGGTACAAGAAGTTCGACTCGTTTATGTTGAAACATGGGTATGACAGAACGGAGTCGGACCACTGTGTGTTCACGCGCAAGTTCTCAGATGGTGATTTCTTAGTTCTGCTATTATACATTGATGACATACTCATTATGGGAAAAGACATCAAGAAGATCGATAGGCTGAAACAGGAGTTGGGCAAGTCTTTTGCGATGAAAGACTTGGGCCCGGCTAGACAGATCCTAGGAATGGAGATAACCCGTGACAGAAGCAGCGGGAAGCTTTGGCTGTCACAAGAGCGGTATATTGAGAAAGTCCTAGAGCGGTTCAATATGAATGCAGCGAAGCCGGTCAGTACTTCACTGGATGGTCACTTCAGATTGAGCGATAAGCAGTGTCCTAAGACGAAGGCAGAGGTGGATGAGATGCAGAAGATACCCTACGCGTCAGCTGTAGGAAGTTTGATGTATTCTATAGTATGTACACGCCTAGACATAGCATATGCGGTTGGTGTTGTTAGCCGATATCTTGCCAATCCTGGTAAAGAGCATTGGGCAGCGGTGAAATGGATACTGCGGTATCTAAGAGGCTCATCCAGGTTGAGCCTATACTATGGTGATGGTAAATGTTGAGGGTCAAATATTGCATATTAGACCTCAGTTATTACCGGATTTATGAACATGCCACCGTTTAAAATCCTAATTTAATCGTGTTTATGATGCAAGGTACATTTGCAAGAGTGGACTACAAAAAGGTGCTAAAAGTGTGTATTTGATGCTCTGAAATCACCACAACAAGGGATGGACTCCATGGGACCAAGATCAACGGAATTACATGCCAGAGACCCGGGAAAATCGCGAAACTGAAGTTCAAGTGGCCTGAAAGTCAGCCAGAATGCAAATCACAGGGTTTCTACCATCCGTTCGGCTCGAAACTGCATACATGGCCTGGGGACCACAGATTAACCGTACATGTCAAAAATCAACCATTGGATCTTGGTGGAAATAGCCCAACGAACGAACCAGCCCATAAGTCAGCTATTTGGGGCCCACATGCTATGCGGATTGGCCTCAATTTTGGTATCAACCACTTAAATAAGATAAGAAAAGGACTGGATGGAGCGGATTTCTCCCACGGACCCAGGAAGCCTCACACCAGGACGTGCAAGTGCACAAATATGCACACACTCGCTGTGCACTGTAAACGAGATTAGGTCAAACCGACGATGACCCGATCTCGCTCAAAAAGGAAAGAAAAAAAAAAAAAACGGCAATTGCCGTATGAAACTTCTTTGCGACAGTGCGGATGCTCTTCGTGCCCACTGCCGTCAGTAACAATCGATCAGGACCTTCCATCCAATTCTATGGCCCATGTCACTACGGCCTAGTTGACGGAATTTGAAAAAGATAAAGAAATGGGATCTCGGCCGTTTAAACGTCGGACGGACGGTTGAATAGAAACTGTGGGCCACGTTTGAGCTAAAACCGATGAAGTCGAACGGTTTTTCGCCGAGAAATGCAATGAACGGAATGGATTTCTCAAAACGTCAATGAAGTGGGCCCCATCACATCGACGTGACGCCGTGTAAGGCACGGCGTCCGTCAGCATGAACGTGGAGATCGGACGATCTCGGTGGGCCCGAAGGTCCACCTTCTGGAGGATCTGGGCCGTAGCCAGGTCTCACATGGTCCCCATTACCAACGCCTAGATGGCGCTTTTTCAGAATACGCGAAGATCGGGTTTTGATCGTCCCAAACGGATCATGGACGGCTGAAGAAAAATCACAGAGGTCGCACCGAAATGGATTCAAAATCCGTCATTTCTGACCGAAATCGCGAGAGTCACCCAATGGACGGAGTAGATTTCCCCACCGACGCTGGAAATGGGCCCCACTAGCAGATAAGCGCAGGTCTTGCGCTGGCAGAGAGTCCAAGCAGAGGCCGGACGCTGCCACCTTTCGCGGATCTGTCTGTGATCTCGATCATGGTTGGATCGTTGATCCGAACCGTCAGTTGGGATCCCAGGGTCCACATTGCTAGGGCCTAGGTGTCAGAACTTCAAATAGTTAGCAAGAACGGTCTCCTTGTCGTCCGATCGCAGGATTAACGGCTGTAAGATGGATCGGATGGGCCACGCCAAATGCAAAACAAATTCTCCTTCCTGGCTAGTTTTTTGATCTACATCGAATAGATGGAATGGATTTCTCGGGCGAGATCAACTTTGTGCCTCACCAAGTATCCAACGCAAGTAAGTTTATCTCATTGCGTAAGGCACAGCAGAGTGCGTAAAGGAGGCTGCCACTGATTCGGTTGCTATAAAAGGGAGGGCTGGAGGGGATCATCGGAATCATCTACAAGAGGAAGGCTGGATCAAGGCTGGAAAGAGAGAGAGAGACAGGGGACGTGAGAGGGACGGATAGGGAGTTTTTATTTTCTTTTTCCTGTTATTATATGCTGTTTTGTTGAGAGATCTAGTCCACTCATGTGTGGCTAAACCTCTTGGCTAGGGCCAAGAGGTGAAGCTTGTAGCGTGATGGGAGGCCTCTTTGCTTGTGCCTTTGTTTAGACTGAATTTGATGTTGATTTGAGTTTTTATTAAAGGGATGTTTTCAGTCTTTAATGGTCTGTTGTGACTAAAATTACAATGGGTCTGCAATGGCTTTGAGCATGTTCTTTTCCTCTTTATGTTTATGACGTCAGGAAGCCCTGTTGTTCACCATCGTCTCCTGGGCATGGTCGGATGACGGTACCCTTCCTAACCTTCATAAACACGTTGATTGGTTGGTAATTAGATTAATTCTGTTGTTTGCTTTGTCTCCTGGGCATGGTTTGGTGATGGAATCCATTCTAATTCATATACTTTTCATCTCTTGAAATCATATCAATGGCAGTTCAGTTAATTTCCCTGATTTTTAATCCAGGCATAAGATCTCCCTGATCTCTACAAGTGGATCCTCCGAATCCCTAGTTTCCCTTCTCGATTTTTCCTAAATTTTAGTTTAATTATTTCACCATTATTCCTCAAATCATAATTGGTTTAGATTTCATCTTAGCCTAATTCTAGATTTGGTTATTTTTAGAAAGCGTACAAGTATCAGTCCCTTGGGATTCGACCTCGGTCTTACCGAGTTTATTACTACATCACAACCACGCACTTGGGGAGTGAACAAGTTTTAGCGCATTCTTGGGACACCGATTTGCTACGATTTTTAGGAAATTAATTAGTGTTAGAGGGCTATACAGATGCAGATATGACAGGTGACATAGACTCCAGGAAGTCTACATCGGGGTTCATGTTCACGTTTGCATGGGGAGCAGTTTCTTGGCAGAGCAAGCTACAGAAGGTCATAGCATTGTCAACTACAGAAGCCGAGTACATTGCAGTCACAGAGGCATGTAAAGAGATGCTTTGGATGAAGAGGTTCCTACAGGAACTTAGCCTGAAGTAGGAGGAGCACGTGGTCTATTGCGATAGTCAGAGTGCTATACACTTGAGCAAGAATTCAAGTCAGCATTCCAAGTCAAAGCACATAGAGATTCGGTATCACTGGCTCAGGGATACTTTGGAACAGAAGGTGTTACAGCTTGAGAAGGTCCACACGGACGATAATAGGTCAGATATGATGACCAAGGCCTTGCTTAAGGGCAAGTTTGAGGTTTGTAGAAACTTGGCTGGCTTAAAGAAGGTGAATCCCTCCTGGGTAAAAAAGGGAGAGATTTGATGGGTTTTTTTGACCCGTTGTCCTTTCGCAACTGGGATGCGCAAAGTCTTTTCGCAATTGGGATGCGCAAGTCCTTTCGCAACTAGGATGCGTAAGTCCTTTCGAACTAGGATGCGGAAAGGAGTTTCTTAAAACTATAAAAAAGGGTCCCTAGGATTTTTCTACGTATGTTGTGTTGATGAGAAAAATACAAGAGGGCTATCAAAGGTGAGAGAGAGGGAGAAAGAGAGAGAAGAAGCTTATAGAAGGGAGGTTCTGCTCGTGGAGGTTTTTCTACTTTGCAATTTATATCTCAGCGCTTCTATGTCCTCATAATCAGTTAGATCTCTTCGTTTTCTCTATTTCTCTTATTGTTTATCCACCCCTACATGAGTGAAGAAGATTGTAACGTTCTACTTCATAGTGGATTGTTGATCTGGACGAGGTCCCGTGGTTTTTACCTCTTTGAGGGTTTTTCACGTAAAAATCTCTTGTGTGTTGTGTGATTGATGCTTTGATTTATTTCATTGCTTTATTATCCATAATTCTAGTTTGTTTCGGGAGGCTAGATCTAAAGGTTTATGCAAGGCATCCCAACAAAATGTTGACCGTTCATGGGTTTCTTTCATAATTTGTTTATATTTTTTACCTCCATGGCCCACCTAAAAAATACTTTTCGCCAATACGCCATTTCAACCATTGTAGGCTGAGAATAAACACCTGAGTCGTGTGGGGTCCACCTTATTATTATTGTGAAAGTTGTTCATTAGTGTAGCTTACCTTGAGGCTTCTATAACTGCACGCGGCATGTGATGAGTCACATGTGAAAGTTTGGTGGGGATGTAGAATCAGGACGGTGTCATAAAGGAGGTGATTAGGACTAAATAAAAATTTTACCTTAAAATACATAAGTACTTATTTAAACTAATTTTCAATTAAAATTTATTAAGGCAACTAACTTTATGACTTCTAAGCTAATAAAGGGTTCAATCATATAGGTTAAAGATGATATATCATTCAAGCAACTATCTATACATGATAGTGTACATGTGTGTGTGAAATATGCTAACTATCAACTCCTATCATTCATATAATCATATATATAATTCAATAATCAATCATATAAGCATAATTAAACAAGCACTTAAAAGATAATTCCAAATACAAGCATGTATAGTATTTCGGTTTCCCTACTTCACTCTCAGCAGACGCATTCAACCCATGAATGTACCATATTTTACTATCAGAGATTTTAAATTAGGTTCGTATCTACCCTTTACAACCCTACATAAGAACTTATCCAATGTATACTCCTACCGGAAGCTCTCACAAGATATTTTAGTTAGTTTTTCAATTGGCTAACCAAGAACCTCAGCCTTAGTCTAAGAACTTACATTTGCTCCTACTGGATGCTCCTACGGAGACTAACACGTACGCACCTGTGTCTAGTGAATTCGGCTTTACACATGAGTCTAAGTCCTACATAAGAACATATTCGAGTTTGGGTTACAAACTCTTACCCTCAATCCTACACAAGGAAAGAAAGTATAAAATTATCAATTGACACTTATTGAATTGAGCCCCTTTAACGCGTCATGCTTAAGTCGCTTTTTCAAAGTTCTCCCATGTTTAAACTAGCTTCTTAATTGCTTCGCTGATCCAATGCGTTGCCAATGCTTCAGCTCCTACGGTCATTTTTCTTGCATATAAAGTGTCAATGATGTGACCAAGGCAAGAGAGAATGGGTGAATCACCTACAACTCATGAGAATATTGTAATCTTATGGGATTCACCTAGAGATGGTCTTCTAAAGAGTTTAGATAAAGATTTAACTATAGGCATAATGTCTAATATATAGAGAGTGGAGAGTTCATCCACATCTTCCAATAGGAGCATGAAATACTCATTAGAGTGAAGGATCTCAAGAAGATTGACATAAAATTCTTTGGATGGAGGTCTAAAATATGTGGTATGAGTAGGAAAATATTTAGTCTCTATTTGCATTAAAAATCCCTTAAAATGCTCAAAATCGGATGATCTATATAAATGAATTGAGTTCCAATGGTCATAGAATAGGCAAAAACAAATAGTTTTTAGTCAGACCGAATTCGACAAGAAAAGCTGTTTGACAGATTTTGGAACTTTCGATCAAACCAAATATGGTCTTCGATCGAACCAAACATGGTATTCGATCAAACCAAATGTGGAATTCAGTTACGGTCGAATTACCTTGGATTTCTATTATAACATGCCGACCTGTTTTAGTTGACTTCGGTTAGACCGAAGGTGGATTCAGTGGGATCGAAGGTTGCTGAAAATGTGCAGTTTATTTTCCAGCAACTCGGGATCTTTAAAGCCAATCTAAGCATGTTTAATTAAGACTTCTAAGGGCCTGTTTGGTTTACCAAATACCGTCATATAGTAACATATATCCTTATATCGTACCGTATACATCCGACAACTACTGATTATGGTATGACAGAGTTGTCTTTTAACAATGTTTGGATACGTCATAACCAACTTATGAATACGAGTGGCGGCTGTAGGTATATGTTTGGATGTAGACCGTATACATCATAATTGTGTTTGGATGTCGAACGCTATTTTCTACTCCCTTTTTTTTCCGGTGCATGTCCGTGTACATAAATGGTTTCATATCCATGTTTGGATATGGTCTGGAAGTGAAGTAGATGAAGAGCTTGTTATTGGCTACTGCTGCTTTGGTGGGATCTCTCTCATTTCATCTTCTTCATCCATGGGCCGAAGGGGTAGAAATGTAATTAAGAAGAGGGAGGTAGGTGTGAGGAAGGTAGTTGCCAGTGTGTGGTCACTAATAAAGAGGTGGAGGGGCTAAACCAAAATGGAACTCTCATTCTCGGTAGAAAATGATTTGTGAGATTAAGATCGAAAGCATAACCAATCTGATAGGAAGAGCTTGATGGAGCATCTCTATTTCAGTGTACATGAATGTGCCAAACCCATTTAACCGTCAATTCTCTCGTTAGAGAGATACGGTGGTAATTTGCGTTGGATTTGGATGAAAGTTGTTGATTTACATTTATATGACTAGACTGTAAATGGGTGACTGAAATTCATCGAGATTTGCGTTATATCCAATCATGGTTAAAAGGTAATAATGACCATTTTTACTACGTGGTACTATGGTATTTGATAATCCAAACACGCCCTAAAGCTTTTAATGATAAAACAAAATTTTCCTATTAGGAATTGATCATCTAAAGATTCAAGAGTTATTTTAGGTTAAAGGTTAGGGTCACCAAAACATCTCATATATCTATTCTTTGTGTATTAATGCTCATATCCACTTGTATCTTCAGTCTTCAACTTTTAGGGCGTGTTCGGCCAGACGGATCTCATGGGATTAGGAGGGATGGGATGGTAAAATCCTGGGATATGCCAAATAGACCCGATGAACTTGTCTCAGGATATAGCAAACCCATGGATCTTAAACCAATCCACTGACATCACCATCATTACCTTAAAATTGATCCCATCCCTCCTAATCTCGTTCAATCGTGCCTGGGGCGTGTTTGGTTGGACAGATTGGAAGGGATTGGAAGGTAAAATCCCGAGATACGCCAGGCGTGCCAAACAGACTCAGTGAACTTGTCCTGAGATATAGCAATCCCATGGATCTTAAACCAATCCACTGACACCACCATCATTGGGCCTGTTTGATTTTTCAGCTCACTTGTAATTACCATGTAAATAGGTAATAATTATTTACCTAGGTAATTACCGCATCATTCCCCATGCAGATGTGATGTCACACCCCAAACTTGAAAAACGGGCTCACAAAATTCCCGATCGCCGAATCCAGCGTCGACAGCCTCCGTAGTGCCTCATTCTCAGATCCCAGCACTCATATGCCGAATTCCAATCCTAAGATCCTACAAGGAGAATTTTCAGTATGAATTTTTATTTTTTTTTGTAATGGAGCATAACCACAAGCATGACCAAATCACAAAACAACATTACCACATATCCACTAATATAAACATTCGAATATAATGCTAAAAGGGAAACACATATGTATCAAAGTCAAAGCTCCAGAAATACACTGCACGCTCCAAGTTCAACGCTGCTGCGACCTAACGCCACCTGCACGCATCTATCGTGCATAAGCTTATAAAAAGCTTAGAGGGTGGTAAAAGTGTGTGTAAGGTAAGTGTCAACTATACAATAAAGCCCATAAATCATACATCATCGGAATAAGCGAAAATACTAGCAAGATCATGAATCGTAAGCGGAAATATACTGGTAAGTCCATGAGTTATATAATATCATAGTACGCAATGCAGATCATAATGAGCCAAATATCATATACTGCGGATGCAATGCAATATGCAGATCCTGTCAAGTCCTTCTAAGCCATATAAGTGCAGAAACGTAGCAATCCAAAATGTCATATACTGTAGATAAAATGCAATATGCGATGCGAATGAAATGACCAAGCTGGAGTGAAGTCGAGATGATAGTGCTAGTATCGCAGGCTATGGGGTCCATCACAAGGGAGTTCTATCCAAACCAGTCTCATACCTAAATTTGGATAGTCAAACACAATGTGGTAAACTCCTAATCTCAGGTTAGTTGCGCGCCCCAACTGAAATCCTGACCATTGCGAAGGTACACAACAAATAGTTGTGCCCCACCAGCCCGAGTGGATAGTGAATGGATAAATGAATAAGTATGCAACTCCTGCTCAGTAGCCTGTCAACCACTAGTAGCTCACCTAGTATAGGGTTGTGATGTAGTAATAAACTCGGTAAGATCGAGGTCGATTCCCAAGGGACTGGAACTTGTACGTTATCTGAAACTAAGTAGAAATAGAACTAGAATGAGATGAAATCTAAATCGATTGTAATTTGAAGAATAATGATGAAATATTAATCTAAACTGAGAAGAAAATTCAGAGAAGGAAAACTAGGGATTCGGAGGATCCACTTGTAGAGATCAGGGAGATCTTATGCCTGCTTTAAAAATCAGGGAAATTAACTGAATTGTCATTGATATAGTTTTCAAGAGATGAGAGGTGTATGAATTAGAATGGATTTCATCACCAAACCATGTCCAGGAGACAAAGCAAACAATAGAATTAAACTAATTACCAACCAATCAACATGCCATGAAGGTTAGGAAGGGTACCGTCATTCGACCATGCCCAGGAGACAATGGTGAACAACAGGGCTTCCTGATGTCATAAACATAAAAGGGAGAAGAACATGCTCAAAGCCATCGCAGACCCATTGTAATTTCAGTCACAACAGACCATTAAAGACTAAAAACATTCCCAGAATAAAATTAAATCAAAATCAAATTCAGTCTAAACAGAAGGCACAAGCACAGACTCATCCCATCACGCTACAAGCTTCACCTCTTAGCCCTATCTAAGAGGTTTAGCCACACATGAGTGGACTAGATCTCTCAAAATAAAATAAATAAATAAAACAACTAAAGATAAAAAAATAAACTCTTTTTCTCTCTTTCTCTCTCTCTCCTCACGTCTCCACGAATCAGCCGAGGATCCCACGTCCAGCCCTCCAAGCCCCCCTCCTCAGTCATTGTCTCTCTCTCTCTTATATAGAACCCAGCGGTCATGCACTCCCTGTTGTAGCGGGAGACAAATGGGCTTACGCTGGTGCTCTCGATGACCCATTCTTGAGTTTCGACGGAAGATCCACTCCGTTCATCAGCTTCAATTCGAGAAACTGGTCAGAAATGACCAGTTCTTGATTAGATTCAGTGTGGCCCTCAGCATCTTTTCCTTCGCCGTCCGTCTTACGTTTGACGGTTGATATCTGATCTCTGCTGCCTCTTGCAATTAGGACACCTAGGCATGGGTTTTTGTCGTCCCAAGGGATGAATGGACAGTCCAGATCGTCCCTTCGACGATCATCGTGGTCGATCCGAGCAGCGATCGGACGCGGAAACAGGGCTCGCAGTGATGTTGGTGGGGTCCACGTTCGGGGGTTTAGACGAAATCCACTCCGTCCATTGTATTTCTGGCAAAAAACCGTCCAAGAAGGGATGGTTTCGTATTGGTTTAATTGTGGTCCACCAGATCTTTAAATTTACCGTTCGTTCTACGTCTGCGCATTCACGTATGTACAGTGCACGAAAAAATCGGGTTTCAGATCAGGGTACGGTCGGTTTAGCCTCCTGAATTTAATGAACGGTGTGGATCATCTTAATGTATGATGGCAGTGGCCCACCAGAATCCAAACACAACTCCCTGTTGCGTAATAAAAAAAAACCGGGATTTTTTGTTTTTATGAAAGAAGTCGAGTCAGCGTTTGCTGACCGACTTTGTTCGTTTGGTGCATGAAAGTGCACAACTAATGTGCACTCTCACTCCCCAAAGTGGGTCCCACCTTGATGCTCATGAGAAATCCTTTCCATCCATTTACTTTATCAGCCCATTTAATGAGTTGAGACCAACCTTGAAGCAGATCCAGATATCAGGTGGGCCCAGAATTGACTGTTTAACGGCTGATTTGTCCGTTGGGCTGCTTCCGCGATGATTCGACGGATGAATTTCGACGTGTACGGTTCATTTAGAGTCCTTAGGCCCTATATAGAGTTTTGAGCCAGTTAGATGATGAGAACCCTGTGATCTTGCGTTCTGGTTGGTTTTCGAGCCCGTTAAATGCGAACGGCTTGATTCCCTCTGATCTCTGGCGTACAAATCCATCAATTTTGGTCCTCTGGAGTTCGTCGCTTGCTCTGGTGACTTCGGAGCGTTAATTCCACGCTTTTACTATCAGTTTCTAGTCAACGCTCCTGATTGCATCCTGCAACAAAACACCATTTAAATACTTCATTAAGTATAATTGTGTATGTAAAATCTGGCAATAATCGAGGTCTGGTATGCAATATTTGACCCTCAACACAACCCCCAACCAGCATTTTGCTAGTCCCGAGCAAAATATGCAAAAATTAAGTTGAGAATTACGAGACAATTCTTGTGAAGCCGAGTGATATTTTGAAAAACAATCCAGATATGAGAAATCTTAAGATTCATGAATGTTGATTATCAATTTCTCCTGGCCTCTCATGCACGGTGAATTTCATAACCAAGTTCAAATATTAATCCATTAATTAGAATAATTCTAAACATTGAGTTCCATGGGTGTATAGTGTAATCTCGACTTATTGATCATTAAGATTCAATTCTTTATTTCAGGATATCGTTGGTAGGATATCGTTGGTAACCAACAAGAGAATTCATGATAACCAAAGCTTGCCTCAAAGATCATCTTTTCATTCCTTCAGTTTTTTTTTTTTTGTCAAGATGGGAATCAAATTTTCACTTATAGGGAGCAAACCTATGGTGAAATTAGTCGCCCAACTCTTTTCAACTGTTAACCATGGGAAATCGAATTATCACCTATAGGGAGCAAACCTATGGTGAAGATTAATTGCCCAACTTTTTTAATTTCTCGGGTTGGTTCCTTCAAGCTTAATGATCACCAAGTTAATTTTTCAATATCGAGCTGAAACCTCAATGTGTAAGCGAGATGTGACATGTGAAGTCATGACTCAATCAATGTTTACAACCTCTAACCATGGATTAATAATTCAAACTTAACTGTGAAATCTAACGAGCAACTGAATCCAAGAGTAGTAAATCACCAACATTCCATATCATGTAATTCTAAATAAAAGATGGTCGTCAAATCACTTCGAATTCACCAGAAAATTCAGAAAAAATTTAAAAATTTTCACAACTTTTGCTCAAGACTAAGAAAAACACTGATTAGGTTACCTAATCTCCCACCCCCAACCTAAAATTTACATTGTCCTCAATGTAAAAGATCTAAGCATGCCATGCACATGGGACAACGAAAGTAAAAGAGAATTGATGGGAAGATAGTACCTGGATAACGAATCGGGAGACTTTTCCATAGAGATCTCAATATGAGAGCGGGTCAGCACAAGAGTAAAACCAATCGAAAGTAAAACAAAAATAAAATCCTACCTATACCACTTTCGCAGGTGCTCTCGATTGCATTTAGCGCATGCAACAAGCCTTTAAACCCCTAGGTTGCCCCTAGTGGACGAGTTGTAGTCTCGTGAGGGTTTGCAGCAATGTTACCCACAAACATTGAACTAACTAATTAAGAAAATGGAATGGCATAAGAAAGCTGGGTTGCCTCCCAGGAGCGCTAAGTTTACCGTCTATCCTAAAACAATATAAAGGAAACTACCCTAGTCCTAAGAAAGCAGGGAAAAACTACTAAATCATGCCGCGAGGTTCCTCTTCCGGCCAGTATCTTGATAAGTTTCTCAGTAGGTTTCTTGATAGGATCATCCAAAAGCCCTTTTTGCAATAGGCTTGGATGCCCTGGAGCATGACTTTCCAGAGAAACTTATGTACCTCATAAGAAATTTTTCGTTGAAGTGCTTGAGGTATCCATAGTATATATGATTCACCTGCGACAGAAGAAGTTTCAAAGTTAGTATCCCATGGTGAATCAGAGACTACAAGTAGATCAAATTGAGAAAAATTTTCAAGAAGTGGTGTAGTCTCAACACATTCCGAAGTATCAGACTTCGGTTCAATTTTTAGCTCCTCCTCCCTTAATGGTAAACATTCAGGATCTGTAGAAGGAGGGGCTTCAGAGTAAGGGTTTTTTCGGTCAGTGATGACTACCGAGATATTGTTTTGTAAGGCATTTACTATATCTCTTATCATGGGATCATTTGAATCTGCAAAGTGTGCCAAGCAATCATCCAAAGAGTTGGGAAATTCAGTTGAGCGTGACTTATTAGAGCTTGTGATGATCTGTCCAAGGGATCCATCATCTTTGAAGGTAAACGGAGGTGTGCTCTCTTGCTCCAGCCCTGCACAGACAGATAGAGGGTCAGTAGACGAAGCATTGATGTGCTGACTCTGTTCATTGATACTACTCAGAAGAGGCGTTGAATCGTTAAAATTCAACAGTTCAAATGGTGGCCTCAACTGGGTGGTTTCAAATTCAAGAGTCATATCGAGTAGCTCGTCCATCTCCTGAATCATATCATCATGTAATTCAGGAGAGTGGTCCAAACATGTCTCACAAGAGATAGAAGGGTTGGTTGTAAGGAGCTCATCCACTTTTAAATCAGAGATGTCAGGTAAGTGAAATAGCTCATTATGACCGCTCACTTCGTGCACTTCTTGATCATTGACCTGGACCAAACTTGAGATTAATTCCAGGGAAACTGGGGCTGAACATTCATGATCATCATCCCAATACGCATCATCGTCTAATTCTGTGCAGTGCACACTTGGGATGGGATCGCTTTCCTCACATTCTAAATTCGGTTGAGGTTCGAATAAACTAACCTCTTCCTCAACATTGAGATCCTGTGTATCATGTAAGTAAAGTGTGTCATCATCACTGTATTTGAAAGACACCCATGTATCTCCATCATTATTTTGAACAGTTATTGAGATCGACTCATCGGGGAATTGAACCGTATGCTCATTAATGGAATCCAACTCCTCATTCCAAATTCCAGATTTCGTCAAAAGTGAGTGAAGATCACTTTCCTCGCATTGTATTTCTGGATTGGATTGTAGTTGGGATGAGCGAGCTTCCTCTAACCTATCAAGGCGTGACTCAAGCTCTTCTAGTAATTTCCTCATGTCAGCAGAAGAGTCTGTGTTACTTTGAAATGAATTCTCTTGGATCGATTTTGGTTGAATCTTAAAGGTAGGGGATCCAAAAGAATAATCATTATAATAGGTTGTTGGTTCATCTTTCCAACATTGATGTTTCCACTGATTATAGTCATACGGATCATAGGTGGGAGAATCTGATGGTTGGTAATACTTATTATCACTCATAATATAATCACGCATTGTTTTCTTTTTCTCAGATGGGTGATAGTAATTCTTACTCCCATAGTTATAATAACCCCAACATTCACGTACTGTCCGTGGGTTAGAATTGTTCTCCCGTATATGATCGCGTAAGACTTCTTAACTGGTGGATCTTCATATTCTGGTCGATTCTCGATGATAGTTTCAGAAAAGTTTTGAGACATTGGTGGATTTCTATCATAATCATCATCCCAATATATGTTATTCTTCTCAGCATACTGATGTTCCCACTCGTGCATATACATGGTGAAACCCTAACTCTGAGTCTAATCCTAAAATAAAATAAAATTCCTACAGCAATATGGAAGGTAAGCAGAAGAGAAGTGAGAAGGATGTTACCAATTTAGAAGTTCCTATGTTAATACCCTACAAAACAAAACAAACCAAGTTAGTATCTAGGGGATAAGACCTAATCTAAAATAAAAAATAAAAAATAAGTAAAAAATTTAGGACGAAGTTACCTAGTTAGAAGATCTATCAACGACCCTACAAAATCGAGAGGTTAGTTCTAAATAAAAAATCCAAAACTAAAGTTAGTAAAATCCTAATATTAAACTAACTCTAAAACCAATTAATTTCAGAAAATTGTAGCCGTCAGTCCCCGGCAACGGCGCCAAAAACTTGTTCACTCCGCAAGTATAGGGTTGTGATGTAGTAATAAACTCGGTAAGATCGAGGTCGATTCCCAAGGGACTGGAACTTGTACGTTATCTGAAACTAAGTATAAATAGAACTGGAATGAGATGAAATCTAAATCAATTGTAATTTGAAGAATAATGATGAAATATTAATCTAAACTGAGAAGAAAATTTAGAGAAGGGAAACTAGGGATTCAGAGGATCCACTTGTAGAGATCAGGGAGATCTTATGCCTGCTTTAAAAATCAGGGAAATTAACTGAATTGTCATTGATATAGTTTTCAAGAGATGAGAGGTGTATAAATTAGAATAGATTCCATCACCAAACCATGTCCAGGAGACAAAGCAAACAATAGAATTAAACTAATTACCAACCAATCAACATGCCATGAAGGTTAGGAGGGTACCGTCATTCGACCATGCCCGGAGACGATGGTGAACAACAAGGCTTCGACGTCATAAACATAAAAGGGAGAAGAACATGCTCAAAGCCATCGAGACCCATTGTAATTTCGGTCCAACAGACCATTAAAGACTAAAAACATTCCCAGAATAAAATTAAATCAAAATCAAATTCAGTCTAAACAGAAGGCACAAGCATAGACTCATCCCATCACGCTACAAGCTTCACCTCTTAACCCTAGCTAAGAGTTTTAGCCACACATGAGTGGACTAGATCTCTCAAAATAAAATAAATAAATAAAACAACTAAAGATAAAAAAAACAAACTCTTTTTCTCTCTTTCTCTCTCTCTTCTCACGTCTCCACGAATCAGCCGAGGATCCCACGTCCAGCCCTCCAAGCCCCCCTCCTCAGTCATTGTCTCTCTCTCTCTTATATAGAACCCAGCGGTCACGCACTCCCTGTTGTAGCGGGAGACAAACGGGCTTACGCTGGTGCTCTCGATGACCCATTCTTGAGTTCCAACGGAAGATCCACTCCGTTCATCAGTTTCAATTCGAGAAACCGGTCAGAAATGACCAATTCTTGATTAGATTCGGTGTGGCCCTCAGCATCTTTTCCTTCGCCGTCCGTTTTGCGTTTGACGGTTGATATCTGATCTCTGCTGCCTCTTGCAATTAGGACACCTAGGCATGGGTTTTTGTCGTCCCAAAGGATGAATGGACGGTCCAGATCATCCCTTCGACGATCATCGTGGTCGTACAATGACCACAGAATCCGAGCAGTGGTCGGACGTGGAAACAGGGCTCACAGTGATGTTGGTGGGGTCCACGTTCGGGGGTTTAGACGAAATCCACTCCGTCCATTGTATTTCTGGCAAAAAACCGTCCAAGAAGGGATGGTTTCGTATTGGTTTAACTGTGGTCCACCAGATCTTTAAATTTACCGTTCGTTCTACGTCTGCGCATTCACGTATGTACAGTGCACGAAAAAATCGGGTTTCAGATCAGGGTACAGTCAGTTTAGCCTCCTGAATTTAATGAACGGTGTGGATCATCTTAATGTATGATGGCAGTGGCCCACCAGAATCCAAATGCAACTCCCTGTTGCGCAGTAAAAAAAAAACTGGGATTTTTCGTTTTTATGAAAGAAGTCGAGTCACCGTTTGCTGACCGACTTTGTTCGTTTGGTGCACTGAAAGTGCACAACTAATGTGCACTCTCACTCCCCAAAGTGGGTCCCACCTTGATGCTCATGAGAAATCCTTTCCATCCATTTACTTTATCAACTCATTTAATGAGTTGAGACCAACCTTGAAGCAGATCCAGATATCAGGTGGGCCCAGAATTGACTGTTTAACGGCTGATTTGTCCATTGGGCTGCTTCCGCGATGATCTGACGGATGAATTTCGACGTGTACGGTTCATTTAGAGTCCTTAGGCCCTGTATAGAGTTTTGAGCCAGTTAGATGATGAGAACCCTGTGATCTTGCGTTCTAGTTGGTTTTCGAGCCCGTTAAATGCGAACGGCTTGATTCCCTCTGATCTCTGGCGTACAAATCCATCAATTTTGGTCCTCTGGAGTCTGTCGCTTGCTCTGGTGACTTCGGAGCGTTAATTCCACGCTTTTACTATCAATTTCCAGTCAACGCTCCTGATTGCATCCTGCAACAAAACACCATTTAAATACTTCATTAAGCATGATTGTGTATGTAAAATCTGGCAATAATCGAGGTCTGGTATGCAATATTTGACCCTCAACACCTGTCAACCACTAGTAGCTCACCTAGTGTGGTAGCTCGCCCAGGCCTCAGCCCCGCCCACATCAGCGTCTGCCCACGTGCGCCCGCCCACATGTGCAACAGTAATGGGGTATCATAATATCATGGCAGTCCTCATATCAAGTCTACATATCAATATTGTTCCCCTCTGAAAATCACCGGGGTCAAATACATTTCTGCTGACTGTCGCTCTCCTAGCCGCACAACCCAGCGAGTGTAAGAGACCTCACTATCCGCCTGTAGACAACCAACACCAACAAGGCACGACAGTAGCGGACCCATTTATGAGCTGGTCAAACTCATCCTAGCTATTGCCCCCTCACCCAGACGGGTAAAGCCACACCCCCTCCCAACCAACCACGATACAGTGGGAGACACTACTTAATGGTAAAGGCACCGACGCTCATATTTTCCACTCGGTTTCGGCGTTGGAGCATCTCCTGGTACTAAGGAGGTTCTAGGACTTTCACCCAAGGACATCCTACGTGCCTACAGTGCTAGAACCAAGCATTTTCGGTGTCTCAATCTGGCTATCCATGATGTGCCTGTGGAGGCTACGACCCTGATGACGCTAGGGTGAATAATAACCGTGTCATGCAAATGCGAGATGCACGAATCATATAATCCAGTCATGTATCAATCCTACACATACCGTGCGCTCATGTGGGATAACTCCACCTATCAGGGAGTCTCATAAATTTCCTGTACTATGGCATATGCAAGGGTCAATCACATCTCACAATAAACATGCAGATGATGCGTATGGACATGTATCATGATGTTATGTTGTCACATACTCATAATCGTATCAATAACCGGTATCAACAATCGGCCTCGACAATATGGACATTTAACCAACATTGCCCCCAATGAATGACCCACATAGAGCCAAACATATAATGGGCCCACGGCCTCACACAAAGGTGTAATATAGAACATAATGGGCCTTACTTAAGGACCACATATACACAACAGGTGGGCCCTGCTCATGGGCCTAATACATATCACAATGGGCCTTGCCCATAAGCCATGAATACATCACAATGGGCCTTGCCCATGGGCCTCAAATACATGATGTGTGGGCCCTACACATGGGTCTTGAATACATCAAATGGGTCATGCATCATGGGCCTAAAACATATCACAATGGGTCTCAACTACGGGTCGTATGTACATCATATAGGCCTCAACAATAGGCCTTGATAATCGAAATCGGCCTGGACAATCGAAGTCGACCTCAATAATCGGAATCAGCCTCGATACTCGGCCTCGACAATCAGAATCAGCCTATACAATCGGCCTCGACAAATCGGAATCGACCTATACAATCGACCTCGACAAATTGAAATCGGCCTCGACAAATTGGAATCGGCCTATACGATCGACCTTGACAAATCAGAATCGGCCTTGATACTCGGCCTCGACAATTAGAATCAGCCTATACAATTGGCCTTGACAAATTAGAATCGACCTATACAATCGGCTTCGACAAATCGGAATTGGCCTCGATACTCGGCCTCGACAATTGGAATCGGCCTCGACAAATCGGAATCGGCCTATACAATCGGCCTCAACAGATCGGAATCGGCCTCGATACTCGGCCTCGATGATCGGAATCGGTCTCGATAAATCGAAATCAGCCTATACAATCGGCCTCGACAAATCGAAATCAGCCTATACAATTGGCCTCAACAAATCGAAATCAGCCTTAATACTCGACATCGACAAATCATAATTGGCCTATATGGGCCTATTAAAGGGCCCAATGGAAAGTCAAAATACAGACATTTAACCAACATTGTACTTACAATGTGGGCATCAAACCATCATTGCTCCCAAGGCACGGCCTGCCATGAACATCATTACATAAATCGTGGTGGAATCACACATTGCAATGGACCTTGTGTACATCTCATTGGGTCTCGACCCATGGGCCTCAAATACATCTAATGGGCCTCATAACATGGGTCTCATATGTATCAAGGTGGCCTCAACGGATGGGCCATAACTACATCAAGATGGGCCTAATCATATGGGCCTCATATATATACCAAGGTGAGCCTCAATGAACGGCCACAAATAAATCAAGATGGGCCCATACATCCCCAAAAATCATATTGGAGGATCATTTGGACCATGCTACAAATAGCAATGGAGATAATAATTTTCACGGTTAAATAAATTACAAGGCCCACTATAAAATTTATTTTTCAACCAATCTAATCATAAGGTCATAAAGACCTGGATTAAGAGGGGAAGACAAATATCATATAGGTCCAAACCCTATAGCCCAAGGATTTTAATGGTAGACATTCAAACCCACTATTTCATGTAATGTGGTCCACCTGATCAACGGCTTGATGGTGTGGCCCACCGTAATGTATTTGAGATCCAACCTATTCATAAATTAACATAGTGATAGATGAAGTGAAAGCAAAAACATCAGCTTGATTGGAACTATCATGGCCCTTAAGAAGTTTTGAACGATGAATGTCACTGTCCCCACTATTTTAAATGGTGGGGTCTACTTGAACTATAGATTTGTCTTATTTTTAGTTCAAACCTTAAGACGAGCTTTCAAAATGATTGGATGGCTTGGATGCAACATACGTATCATGGTGGGTCTCATAGATGGATGGCGTGGATGATACAGGTGGGACCCACAGAACTTGGTGACGCCACTCCAGCAGCTATATAGCTAGAGTGAGGTACACCAGCCGTCCCACTCCATACGTGGGGACGATGTGTGCTAAACACAACGTCAGTGGGTTCGACGTGGGGCCCACCACAATGTTTATCGGTCATCCAATCTATTGGTAAGGTCACACAGACCTGTATGAAGAGGAAAAATAAATTTCATAATGATCCAAAACTTTTGTTACCCAAAAAGGGTTTCAATGGCAGACGTTCAATCACATTGTTCCCTGTGATGTGGGCCACCTGAGCTCCAGGTAAGGCTGATTTCTGGGGTGGCCCACAGCCAGAAGGGGGCCCACCCAATGCACGGTGTGGATCTTCGGCACACATCACGGTGGGGCCAGTGGCTGGGACCCATGGTCCCTGCCTTCCACATCCCAGCGCAGCACTTGTTGCTTCTTGTGTCGTCCTCTCATAGATGGATGGCTGCGTCGTCCTCTAGACGTGCAGCAACAGCACCTGCTGCTTCTTGTTTTTTTTTTTTTTTTGAAAAATAGATTTTTCGCGGTTTTTCCTAGGTGGGGCCTGCATCAGCAAAATCCACCCCCTCCACTGGCTCCTATGGCTCAAGACAAGCCAAACAAGTCTAATATTTGGCATGTTTCGGTGTGTAGAAAGATCAGAGTGCATTTTAACGGTGAAAACCAATGTTTTCTATGTTATGGCCCACCAGAAAGTCGTACTAGCTTCATTTTTTGGCTCAACGCCTAAAATGATTTAGGAGATGGGATGAACGGCGTGGATTAGACCCATACACCAAGGTGGGGCCTGCACGAGTGGCCCGCCCAAAATTCTAATATATACATTTTTTTTGTACAAGGCACGTCCAGACGCTGGAGTGCATCCCATTTCCTGTCACACTTCACTGCACGTCCAGCGTCTAGGGACGATGGACAGTTTGAATATACATTTCATCTCAGTGGATCCTACATGGACGTGGCCCACGTGATTTGGATCAAGCTGATATTCATGTTTTCCCATCATCCAGAGGGTAGGGCCCACATAGCTTGGACAGTGTAGATCTAACACGTCCATCAAGTGGGTCCCACGAGGGTGGATGACATGGATAAATTGCATACATTATAGGGCCAATCAACAAGGGAAAAGAGAGAGAGAGAGAGAGAGAGAGAGAGAGAGATCGAGTGATGGAGGGACCTCGACACTATGGGCCCTCCCTTCCATGATTTACAACATACATCAAGTGGGTCCCATTACATATAAGCCCACCGATCAAAATCAACGTGGAGATCCTTTCTCCACCGAAATGCAAGGTCTAGATGACCATATCCATGCAAGGAAAATAAACATTATGATGGGGTCCATGGAGAATGACCACATCATGGAATGATTATAAGAATCAAAGTGGGTCATCGTCCACATGTAGGCTCCAAAGTGAGATCCATACCATCAATCGGTAGGCCTCACCTGGCCCATCATCAAAATAAGAAATCTAGGCCTATAGAAACACCCACCGTTCGATCTTCTTTGTCCGATGGAACGCCGATCTCCTTGTGTCTCACTTTGATGGAGGGTGATGAGAAATGAAGGGTTAGGATGAAGGATTTTGAGGTAGAAAGTGGGCCACACACACTCACTTTTCTCTCTTGGGATGCTTAGACGTCCACCACTCTTGCTTGTTTGGTTGTTTGGAAAATGTGAAGAGAAAGAGAGAGAGAGAGAGAATGGGTGGTTGTAAGAGAAGAGATGGATGTGAGTGATGGATGTGAGGTGATAGTGTACTTGACTTGAGAGTTGACTTGGTGGTTGCTTAACTTGGGGAGAAAGAAAGTATGGGTGTGTATTTTGATTGATTGATTAATTGATGGGATGGGTTATAGAGATTCTCTTAGGTTAGTAAACGCGCGGCGTTTCTTTAAGATAAACGCTCGCCCACATCTCCTGGCCATGGTATTGGATCGGTATGCAAGACGTGGCTTTGGAACCGCGGTGACAGTGCGGTCGCAATAGTACAAGTCTCGGATTGAGCCAACTTAGATCAACGAGATATGTCTTAGGGTCGCGCGCAAACGTCGATCATAGGTCGTGGATTGCCAAAATTCGATGGGAAGGATCACGGGATTGAATGGAACGATACGGACTAGGATACGGGCCTTACATGTGACAACTTATTTTTTTAACACTTAAATCAAGAATTTTATGAAATCAATGTGGGGCCTATCGTGATGCATGTGACTTATCCACATCGTTCGTTTGTTATGTCAGCTAAATTAAGGGCATGAGCAAAAAAAATGAGGCAGATCCAAAACTCAAGTGGACCACACCAAAGGAAATAGCGAGAATCGAATGCCTACCATTAAAAACTTTTTGGGGCCCTTAAAAGTTTTGGATCAAGTTGATATTTGTGTTTTCCCTTATCCATGTTTGTGTGACCCTATGAACGGGTTAGATTTTCACTCCTCAAGTATAGGGTTGTGATGTAGTAATAAACTCGGTGAGATCGAGGTTGAATCCACAGGGACTAAAACCTGTACGTAATCTGAAATTAAGTAGAACTAGAACTAGAATGAGATGAAATCTAAATCGAATGAAATTGAGAGAATAATGGTGAAATATTTATTTAAAACTTAGAGAAATCAGAGGTAGGAAACTAGGGATTCAGAGGATCCACTTATAGATATCAGAGAGATCTTATGCCTGCTTCAAGAACTCAACTAGACTTAGAGTCCCATCTTCATCTAGTTGAAGGGTGTAATCATGAAAAATTGAATTGAACTTTCTTTGATATAGTTTTCAAGAGATGAAAGGTATATGAATTAGAATGGATTCCATTACCAAACCATGCCCAGGAGAAAGCAACAACAGATTTAAACTAATTAACAACCAATCATAAGATGTATGAAGGTTAAGAAGGGTACCGTCATCCGACCATGCCCAGGAGACGATGGTGAACAACAGGGCTTCCTGACGTCATAATCAAAATAAGGGAAGGAACATGCTCAAAGTTATCAAAGACCCATTGTAATTTTAGTCAAACAGACCATTAAAAACTGAAAACATTCCCTTAATTATACTAACATCAATATCAGTTCAATCTAAACAAAAGACATAAGCAAAGAGTCTCTCATCAAGGTACAAGCTTCACCTCTTAGCCCTAACTAAGAGGTTTAGCCTAGCATGACGATGAGGCTAAACATCTTAAATAAAATAAAAATCAAAATCAAAAGAAAATACTCTCTTTCTCTACATGCTGCACGTCAAGCCAACCGAACTCCTCCATGCTCCAAACTTCCCTGATCGGATCTGATGATGATTCCCCCTTTCTCCTCTCTTTTCTCCTTTATAACAGCAGCAGGAGGTCAGTTAGAGTTGGATAAACCGACCTCTTTACGCAGTCCAAATCGTAGCGGAACAAACTTCTATTTTTGCGTAAGAAAAAAGCACAAAACAGTTGCGTATGGCCCGAGTTTGGGGAAAAGATCCATCCGCGTCATTCATTCTAACTCCATAGGAAGGGTTGTGGCCCCCTTCTCTAACGTTTGGAGGGTTTGGAAGCTGGCCCATCATGATGGCCACAGCTGCACGTTGCGTCCGATATTTCCGGACTGCGAAACAGAGCCAGCGCTTCTAGCACTGGCTATCGATGGGGCCCACTCCTTTTGGTGTCTGCGAAATCCACTCCGTCCATTGCAATTTCGTCGAAAAACCGGTCAGAAATGGCTGGTTTCAGATTGTATTCGGTGTGGCCCACAGAATAGTTTGCTCCGTCGTCCGTCCTAAGTTTGAACGGTTAAAAATCGGTCACTGTTGTCTTTTGAAAGTCTATCGCCTAGGCTTGGATGAGCGGGCCCATGGGATTCTAATGGACGGTCTGGATCGGACTGTAGAATCATGATGGTGGCCCACAAAACCCATCCACAGACGCTCTGTAAGGCTCGTATCCTAGTCCGTACTGTTCCGTCGACTCCCGCGATCATTCCCGACAAATTTCAGCAACCTGCGACCTATAATCGATGTTTGCACACGATCCTAAATCATATCCTGTAGATTTGAGTCGGCTTAATCCGAGACTTGTATTATTGCGACCGTACCGTCACCACGGTTTCAACGCCGTGTCTTGCACACTGATTCGATACCCTGGCCAGGAGATGTGGGCTCACGTTTATTTCGAAGAAACGCCGCGCATTTGCGAACTTAAGAAAATATCTACAACCCATCCCATCAATCAATCAATCAAACAATCAAAGTACAAACCCATGTTTTCTTTCTCCCCAAGTCAAGCAACCACCCTAAGTCAACTCTCACGTCAAGTACATTTATCAACTCACACCCATCACCTCTCTTACAACCACCCTTTCTCTCTCTCTCTCTCTCAACACAAATTCTAAGCAAAAGAGTGGTGGATGTCCAAGCATTTCTAAGGAGAGAAAGTGTGTTGTGTGACCCACTTTCTATTCCAAAATCCTTCATCCCAGCCCTTCATTTCTCATCATCTTCCATCAAAGTGAGACACAAGAAGATTGTCGTTCCATCGGATCAAGAAGATCGAACGGTGGGTGCTTCTATAGGCCTAGATTTCATTTTTTTTATGATGGGCCAAGTGAGGCCTATCAATTGATGGTATGGATCTCACTTTGGACCCTAGATGTAGCCGATGGCCTACTATGATTCTCATGATCATTCCATGATGGGGCCATTCTCCATGGACCCCATCATGATGTTTACTTCTCTAAGTTTAAAAGAGGTCATCTAGACCTTTCATTTTTGTGGAGAAGGAATCTCCACCGTTGATTTTGATTTGGTGGGCCCACATGTGTTGGGACCCACTTGATGAATGATTGAATGAATTGAAGGGAGGGCCCATAGTGTCGGGGTCCTTCCATCGCACATGTCTCTCTCTCTCTCTCTCTCTCTCTCTCTCTCTCTCTCTCTCTCTCTCTCTCTCTCTTTCACCTTTTCTTGTGATGATGTGGCTGTGTGACGCACCTAGATGGACCCCACCATGAAGCATATATTTTATCCAAGCCATCTGTAGGTGGGGCCTACCTTAAATGGGTATTGAAGGAAAACCGTCCAACGTCCCTGGCCACGGTGAAGTATGAACTGACGGTGTGGTGTACTGACATGTGTTCACTGCAAAAGGGTTGTGACATAGTATATATCGGTAAGATCGAGGTCGAAAGGTACTATCGTCACATTCAAATCGATCCTCCACAAATTACTAACACAAATTTAGAAAATAACTGAGGATAGAAGAAAATTCAATAAGAGAAAGAGCACTAGGACTTTGAATCCACCCCTAATTATCCTAACCATTGTTTTGTCTGTTAATTCACCTTAATTTAGATTGATCTAACATCTAGAGAAAGCACAATCCGTGTCCTTAATCGGGCATACTGATTGATGGGTCCCTTTAAATTAGGGATATCCCATGTCCAAATCGGGCATATGGAATATCATTCAGATGCTTCTTCCTCTGAGAACTGTTCATGTGGGCATACCATCCATGCATAGACTCCGATCAAACTCATGAGAAGTATGAATCACATGCTAGGGAAAGAAACATCAATCTAAAAGTAAAATCAACATAGAACAAAGGGTGTTGGCGGGGTTTCCTAACTCGAGAGATTAGTTACCCATAAAATTTACAGATGGATAAATAAAATTCATAAAAAACATCAAACCAATTTCTCTCTTTCTTCTTTCTTCTCTTTCTTCTCTCCCCTTTGTAGATCCTGGAAATCCTTGAATGCCCTTCCGAACTCCCTCATGGGTGGAGTGGGACACAAGAAAATCCTTTGGATCAAGTTGGGACCTGGATTTCGTTCAAACCACAACACGGTGGCCCTTAGGACTTTCTTGGTTCCTCTACATGATATGAAAGAATATGATCAAAGATATGACAATGATTTTCAAATTGTGAAACCTTTCGCACCCTTTGCTCGTGATCGGTGGGCCTCAAGTGTTTTTACGGGAAATCCACCCGTCCATTAGATTGGACGAAATTTCAAGAAAGAATGGGTAGTTTTGAACGTCCAATGATGTGTCCCAGAGAAGAAAATACAAAAGATCGATTTGGACGTTGCAGAGCACCCCTTTTGTGGCCCACGATGGACGCACACGTATGCACGCATGGGAGTAAAGTAGAAACATAGATGTTCAACGGTGTGGATTTTCCGTACGGTGACGTGTGGGGCATCACGTCCGCAAAATTGGATTTTTCGTCCGTTCGCAAACAACGCAAAACAATCGCCGTTTGGGACCTTTTTGGAAGGGACATTGCCTCTAGTGTGTAGTGCACATCGCACACTCACTTCTCATGTGGGGCCTCTTGTAATGTTTTAGTACCTTTTCCTTATTATTTAAACCATATATATAGGTCCAGATATATACGGTTATATATATATATATATATATATATCGTTAATTTATGTCCCTAATCCCATGTATAAAGTTTCGAGCCAATTGGATGGAGACCATGTGATCTTTCATTCTCGGTGTTTCGGGCCTCTTTAAACGTGAACGCGGCTTGATTTCCTCGGGTCCCAGGCATGTAAATTCTTCAATATTGGTCCTCGAGGTTCATGTAATTTGAATTAAATCCATGCTTTTAACATCATTTTTCAATCATCCTGATTTCATCCGTAATAAAAACTCATTTAAATCCGGCGTTAAGCATTATCGTGTACGTAAAAATGATATGCAATATTTGACCCTCATCAAATGCAAAACCACATATATATATATATATATTTTAAGCTCCTATAAGGTCGGGCCATAGCATATGACCATCAAATAGTGATTATGGGATATCCCACAAATCGTCAGATACGAAACTCATGTGGGCCATACCATCTAAACTCATGTGAAGACATGCCAAAAACATATAAAAAAAGCATCTAATGGGCCGAATTTGCATGCATCCGAAACTTGGTCGAACCCTCATCCAAGTGGGACACACATAATGGATGGGCTGGATTTGCAAACCACATCTCGGTGGGCCTAAAAAATGATTATGAATGTTTTGATGGTGCATGGGCCCTCTCAACTTCTATATATGGTGTGGCCCACACAAGTAATGTTTTGACTTGATTTTTGAGACCTAAGCCCCATCCGCGATGGGGTAGATGTTCGAAAACGATGGGGTCCACACGCCGACCTAGATGGGACAAATAAAAAGTACCTTTTCCTTATATATATATATATATATATATATATATATATATATATATATATATATATATATCAGTTTGATTCAAAGCTTTGGGGTGGGCTGCTCATGCAGGCCCCACCTTGATGTATGAATTCAATCCATGCCGTCCATCCTATTTTCCAACTCATTTTAGGCGTTGATCCGAAAAATGAAGCTAATCTAATTTTCCAGCGGGCCATAGCATATAAAATAGTGATTTCTACCGTTCAAGGCTGTTAGGACCCACATTGATGTTTCGATACGCCAAAACATGCCGAATATTGGGCTTGTTTGGTCCATCTTGAGTCCTAGAATCCAATGGTTGGGTTGGATTCTACTGATGCAGGCCCCACCTAGGAAAAACCTAGAGAAAACAAAATAAAAAATATTTTAAAAAAATTAAGAGAGAGAGAGCAGAGCAGTAGGTGCGCCGTCATTCACCGTCAAAGGATAATGACGCGTCTTGTGTGGATGAACGGGCCAGGGACATGGGTCCCAGCCGTGTGTCCTACCGTAATGTGTGTAGAACATCAACACCGTGCATTGATGGGGCCCTTTTTGTTGTGGGGCACCCCAGGAAAATCAATCGTATGCAGAAGTCAGGTGGACCACGCTGCAATCAGTGGTGGATTGAACGTCTACCATTGAGACCCTCTAGCCCCAGAGGTTTTGGATAAATATAATATTTATTTGTTTATTATTATTTTTTTTGGTCTTTGTAACTTTATTGACAAATTGGATGGAAGATAAACGTTATGGTGGGCCCCACTGATATATGTATTATATTCACACCTTCCATCAGTGCATACCCCCCCCCCCCCCACATGAGGTATGTGCTTTATCCATGCCGTCCACCTATATGGGGTCCGCTGACAGATGTGTTACATCTAAACCATCCAACCCTTTGGCAAGCTCGTCTTACCACTTGAGACTAAAAATGAGACAAATCCGGTTATCAGGTGGACCATATTACAGAAAAAACAATGGGTTTGAACATCCACCATTAAATCCCTTGGGCTACCAAGTTTGGACCTATATGATATTTGTTTTTCCTCTAAATCCAAGTCTGTTGTGACCTTATGAATAGGCTGGATGAGAAATGAACCCTATGATGGGGCCCACTAAAATTTGACCATGGAAATCATTATCACCACGGTTAGTTATGATATGGTCCAGTTGATCTTTGATATAATTCATGTTTATATACATATTGATTTAAAAAAAATAGATGAGTTGGGTTCGGCTTATTTGGATTGGCTCATTCAACTTGGCCCATTCAACTCGGCCCATTCGACTTGGCCCATTTGATTCGGCTCATTTGATTAGGCCGATATGATATACGAGGCCCGTTGTTGAGGCCCACCTTAATGTGATGTATGAGGCCCGCTGTTGAGACCCACCTTGATATATACAAGGCCCATATGATGCGGCCCATTTGATGTATTTAAGGCCCATGGGCTAAGGCCCAATGGGATGTACACAAGTCCATTGCAATGTGTGATCTACCATGGTTTATGTAATGATGTTTATGGCGGGCTATGCCTTGGGAGCAATGATGGTTTGACTCCCACATTGTAAGTACAATGTTGGTTAAATGTCCGCATCGTAACTCCCCTTAGGGCCCATTGATAGGCTCATACTTGTTGCGTGTAGGCCGTCTAGGCCCATCTTCATTGCGAGGATAGTTCATCACTTTATAGCATGCTTAGTATAATTCCATGACTCATGTCATACGCATCATATATATGCTTAATATGAGTAGTGACTGATCATAGCATATGCCATTGGGCAGATTATTTATAGGACTCACTAATAGGAGTTACCCACATGAGCGCATGGTATGCGCAGGATTGTTGTATGACTAACCGTGTGATTCATGCATCTTGCATTTGTGTGTCATGATTATTGTACGCCCTAGCGACATTAGGGCCATGGCTCCACAGGCACATCGTAGATGACCGTATCAGATACCGAAAATACTTGGTTCTAGCATTGTAGGCACTTAGGATGTCCTTGGGTGAAAGTCCTAGAACCTTTTTGGTACCAGGAGATGCTCCAACATCTAAACTAAGTGGATACATGAGCGCAAGAGTGCCGAATATCAATAGGCCGCATCTCCCATTGAGTTGTGGTCGGTTGGAAGGGGGTGTAGCCTTATCCGCCCGAGTGCGGGGGTTGTAAACTAGGCTGAGTTTGACCAGCTCTCAAATGACTTCGATATCGATGAGCCGAGTAGGCATTGGTAGACTACTGGTCAGGCGGATAGTGTGGTCTATTCCAGTTACTGGGCTATGCGGCTAGGGAGGCGACAGTTAGTGTGAAGTGTATTAGACCCTGGTGATATCCCAGAGAGAAACCGTACTGATATGTGTACTTGATGAGGACTGACATGCTTGCTTTGCATCTCGCATATGACATTTGGCTACATAGGCCTTACATCGCATGGCCTTGGTATGGCCGATAGCATTCATGTCTTGCATCGCATAACCTTGGTACGGCTGATAGTATTCATGGACCTACCCGCATATTTCCGCATTACTTTGATATTGTATGCTTGACACTCACCTTGTGCACACACTTGTACCACCCTCTAAGCTTTTGTAAACTTATGCACGACCGTTGCGTGCAGGTGACGTTGGATCGCAACAGCGCTGAGGCAGGAGTGCGTATTGGATTATTTTGGAGCTTTTTTATCACCTTGTATTTCCCTTTCCACATTGTACTTAAAGTTTTTGATATAGTGGATATATGGTGATGTTGTTTTGTGACTTAGTCATGCTCCATTATAAAAAAAATTATACTAAAAATCATCCTTGTATGATCCCAGGATCGGAATCTGGCATATGATTGCCAGGATCCGAGAATGGGGCACTACGGAGGTTGTCAGCGCCGGATTCGGCGATAGAGAATTTTGTGAGCCTGTTTTCCAAGTTTGGGGCGTGACATGCTCTGTTACCGTTTTCGCAACAGAAATTTGAAATTGAGAAGGATTGTACGGTCAGCGCGCTTTGACTGATCTTTGCTGGTTCGGTGTCTTGTCGACGCACGAGCGTTGTGTACGCACTCCTCTCTAAGTAGGGTCCTCTGTGATGCATATGAGAATCCGCTCCGATCATCCATTGTGTCATCTAATTTAAACAGTTGAGACCAAAATTGAAGCATGTCCAGATATCAGGTGGGCCCCAGATCAGTATTTTATGGGCTGATCTGTTAGTTGGGCCACTTCTATAGGGATCTGAGGCTTAAAATTTGACGTGTACAGTTAATTTATGATCTTCAGCCCCTTTATGAAGTTTTGAGCCAAACGGATAGTGGGAACCTTATGATCTTGCATTCTGAACGTCTTTCAGGCCGCTTGAGTTTCAATTTCATGATTTTCTTGGATCTTTGGCGTGTAAATCTTTCGATCTCGGTTCCCTGGGATCCATCCCTTACCTTGGCGCCATCAAAGCGTTAATTTCATGCTTTTAGCACCCTGTTTCGGTCCAAGCTTGTAAACACATCTTGCATCACAAACACGATTAAATCGGGCCGTTAAACAGTACCATGTTCGTAAATCCAGGCAATAACTGGGTCTGATATGCAATATTTGACCCTCAACATTAGATGATTAAAAAAACCTCAATGTGGGCCTAATGAAAAGAAATACTTTCAACGATGGATGAATTAAGGCCAGTATTTCCTTTCATGTGGGTCATTTGAGTATTGGATCTGCCTCATTTTTCGGCTCATGCCTTAAAATGTTCAAAAAAAGTAGATCGACGATGTAGATATATCATATACATTACGGTGGGGTCCACAGATTTAAGTCAACACTTTTGTATCGATTTTCAAGGTGAAATTACTCTCACATTTTCAAACAAGGGAAAAAAGTAATAATTACTTATTTACCATGATTTACATGTATCATGGAAAATCAAGTAGACCTTAAAATCTATCCCATCCCTCCTAATCCCTCTTAGGGTCCATTTGGCTGGGCGGATTGGAAGGGATTGGATGGTATTGGAAGGGATTGGAAGTTAAATCCCGGGATTGGCCGGGCATGCCAAACAGACTGGGTGATTTAATCCCGGGACATAGTAATCCCATGGATTTTAAGACAATCCATTAACAACACCATCATTACCTTTAAATCCCATCCAATCCACCCTAATCCGTTCAAATTTGCCTGGGATGTGTTTGGTTCGAGGGATTGGAAGGGATGGTAAGGTTTAATCCCAGGATTGGCTGGGCATGCCAAACAGACTCGATATAGCAATCCCGGGATATAGCAATCCCATGGATCTTAAGACAATCCACTGACAACACCATCATTGCCTTGAAATCCATGCCATCCACCATAATACCATTCAATCCCTTCCAATCCAGTCGTCCAAACGTGCCCTTAATCCGCCCGGCCAAACAGGCCCTTAATGGCTTAATCGACTCTCTAACCCAATGACTCGTATGGTTGGCAAACAAAGTGCATAAATAAGTGCAATAACATCTTAGACAAAGTGATATATATATATATATATATATATATATATATATATATATATATATATATATATATATATATATGGGAAAAGGTACTATGCGCTCGACCTCACGAGTCCGTCCCATGAGGTCGAGTTGTGTGGGCCCCACTGTGATGCGTTTCGAACATCTACCCCATCAGTCAGATGTACCATTCCATCGTGGGCCTAGGTCTCAAAAATCAAGTCAATCCGTGACTTTTGTGGGCCACACCACATACAGAAGTGGAGAGGGGCCGTGCACCATTAAAACATTCATAACCATTTTTTAGGACCAACCAAGATGTGGTTTTCAAATCTAGCCCATCCATTATGTGTGTCCCACTTGAATGAGGGTTCAGACCAAGTTTCAGGCGCAAGCAAAACTCAGGTGGGCCCCACGAAGTGCTTTTATATGTTTCAACGGTGTCTTCACATAATTTTAGATGGTATGGCCCACCTGAGTTCTGTATAGGGCTGATTTTTGGGATATCCCATAATTTAAAGGGGACCCATTAAATGCACAGTGTTGATGGTCGACACGCATCATGGTGGGGCCCACATAGCTCGACCTCACGGGAGTTTATCGTCAGCTCGAGCGCATTGTGTGTATATATATATATATATATATATATATATATATATATATATATATATATATATGGTCGACACGCATCATGGTAGCCCACATAGCTCGACCTCACGGGTAGTACTATGTGCTCGACCTCACTATTAGGGTCGTGAGGTCGAGCTGTGTGGGCCCCACCGTGATGTGTGTCGACCATCAACACCGTGCATTTGATGGGTCCCCTTTAAATTATGGGATATTCCAAAAATCAGCCGTATATGGAACTCATGTGGGCCATACCATCTAAAATCATGTGAAGACATGCCAAAAACATACAAAAGCACTTGGTGGGGCCCACCTGAGTTTTGAATGCTGTTGAAACTTGGTCTGAACCCTCATTAAAGAGGGACACATAATGGATGGACTGGATTTACAAACCACATCTCGGCCCAAAAAACATCCCATGAATGTTTTAATGGTGCACGACTCCTCTCTACTTTTGTATGTGGTGTGGCCCACACAAGTCACGGATTGTCTTCATTTTTGAGACCTAGGCCCACAACGGAATGGTGCATCTGACTGATGGAGTATATTTTCAAAACACATCAAGGTGGGGCCCACACAACTCGACCTCATGGGACGTTAAAATCAGCTCAAGTGCATAGTGCCTTTTTCTATATATATATATATATATATATATATATATATATATATATATATATATATATATATATATATATATATAGTTACCCCCCCCCGCCCCCCCCCCCGAGGTTAGCCCAACGACTATGGTGGATGTAATGTACACACGATGGTGGGCCATGTGCGCAAGCCTATGATTAGTGTTCCTTCCCCATTGTTCCATGTGGTGTGGTGTGGATCCGGCTTATTCTTGTCCTCCGGGATTACCACCGAGGGGCTTATCCGTTTGATGGAATGGATGGTTCACGCAACAAGGTAGGTCCGCCGGATTCAATTGTTGTCCGCGCTCGAGCTCACTTGCCATTTGCTCCTTTTGCATTGTATCAACGCCACCATGTCTGTAGGCCCCACCATGATGCATTTATTATATCCAAAGGGGCCGCTTGGCGCATGGGATTAGGCGGGATGGAATTGCATTTGCTCCCTGCCAATTCCACTCAAAGATCAAGCAGCCAATCCGTTCCAAATTTTAGGTGGGCCACCACAAGGGAATAATATATTCGTTAGGTGCAATTTACGCCGATTCCTGTGTTGTGTTCCCCCTGAGTTTTTGACAGGGATGATTCTCGCGATGTACGGTTCCCATGAGGTGGCTCACAAGCTGCACAGTGCGGTTTTCATATACACACATCATAGGTGGGCCTACAAAGCTCGAACGTATGGCAGTTACCATTAGGTTGGAAAGCATGAGAGAGAGAGAGGTTGACAGGACGAAATGTACGATGAAAGGCTGAGGACTTTTAAAGGAAGGAGGAAGAGATAGCAGCATCAGTGAATGCAACGTGTCTGTCTGAACAGAGCCCGCGTAAAAGTCGAGGGTCTCTCTCTCCTGCCACCAGAAAAAGCCTCAGTAATGGTCTGCTGCTTTTTCGGTAAGGAATCCGGAATCTTTCCTGTGATTAAGGCTGCTTCACCGACACGTGCTAGGATGATAGTTCACCACCACTTTTTCTTTTTACCTTTTTTTTAAAAAAATTGTTGTGGTGTCCATATCCATTGTTCACGTAGGAGTTTGGTTTGCACTGAGCATAAGCAATAATTACAGCGATCCCAAGATCCTGACCATCTAATTCTTTTGCTATCGAATGGACAGTTGGAAATAAGACGGTCTATGGTGCCTCTCTTCAATTGACAATCCCAGGTGGTTATTATGTTATGCTGGGACGCGGATTGGCTACTCCCCCTGACACCAGCCCCGGAGCTGGTGGTCGGTGCTCTGTGGGCCCCACCATGATGTACGTGTTTCATTCATTCCGTTCATCCATTTTTAAAGATCATTTCAGGGCTTGATACAAAAAATGGGAGGGATATAAATCTCCAGTGGATCACACCACAGGAAAAAAAATAGTGAGTGGATATCCATCATTTAAATCCTCCTAAGGCCCGATGTACTGTTTATTTGACATCCAATCCATTGATTAGGTTATAAAAACCCAGATGAAGGGATAAAACAAATATCAACTTGATCCAATACTTTTATGGCCCCCAAAAAGTTTTTAATGGTCGAAGTTCATTAAACACTGTTTCCTGTAATGTGGTCCACTTGAGACTGGGATATACCTCATTTTTGGTATCAATCCCTAAAATGATCTTTAAAAATGAATGAATGGAATGGATGAAACACATACATCATGGTGGGCCCACAGAGCACCGACCACCAGCTCCGGGGCTGGTGTCAGGGGGAGTAGCCAATCCGCGTCCGTTATGCTGTGTTCAACCGCAATCTGTTCGTTACTTGAACGTATCTATTGATGTACATCGCTGCTGCGTGTACGGTGGACGAGGCAGCACAACGTAAATGAACTTCTTCAGTACCCGTGGATCATACATACTCATCTGTAGCACGTGTGAGAGACCCAAGCAGCTCATCAGCCAGCCACCCTATGTAGATGCGACGGGCCAGATGGAACGCTGGTCTACTCGTTCGGGGACGGTTCCCTGTGAAACCCTGGAACCCACCTTGATGTTTATGGAAAATCCACCACGTTCATCAGTTTTGAAAGATCATTTTAGGAGAGGGCCAAAATATTATCTAAATCCAAAACTTAAACGTGCTGTACGTCAGGAAAACGTGTGTACGCAAATTCTTACCCTTGAAACTTTCCTGGGTCCACTGTGATATTTATATACCATCCATGCCGTTCATAAGGTCATTCGTACTATGATGAACTGAAATCATAAAAAATTAGCCTGATTCAAAATTTCAGTTGCCCACGCATCTTTCAATGGTACATGTTCAATATTCTTCCGTGTGGCGCAGCTGAATATTGGATTTGCGTCATAATCAAAATAAAACCCTAATATTATCTGAAAAAACGGATGGAAGGAGTGGATTTCTCACAAACAATATGATGGGCAGGAAGTTCCTGCAAAGGTCTTTCGCAGGAAATCCGCGTCCCTCGCTCGGGAAACGGATTGGCTACTCCCCCTGCCACCAGCCAATGGCTGGTGGTCGGTGCTCTGTGGGCCCCACCATGATGTATGTGTTTCATCCATGCTGTCCAACTATTTTTCTAGATCATTTTATGGTATTAAATAGAAAATGAGATGTATTCAAATCTCAAGTGAACCACATTAAGGGAAATAGTGTTTAATGAACTTCTACCATTAAAAACTTTTTGGGGCCATAAAAGTTTTGGATCAAGCTGATCTTCTTTTTTTTTTTTACCTTCATCTGGTCTGTATGAACTAATTAACAGATTTGATGTCAAATAAACAGTACAGTGGGCCTTAGGAGGATTTAAATGGTGGATATCCGATCACTATTATTTTCCTGTGGTGTGGTCTACCTGAGATTTGTATCCCTCTCAATTTTGGGATGAAACCCTAAAATGATATGTAAAAATGGATGAAGTAAATGGATTAAATACATAAATCATGGTGAGGCCCACGGAGCACCGACCACTGACCACCCTCGTTCGGTGCTTATTAGGACACGGATTGCGTACTGACACGATGATTAGCCGCCTCGCAGCTGGACGGTGCTTTTTGGGCCTTACAACGATGTACGTGTTTTATCCATGCTGTCCATCTATTTTGGATCATTATCCTAGGGAATGAGCCCAGAAATGCGGTAGATATAAATCTCTGGTGAACCATACCACAAGAAAATAATATTTAATGAAAGCCCACCTTTAAAAACTTTTAAGAGCTCGCTTTTATGTTTATTTGTCATCGAATTTGTTGATCAGGTCACAAAGACGTGGATGAGAGGAAAACACAAATATCAACTTTATCAAAAAAAAAAAAAAAAAAAATGACCCTGAGAAGTTTTTAGTGGTGTGTGTTCAATCACATAGTTTCCAGTGGTGTGGTCCACCTGAGATTTTGATCTTACTCATTTTCTTTTTTAAAGCACAGATCCTAAAATGTGCTACAATATAGATGGACAGCGTGGATAAAACACATACATCATGGTAGGGCCATAGACTAGGCAATCGTGTCCCACTCATCAGCCACCTTTCCAACACGACCGTTAATGACCAAAGGTCCACTTCGAGTACACTTTTGTAGTCCACCTGAATAGCGGACTGGCCTGTCCTTTGGCCCAATCACATAGATGGTGGAGCACGTATATTAAATCCAAGGCGGACATCAGGTAGGCCCTGCCTTGCATGTGACTGTGTCAAAAAACCTGGCCCATCCAACCATCCATGTATTTGAGTACTGAATGTGGACCGTTGATCAAGTTATTTTTAGTTTTAGCATATGTAGTTTGGGTGGCCCAACGGAGTATCAGACCGGATACGTTTTTACTCACATCCAGTGTGGTTCCCCTAATTAGCAGCTCGGATATTGTACACGGACTATCTTAAGCATCTAATAAATGGGCCTTTCGTGATCGTTGATTGAGACGAAATAGGGGGATGAAAGAGTTAACCGTTTGATCATTGGCCTACAGTTGGACGGTTAAGAAGAAAATTATTATCAAAGGGCTACAATTTTTAATCCTGAAGAAGACAGATGGACGGTCCACGTATCCCCCACGTATCAACGTAGGCAGATATGAGGCGAATCCCTTCCCCATCTCAGTCGCGCAGTTTCTATCAAGATTTCTTTGTCACGCGCGGCGAAAGAGAGAAACGAGCGAAGAAGGCGGACGACCAAAAGTCACCTGCCATCTGCCTTTTTCTTATCGACAAAAAAAAAACTTCGATACTCTGGTAGAGTATGATGGATGATACTCAGTACCGAGATGTTGCACACTTGTCATGCAAGTAATTCAAATTAAAATGTCCACATTATGGTCCTAGTTTAGATACATCATGAACAAATAATTACACTTATTTAATTACCTAACTATCAAAAATCATTGGATGATTAGAAAAGTTTAAAAATTCCAACGGTCCTATTTCAAGAAACAACTGTATCCAAACCAACAGTCAGGATTGTTCAACAAATCTAAATCTGAGATCGTCACTTAAATTTAGTGAAATTCAAACCTATTTCACTCCACATGTATAATTTTTTGGCGCCTGCATATCAAGCACAACACTCTGTTGGAGTATCAAACTAGTTTCTTTCTCGCGGAGTAGACAGGACCTTTCGTATTCGGAGGAGCTTGACTGTAGCAATCGGTGCCCACGAATCGTGCGGGAATGTCTTTCACCTGTCTGTCCACGTTGGGCAGGCATCATATCCACCTAAGTTGGTGTAAATATCTCATTTCGATCCTTACACCCGAAGAAAAATGTCAATGTCTTAACGAAAAATGGAAACTTACTTAAAATATGTGGATGTCACTGAAAAAATATTTTGTATACATGTGTTTTTATCATGTAATCCACGTATGTAGTAAAATTAATGTATGAGTTGAAAAAAAAAAATCTTGAAATGAATGTAGATTGCAAACTGACACTATGGATGGTGCTCTACGGGCTCCACCATGATGTTGGTGTTTTATCCACGTCCACATTGTCTATTCATTTTTGGACCATTAAGTCAGGGTATGATTATAAAAATGAGGTAGATTCAACTCTCCTGTTGACCACACTAGCATAAAACAGTGGTGATTGAATGCCCACCATTAAAAACTTCTTCAAGGCACACGATAATGTTTATTTGCTATATAACTTGTTGAGTAGGTCACAGAGACTGGGATGAAGCCAAAACACAAATATAAGTTTGGTCCATAACTTTCATGGCCTTTAAGAAGTTTTTAACATAGGGCGTTCGATCAACACGGTTTCTCGTGGTGTGGCCCACATGAGATTTTGATATGCCTATTTTTGAGCTCACGCCCTAAAATTATTTGAAAAAATGAATAGACAACATAGATAAAACACATACACATCATGGTCCAGCAGCAGCTAGTAAGCAACCCGTGTCCTCTTTAAATACTTCCTAGATGGACATGATACGCATTTCCATTTTCATTTGGTTTTTTTAATTCTTAACTAATTCTATTATTAATTTGTGATTATATGGATCAAAGAACCATAATAACTACTGTTAATACACATAATAATCATGGTTACAAATTCAGTTTACATGTGCTTCTTGATCCTCTATTTCTTTAAATAGTTATATATTTACTAAGTTAAATCAGTCATTACTGATTTTCATTTAGATTTTTTTTATCATTTCTTTTCTACTAAATGATATCACTAATTTTACTTTTTTTTCAAGCTTTACTTTGTCTCAGCATTGATGTTCCATTAGGTAGCTTAGCCATTAATCAGGTAAGCCATATATTCATCAATGGCCAAAAAGTAAGTGGTCTCAATTGATAATAGTTTTAAATATTTGATCATTTATCTAGACCGTTCATCATATATATATCCCAATTTTAAGTAGCACGGTGGGCAGCAATAATAGAGGTGGGTGACCACTTCAACAACAGATGATGGAGACGAATTTCTTTTAGTGATAGTACCAGGTTTACTTATGTACGACAACGTTACTACACTTATTGCAAGAAAAACAACCATATGGTGGACCAATGTTGGGAATTGATCCTACGAAATGGGGGACCATCTCCTCACCAAGTACACTCGGCTACTTACCCTGACGAGGGGTTTTCTAGCACTCGTGATCCCTCTAGGTTGAGTGAGTCTATGCAGTCTATGGTTCAAGTAGAATTAGAAAAGTTGTTGAGCCGAAGTACGTACGGGTACCAAATCAGGCACCACTACAACAACTTCCCTTGTCAATTCAGGTAATGCTTTAGGCGCATCCTCTGGTATATCACCATGGGTCATTAGCTCTGGGGCCACGGACTATATGACAAGAACTCAATCTCTATTCTCTTCACTTGATGAGTCCATTTCTTGTTCACCCATTTCACTTGTTGATGATTCATTATCTAGTATTTTGGGAAAAGGAAAAATACACCATAGTGAAGACATTACTATTCCATCTTTTTTATTTGCACCTAATTAGTTTCCTTTTAGCCTTCTTTCAGTTAGTTAGATTATAAAACAAATGAATTGCTCAGTAACATTCTTTCCATCTTATCGTGTATGTTATGACCTCATGACGAAGACGACGATAGGGGAGGTGTGAATTTTGAAGTCTCTACTAATTTGAGCAAGGAAAATATGGATGCGCTCTTACCGGTACAATGCATAATGAAGTTCTTCAATGGCGTGCTCAGTTTGTACACCCATCTGTTGAGTCCCTTCGCAAATTAGTTCCATCTTTGTCTTTTACACCTTAAATAAAACTATGAAATTTAACAATAAGCAAAACATATTAGGCCTAGCTATGTTCTTAGAGTAGATAATCATGAACCTGAGTTATTTTCATTAGTTCATTTCGAATTTGGCTTTGTAATGAGCTTGTGCCAAACTGGGGTATGGACTTAGCTTGACAAGGTGAGTTGACTAGGTAGCCTATGTGGGTTGACGGGGTGAGTTGACTTAGTGAGTTGATTCTATGGATTAGGTTTTTCCTAAATTTTGGGTTCGGGACGAGTTTTAGGGTTAATTTCCAAGGTTCTAGGGTTTGAATCAAGGTTTAAGGTTGGATTTGGGTTTGGCTTAGGATTAAGGGTATGGATTAGGGTTTAGCTTAGGGTTAAGGGTAGAGATTAGAGTTTCTATTCAATCAAATTTATTGGACTGAGGTGGGATGTCTACGATCAGAGAGAGTTGTTTGAAGACCTTGAAAGGTATCGTCGTCTAGTCGAGAAGCTCGTCTATCTCACTATTACACAGCCAGACATATCCTATACAGTAGAAGTTGTTAGTCTATTTATGCACCGATGCATAATTCAGCATTGGGAGACTGTAGTTCATATGTTACTATACTTAAAGGGCTCTCCAAGTCCAATGGTCATCTTCAAGTAGAGGGGTACGCCGATGCTAATTGGGTTGGATTTGTGTTAGATAGACAATCCACTTCTAGGCAATGCATGTTTGTTGGGGGAAATTTAGTTACATGGAAGACCAATAAACAAAATTTGATGGCTAGATCCAGTGCTGAGGCAGAATACAGGGCTATAGGCCATGCTGTTTGCTAGATGATTTGGGTGAGATCACTTCTTTAGGAATTTGGGCTCTTTAATGAGCTGCTCATGGTTCTCCACTATGACAATTAGGCGGCGATTCACATCACCAATAATCCAATCTTCTATGAAAGAACCAAACATATAAAGGTAGATTGTCACTTCATTTGAGAGAAGATTCTGGTTAAAGAAAATATTACTAGACATGTCCCGTCAAAATCTCAACTTGTGGATATCTTCACCAAAGCAATATCTAAGGCGATGGACATATACATTTGTAACAATATATATATATATATATATATATATATATATATATATATATATATATATATATATATATATATATATATATATATATATATGAGAAATGGTTCTATGTGGTCGAGCTCATGGGAACTTCCCTTGAGGTTGAGCTTGTGGGCCCCATCGTGATGCATGTAGAACATCAACACCGTGCATTTGATGGGTCCCCTTTAAATGATAGGATATCCTAAAAATCAGCCGTATACGGAACTCAGGTGGGCCAGACCATCTAAAATAATGTGAAGACATGCCTAAAACATATAAAAGCACTTTGTGGGGCCCACTTAAAATTTGGATACATCTGAAACTTGGTCTAACTCCTCGTCCAAGTGGGATTCACATCATCGATGGGCTGAATTTGTGAACCACACCTCAGTAGGCCGAAAAAAATGATTATAAATGTTTTAATGGGAGGATAACCCCTTTCAACTTTTGTATGTGGTGTGGCCCAACAAGTCATGGATTGACTTGATTTTTAAGCACGAGGCCCACCATGGAATGTTTTATCTAATTGATGGGATAGATGTTCGGTACACATCACGGTGGGGCCCACATAGCTCGACCTTATGGGAAGTTCCCATGAGCTCGACCCAATAGAACCATTTCCCTACACACACACACACACACTCAAACTTATAGGGGAGTGTGAAAAATATAACAATGGGCAATCTTATGATTAATTTTATCTGGACATGAGCAATGGGCCCGCTTGTATTAATATAATAAAACAAAACCCTAAAGGGATGAGGCTCTCTCATGACCTCACCTCATCTTCCCCTTCTAATGCCTCTCTCTCTCTCTCTCTCTCTCTCTCTCTCTCTCTCTCTCTCTCTCCTCATTCTTTATTTTAGTTGGTTTACCAGTTTACATGGTATCAAAGAGAGAGAGAGGTCTTGTGTTTGAATCCTGTGAGTAGCAAATTAATATGCCTCCTTAATATATTCTCCCATGGGGGGCTGTTTATAATATGGGTTGTGAGTGTCCCTCCATCCTTGCCTAGTATGTTCCCGTGCAGAGTTCTATACCGCACGTGTGGGAGAGTGTTAAAGTGTTAAGCTCCATTGATATACATTGATACGCCATCCTCTGATGGCTGGAGCTTTTAGAGCAAGTAGCTAGTTGTGTGACAGAGCATTTATAAGTAGTGTAAATGATGACCGCAAGTATATGACAATATGGCTGAGGCCTCTAAAATGGACAACATAGCCATTTTTACTCTTACCATCTATATTTATGACTTTACTCAGATGCCTTTCCTCACCCAGAGTTAGTGAGTTTAGGATAGTATGCAATTTTTAATGGACCAGTTTTATCCATTTATTTTTTACTATGATATGGTTATTTCTCGTGTAAAAAAACTTTGATTTATTTCTTGAATTGGTATTTTGTTGTTGTTGTTATTATTATTATTATTATTCTTTTTCCATTGTTTCATTGTATCCAAATGTATTGCAATAGGATGCGTTTTGAATTTAACAGATGGATTGGACTCTTTTCTCAGTTATGCAAAGCACGTACAGGGCATGCAGGGCAAGTTGTGAATGAAAAATATTGAGAAATTTTCTTATTTAAATATTTCAACTCTTCAATTATTCAAAGGAAGTCGTCCATGTTCAAAGGAAAAGTGTCAACTGGTTAAATCGTTCAAATGTTCCACTCTTAGAGTTTTTATTTATTTATTTATTTAAATCTGTCTAATGCCAAGCCCATCATAAAAATAGTTTGAATCCTGACTCAAAATCTAAAGTCTAATAGACATGCTTCCTAAGGTAAAAAGTTTAGGAATGTGCTCTAGCAAACCTCTTATCCAAGATGGTGATGCCAATGTGGTACAAGCATGACACATCCTGACATGAATGTGTCCTAACTTGAAATACAGTCGGTCCATTGATCATATAAGCAATGTGTGCATGCAGAATGTGGACTATAGATTATGTCTTTCTTTGTGAACCATCTAATAGTCAATGAGTACCCGGACGTGCAGACACCCAAAGTATGATCTGAGTTTAGTTTTTAACATGGTAACTAAGGTCCTGTTTGGATCGTAGATCATTTTGATTAAATTACTTATGCTGCGAGTAGTTGTAACATCCCGTACTTTCAGTACTCGGGTGCTACCATGTAGATTAATTTAATATAAAAATATATAAATAATGCAACCTAGATATATACACTAGGAAATGAATATACTTTGTAAAGACTTAAAATTTCATACTAAAATGATGCATGCGTATTTAATGTATATAAGACGTTATGAAAATAATATTATATTAAATAATTATAATGAAAAATAATTTCTGAACATGAAATCAAATTCTGAATAATAATGTAGCATATAATATTGTTTTTATATACGTATGTATATAAAAGTCAGTAGATAATTAGATGGAATTGTATATTATTTAGAAATATTATCGAATACTAATATAATTTTAATTAAATATGATACTATGTATTATGAATTATGTATGTGAATAAATGTGTGAACAACAGCATGTAATTAGTGGTATGTTAATATTAAAATTTTATTTATTTATATGTATGAGATTTTAAATATTATAATTATAAGTAATATACAAAAATAATAAAAAATTATATTAATAATAGTATCGATTAGTAATATATGGAAAAAGCATTACAAATGGGCCATTAGGGTCTTTTAGCCGTTAAAGTCCAACCTAGGCATCATCCGACCACTAGGTTGATGAGAAACAACCCTTAGGTCTACCAAACAAGTCGTGGGCCCCACCTATACCTTAGATCAGCTGACCAACGTTCAAGACCCTTTGTTGGAACTCCCTAGAAGAATGGACGGTGTGGATTTCCTACAAACCTCACCGTGGACCCCACCACCGACCCCGTGAGTGCACCATGCGTGTGTGATGCTGAACTAAAATACCGGTCAAGGCGTGCTTGACCAAAAATTTCAAAAAAGGAATTTTCTTCCTTGCTTCCCGCTCCCTGCCCTTTTCAAACGAATGGACGTTGTCCGTTTGCATCGATGGTGGCCCACCAGAAGGACCCATCTTGACAATCCAAACCGACCATCTGATTCGGAGCATAGGCCCAACCTAAACCTACCCCTTTCCTCGTATTTGAGCACATGTACATGCGCACCATCTTCGACCCAAACAGGACTTACAAAACCACGTTTCCAAATAAGGAAACTGTTCCCGTTGCTGCCACAAGGGCGATCCGCGTGAGGGGTTCCTCCTCTCATCTCAGCCGTTCACTGAGAGAAAATCCTTGCCATCCATTTCAGCTCACGTGTTAGGGTTCCTTGTGGGAAACCGACGCCCAAAACCTCCCTTCCGCCAACAGTTTTTCAGAAAACCGGATAGCGGGATTCAATCCCGGCCTTCCAGTCTCATCCGACGGCCCTGAAGGGGTTCAGGGCTCGATTTAAGTCCCACAGATGGGAGTAGCACGGTCTCTCCCCCACTCCCTTGCCTCAACTCGAAAATCCACCATTTTCTTCTCCATTCGAACCCACCAACCAAATGACGTTCGAGGCTCCATTCCGTCCACTCTTCGAGCTCTAGTATACCCCAGGAACTACCCCATGCTCGCGGAATGAAGGAAGAAACGACGGAGAGAATTTGCCATTAATGGCTGTCCTCTTCTCCACCGAGAAACCATCAAGCACTGGCGGCCCTGGCTCTTTTTCGGCCTCTTCCAGGCCCTGTGGGACATCTCTAAGAAGAAAGGAGAGAGAAACGAAGAAGGAAGAGAGAACAGAAAGAAAAGAAAGAAGGAGGGAACGGGAGGAGGTGGGTTGCACCGCACTGCTGGGTACCGCACCACGCTGACCCGACCGAGTTCGGTTTTGGGTTGGGTCGCTGGCCCAGTTGGGTCATAGTCGGGTCGAGTCCAGGTGCTGCTGGACCTCTCTAAATGAGAATGAAAGAAAGGAGAAAGAAGAAACAGGAAAGAGAAAGTGAGAGGGAGATGTTGTGTTCGGGTGTAACTTGACAGCCTCATTTCTGGCCGAGCCGAGTTGGCTCGGATCCGGTTCGTGCTCGGGGTTTCTTTGGAGTTCCAGCAGGAGGAAAAAAAAAAAAAAGGGAAGGGAAGAAAAGAAAGGAAGAAAGAAGGAGAGTGGAAGTGGTGTCCGAGTCATCGTTGAGTCGACTCATTTGGGACCCACCGAGTCGAGCTGGGCTTAGGTCCATCAGGTATGGCTGGATATTCCAGCAGAAAGAAAGAGAGAAGGAGAGGAAGAGAAAGTAAAGGAGAGTTGGGTTTTTGGGTTGGTCGCCGAGTCAACTCGACTCGACCTAGGTGAGCCACATTTCCCTTCCATATAAAGATTTTTTTTGATTATAATGTATCATCACAATCATCATTAGATTTGTTAATACCAAACATGATTCATCATTAATAAACTACATATACTAATGTTAGTTACAATGGTTAAATTTAAGTGCTTCATTTGTCACTCCTAGCAATAAGTTATGATAGTTGTTGATCATGAATAGCCATCACCACATCCTCTACGTTAATATTAAAAACTACTATTAAATGATATTAGTATGACACCCATCACTTGAAATATATTACCATTAATAAATTATCTATACCGACATTGGCTAATACATATGGAAGTTGTCATTATGAAGATATTAGCATTTCATTTGGCCGTTCTTAAAATATTAACATTAGGGCATACTATTTATTCACATTTAAATGATTATTAGTATTACGCTAGCTAATATTAGTGATATTATTAATATTAATAATTGCCTTGGAACTATTAGCATTAATATTCATCGTGGGTTATCGTTGGGTAATTCTAGTATGATAGTAGCTATCGTTAATATTCTTAAAAACTAATAACTAATTTATTTGATTATTTTTATTCATTCATTATTCCCTCTAATAATATTGTCAATGACCACACAAGATAGAATTCAAATTCCAAAATCAAACATAGAATCTAAACCTATAATTAAACCCTAAAATGAAACCGTAAACTCTACATTGAAATCCTAATTATCTAGCCTAGAACTAAACTCTAGAATAAAATCCTAAAATCCAAGTACGAGGCTAGACCTTAAGATAAAACCCTAATTCCACATTAAAATCCTAAAAGATGACCCTAAGCGATGATCTTAAACCCTAGGTGGTATGTAGAACTTTAATCTAATGGTACAAGTTCATGAATTTTGTTAGGATTCAATTCTAAAGCGCAAGCACTTTTTGCGATACTAGTAGGCGGTTCCAAGTATAAGGTGATGATTCTTCCCTTGAGCTTTCCATCTTCTCATTAGCTTAAGTTATAGTTTTTATTTAAATTCATAATTGATATCTCCCTTTATAATCACATGTGTTAGCTGATGAAAATTGAATCGTTATATTACATGCTTATCCTGTATAATTGATCATGCTTGTGGATTGCTTATGGAACTTAAACTGGTACATTAGTGGGAAATTCTCACATATGAATGTACACCCATACTTGGGATGTAACTTGACTAGTTGTGATCGTAATGGACCTTCGACTTGGTAGTTATTGAGTGGGGATCTAGATGGATCATTGATGTGGGCCTACCATCCAGGGTTGTTGTGTCCAATGATTTTTAAGAATGGTCTTTATCATATGGTTTTGATATTAAGCCCTATGTGGCATATTTTGATACTCGCCCTATGTGGTTTTATTTGATATTTTTCCTACATGGATTTGATGTTTTATACTGTACAACCATGTGATGGTAAGCCCCATATACGATAATATGATTGGCCACTAGTCGATGGGTTTCCATTAAACATCCTAAGGTGGTAGTCTCATGAGCGGGGATGGTGGTATGGGACACTATGCCCGAAATTTGTCGACTCTGTTACGGACTCTCGAGCTCCCGTAGTGACCTTGAGCTTACCTAAATTGGTGATTAATGCTTGGACTAATAACGGTTTGGCTAATCATGCATCCATAGCATGTTGGCGATGACGGGTGGCTAATCTGGATGCTGTAGCACGTGCCCTTAGGATCTTTGGAGTATCGTTTCGCTAGCTCCCAGACCACCAACTATCGACCCTGTCCGACTGGATGATTTTCCAGTCGTGATTTGCATGGGCGACGAGCCCAAGTCCGGCTGGATGTGCATCCCCAGGCCGATGTGCATTCATGCATCCACGCATTTAAAAAGACTGCATCATGTATTGTTTTGATTGCTTTACTGTTTTATAACTATGCTTACCTAATGCGGTGGTGTGTAATCTTGAGGGGAATTCACACTGAGTTGGCCACTCATCCATCAAATATATAACCGTACAGGTAGCACAGGTGGCTCAGGTGACATTCATGTTTACATTGACGAGGAGCAAGCTACGATTGACAAGAATGCATGATAGTAATTGTTAATGGTTGCTATAAGATTTCACATCCTAAATTTATTGTAATTTACTTTATTTCGCATGTAATATTATTTCATTTTATAATTGTAAGAATGGAGACATTGGTTTGTATAAGTCATTATGGGCACTCTCTTGTATATTCTAAATGATAATGGAACTTTCCTTTATGTTTATTGTCCATCCTACGCTCGTCTGCTTACTCTGATAAAAGAAAAAAAAAATATTACATATCAAATTTGATCATCCTTTAAGGTTAACAACTCGGTTTTGGGAAACGGGTCGTGTACTCGGGTCCGAAGATTCGGGTTATTCTGATTAATATCGAGCAAAGTTTGGACAAACTTGGCCTTGGGAAATGATCTTATACAAACTTTAAGATGTCCCAGATTATGATGTTTGAAATTAAAAGTTGAACTTAGGAGAATTTCCCCTAGACTTAGAAGAATGATTGAAATGTAGAAATCCAAACTTAGGTTCCCTTATAAGTGACTTGGATGGCAATCCAAACTTATGTGAAATCCCATCTGAGCAAAGGACAATTTGGAAATGTAGAAATTCAAAATTTAGGTCCCCCTAGAAATTATTTGGATAGCAATCCAAAACTTTCATGACATTCCATTTGAACTAAGGACAACTTGAGAACATAGGTACTTCAAACTTTAGACCCTTGCAATTTTTGGGACTTGACCTTTGGGCTTCAAACTCATGTAGAGGTCCTTAGAAACTATTAAGTTGGCCATTTGAAATTAGGAGGAATTGAGAACATAGCGATTCAAGATTTTAGGCCCCTAGAAAAGTTGTTTGAATAACTGAAGAACTTAGACATGAACTTAGGACCCTTAGAACATTTAGTCATTAAACTTATGAAATGTTCCTTGCAAAAAAAAAAAAAAAAAAAAAAAAAAAACAAATTATATTTTTGAGAACATAGACACTTTAAAAGGTTAGGCTCCCTGAAAGATTGTTTTGATAGCTATAGAACTTAGAAATGAGTGTAGGTTCCCTTGAAAGATTTTAAGTTTAGTCATTTGAAATTTGGAACTAAACTTAAGTATTGTGGAAGTACAAATGCCCACTATGATGTATAAAAGGACCAAACCAAAACATTTTTATGCTTGACTTTCAAAAAAAAAAAAAAAAAAAAAAAAAATCTAGAAATTCAGAATATGAATTTTTCATAAGCTTTCATGGCTAAGAATAACACTATCGTCAAATAGATTGGACTTAGACATTCTAGGAAATCCTTTATAGCCATCATGCCGTGCGTTAGATTAAACTTAAGTATTTCCCTATGCAAAATAAATAAATAAATTAAATAAATTATTAGAAGTTCTAACTTGAATTTCCTAATACCTATCGTTAATTGGAAAACGATAATTCTCATAAATTTTAGCACTTAGGGTCAACTAAATGTGAAGTTATAGAAATTTGGGTGAATTATTAATCTTAGACTAGGCATGTGGGAGCTAGGTTCGGGAAGTCAAATAAGACGTAAGGAAATTTAAACTTAGATTTCACATAGGGACCCTGGACCTGAAGTTTCCAAATAGTGCTTAGATGATCAGAGTGCGCGGCAGAAGCGTAATGGGCCGCATAGGCTTATCATAGTGAAAATACAAGGTTTCATGACATTTCTAGGAGTCTAGGACAATCGGGATCAAGGACTGATGGAACCATATTTAAACGGAGTTTTCATGGTTTGACTCAAATTCTAAGTCCTAGCAAATCTCAACGATTCCAATGCCATGATCAGGCAAAGGACCGAGATCTAACGGATTATGAATTGATACTCAAATCCTCTGCTATACGTAGGTAAAGGATTGAGGTATCGGGCTCAAATCCACTACGACCATCTATCATTACATGACTCTAAGCAGCTAGAGAATCGTGTTATACTTTAGGTAGTGGGGAACTATCAATAGAGGTATGCTGGGAATAAAAGGAAAGATAAGATATTGATATCAGTCACTCAAATGAACTTATGACTTAGTAAGTACTACTAGAAATCTCATTGTCAACGAGTATTGGAAAAATTCCCTAGCTCTAGTTAACAAATAAATGAATTATGACCTTTAGTAGAACCTAAATGCAGTTGATCCACTAGCTTATAAACATAAGGGTCATGAGAATTTGAAGTGACTTGTTGAGGATGTGTAACAGGATAGGATACATGTTTAGGACGACTAAATCACCCAAAATTCTAACAATCGATCCACGAGTTACTAAATCTCGAGGTCTAGATTTTCTTTAAGGGGGTAGTTTGTAACGACCTCGGTTTGGGTGCCTAGTGGCATACGTTGTACATTTTGAAAAATAATGAATAGTATAATAGTCCCTAATCATAATAAAACCTTGAATCTCGAGGGACGAGATTCTTCTTTAAGGGGTAGATTGTAACATCCGTACTTTCAGTACTCGGGTGCTACCATGTAGATTAATTTAATATAAAAATATATAAATAATGCAACCTAGATATATACACTAGGAAATGAATATACTTTGTAAAGACTTAAAATTTCATACTAAAATGATGCATGCGTATTTAATGTATATAAGACGTTATGAAAATAATATTATATTAAATAATTATAATGAAAAATAATTTCTGAACATGAAATCAAATTCTGAATAATAATGTAGCATATAATATTGTTTTTATATACGTATGTATATAAAAGTCAGTAGATAATTAGATGGAATTGTATATTATTTAGAAATATTATCGAATACTAATATAATTTTAATTAAATATGATACTATGTATTATGAATTATGTATGTGAATAAATGTGTGAACAACAGCATGTAATTAGTGGTATGTTAATATTAAAATTTTATTTATTTATATGTATGAGATTTTAAATATTATAATTATAAGTAATATACAAAAATAATAAAAAATTATATTAATAATAGTATCGATTAGTAATATATGGAAAAAGCATTACAAATGGGCCATTAGGGTCTTTTAGCCGTTAAAGTCCAACCTAGGCATCATCCGACCACTAGGTTGATGAGAAACAACCCTTAGGTCTACCAAACAAGTCGTGGGCCCCACCTATACCTTAGATCAGCTGACCAACGTTCAAGACCCTTTGTTGGAACTCCCTAGAAGAATGGACGGTGTGGATTTCCCACAAACCTCACCGTGGACCCCACCACCGACCCCGTGAGTGCACCATGCGTGTGCACTAGCTGTGCACCGAACTAAAATACCCGGTCAGGCGTGTGGCAAGCAAAATTTCCAAAAAAAGGAATTTTCTTCCTTGCTTCCCGCTCCCTGCCCTTTTCAAACGAATGGACGTTGTCCGTTTGCATCGATGGTGGCCCACCAGAAGGACCCATCTTGACAATCCAAACCGACCATCTGATTCGGAGCATAGGCCCAACCTAAACCTACCCCTTTCCTCGTATTTGAGCACATGTACATGCGCACCATCTTCGACCCAAACAGGACTTACAAAACCACGTTTCCAAATAAGGAAACTGTTCCCGTTGCTGCCACAAGGGCGATCCGCGTGAGGGGTTCCTCCTCTCATCTCAGCCGTTCACTGAGAGAAAATCCTTGCCATCCATTTCAGCTCACGTGTTAGGGTTCCTTGTGGGAAACCGACGCCCAAAACCTCCCTTCCGCCAACAGTTTTTCAGAAAACCGGATAGCGGGATTCAATCCGCCTTCCAGTCTCATCCGACGGCCACTGAAGGGGTTCAGGGCTCGATTTAAGTCCCACAGATGGGAGTAGCAACGGGTCTCTCCCCCACTCCCTTGCCTCAACTCGAAAATCCACCATTTTCTTCTCCATTCGAACCCACCAACCAAATGACGTTCGAGCTCCATTCCGTCCACTCTTCGAGCTCTAGTATACCCCTAGGAACTACCCCATGCTCGCGGAATGAAGGAAGAAACGACGGGAGAGAATTTGCCATTAATGGCTGTCCTCTTCTCCACCGAGAAACCATCAAGCAAGCGGCCTGGCTCTTTTCGGCCTCTTCCAGGCCCTGTGGGACATCTCTAAGAAGAAAGGAGAGAGAAACGAAGAAGGAAGAGAGAACAGAAAGAAAAGAAAGAAGGAGGGAACGGGGAGGAGGTGGTCACATTTGACACCTTTCTTTGGGTACTGTGACCCGACCGTAGGGAGTTCGGTTTTGGGTTGGTCGTGGCCCGGTTGGGTCATAGTCGGGTCGAGTCAGTCTTCTTTGGACCTCTCTAAATGAGAATGAAAGAAAGGAGAAAGAAGAAACAGGAAAGAGAAAGTGAGAGGAGATGTTGTGTTCGGGTATGAACCCGACATTTCATTCTTGGCCAGGGTTGGCTCGGATCGGTTCGTGCACTGGGGTTTCTTTGGAGTTCAGCGGGAGGAAAAAAAAAAAGGGGAAGGGAAGAAAAGAAAGGAAGAAAGAAGGAGAGTGGAAGTGGTGTCCCGAGTCACTTCTTGAGTCGACTCTATTTGGGACCACCGAGTGCCGGGCTTAGGTCGATCTAGGTATGTTGGATATTCAGTGAGAAAGAAAGAGAGAAGGAGAGGAAGAGAAAGTAAAGGAGAGTTGGGTTTTTGGGTTGGTCGCCGAGTCAACTCGACTCGACCTAGGTGAGCCACATTTCCCTTCCATATAAAGATTTTTTTTGATTATAATGTATCATCACAATCATCATTAGATTTGTTAATACCAAACATGATTCATCATTAATAAACTACATATACTAATGTTAGTTACAATGGTTAAATTTAAGTGCTTCATTTGTCACTCCTAAACAGCGTTATGATAGTTGTTGATCATGAATAGCCATCACCACATCCTCTACGTTAATATTAAAAACTACTATTAAATGATATTAGTATGACACCCATCACTTGAAATATATTACCATTAATAAATTATCTATACCGACATTGGCTAATACATATGGAAGTTGTCATTATGAAGATATTAGCATTTCATTTGGCCGTTCTTAAAATATTAACATTAGGGCATACTATTTATTCACATTTAAATGATTATTAGTATTACGCTAGCTAATATTAGTGATATTATTAATATTAATAATTGCCTTGGAACTATTAGCATTAATATTCATCGTGGGTTATCGTTGGGTAATTCTAGTATGATAGTAGCTATCGTTAATATTCTTAAAAACTAATAACTAATTTATTTGATTATTTTTATTCATTCATTATTCCCTCTAATAATATTGTCAATGACCACACAAGATAGAATTCAAATTCCATAATCAAACATAGAATCTAAACCTATAATTAAACCCTAAAATGAAACCGTAAACTCTACATTGAAATCCTAATTATCTAGCCTAGAACTAAACTCTAGAATAAAATCCTAAAATCCAAGTACGAGGCTAGACCTTAAGATAAAACCCTAATTCCACATTAAAATCCTAAAAGATGACCCTAAGCGATGATCTTAAACCCTAGGTGGTATGTAGAACTTTAATCTAATGGTACAAGTTCATGAATTTTGTTAGGATTCAATTCTAAAGGCGCAAGCACTTTGCGATACTAGTAGGCGGTTCCAAGTATAAGGTGATGATTCTTCCCCTTGAGCTTTCCATCTTCTCATTAGCTTAAGTTATAGTTTTTATTTAAATTCATAATTGATATCTCCCTTTATAATCACATGTGTTAGCTGATGAAAATTGAATCGTTATATTACATGCTTATCCTGTATAATTGATCATGCTTGTGGATTGCTTATGGAACTTAAACTGGTACATTAGTGGGAAATTCTCACATATGAATGTACACCCATACTTGGGATGTAACTTGACTAGTTGTGATCGTAATGGACCTTCGACTTGGTAGTTATTGAGTGGGGATCTAGATGGATCATTGATGTGGGCCTACCATCCAGGGTTGTTGTGTCCAATGATTTTTAAGAATGGTCTTTATCATATGGTTTTGATATTCGCCCTATGTGGCATATTTTGATACTCGCCCTATGTGGTTTTATTTGATATTTTTCCTACATGGATTTGATGTTTTATACTGTACAACCATGTGATGGTAAGCCCCATATACGATAATATGATTGGCCACTAGTCGATGGGTTTCCATTAAACATCCTAAGGTGGTAGTCTCATGAGCCGGGGATGGTGGTATGGGACACTATGCCCGAGCCGAAATTTGTCGCCTCTGGTTGGAAAGACTCTGAGCTCCCCGTAGTGACCTTGAGCTTACCTAAATTGGTGATTATGTTTGGACTAATAACGGTTTGGCTAATCATGCATCCATAGCATGTTGGCGATGACGGGTGGCTAATCTGGATGCTGTAGCACGTGCCCTTAGGATCTTTGGAGTATCGTTTCGCTAGCTCCCAGACCACCAACTATCGACCCCTGTCCGACTGGATGATTTTCCCAGGTCGTGATTTGCATGGGCGACGAGCCCAAGTCCGGCTGGATGTGCATCCCCAGGCCGATGTGCATTCATGCATCCACGCATTTAAAAAGACTGCATCATGTATTGTTTTGATTGCTTTACTGTTTTATAACTATGCTTACCTAATGCGGTGGTGTGTAATCTTGAGGGGAATTCACACTGAGTTGGCCACTCATCCATCAAATATATAACCGTACAGGTAGCACAGGTGGCTCAGGTGACATTCATGTTTACATTGACGAGGAGCAAGCTACGATTGACAAGAATGCATGATAGTAATTGTTAATGGTTGCTATAAGATTTCACATCCTAAATTTATTGTAATTTACTTTATTTCGCATGTAATATTATTTCATTTTATAATTGTAAGAATGGAGACATTGGTTTGTATAAGTCATTATGGGCACTCTCTTGTATATTCTAAATGATAATGGAACTTTCCTTTATGTTTATTGTCCATCCTACGCTCGTCTGCTTACTCTGATAAAAGAAAAAAAAAATATTACATATCAAATTTGATCATCCTTTAAGGTTAACAACTCGGGTTTTTGGGAAACGGGTCGTGTACTCGGGTCCTGAAGATTCGGGTTGTTACAGTAGTTTATCTTGGTTTATACTCATCTAACAAATAAGTATATTTCGTAAACAACAGACTTACCAACATACTTTAAAAAAAAAAAAAAAAAAATAAAATTTACACACGCACGGGCACACACACCCCCACACACTCATGCGGTAGTGGGATTTCACCACCTATGGGTACTCGAACCCTTGACCAGGTGTTGAAACTCCTAAGAGTCTACCACGGGAGCAAAAGTAAGGACCCAGCTTACCAACATACTTATCACAGAAGTAATTAAAACAAAGTCTTCCACTAATCTCCCTTTCTTTTCTTTCCATTGCATCTACTAGTTTCTTTTAAATATCTTCTATTGAAATCTCTTTCAAAATTTACCTTTTCATGTAGGGTTCACTTTTAATATTTATTGTCTATCATGTGTGGCCGACCTTTGATGTGGACCATTCATTGTGTTGGGCCCACTTTGGCCTTATCTTCAATGTGAAGTGTCCATTATGTGCGGCTTACCTTCAATATGAACCATTCATCATGTAAGGCTCACCCATCATGTAGGTCCAGCTTTCAAGTGGGCCTCCATCATGTGGGGCCCACCTTTAATGTGGATTGTCCATCATGTAGGGCTCGATTTTGAAGGAGCCTCTATCATGCGGGGGCCCGCCTTGGATGTAGGCTATTATCATAAGGGGCAGACGTTTGATGTGGACCATCCATTATGCGGGGCCCACCTTGATATGGGTCATCCATCATGTGAGGACCACCATTAATGTTGATCGTCCATCATGTGGGGCCCACTTTTCATGTCAATCGTCCATCATGCAAGGCCCGAGTTCAAAGTAGGCCTCCATCATTTGGGCCCCGCCTTGGATGTAGGCCATTATCATAAGCGGTTGACCTTTGATGTGGACCCTCATTACGTGGGGCCACCTTGATGTGGGTCATCCATCACATGGGTCCCACCATCAATGTTAATTGTCCATCATGTGGGCCCACCTTCAATGTCCATCATCCATCATGTGAAGCTCACCTTTGATGTGGATTGTCCATTGTGTGGGCCCCACCTTTGAAGCGAGCCGTCCCTTGTGTAGGGCCCACCTTGGATGTTGGCTATTCATCTTAGTGGTAACCTTTGATGTGAACCATTCATTATGGGGGCCAGCCCACCATGATGTGGGTCATCCATCATGTGGGCCCACCTTCAATATTGCCCATCATATGGAACACACCTTTGATATGGACTGTCTATCATGTGGGCCCCACCTTCAAAGTAGGTCATCCATCATATGGGTCCCACTTTGGATGCAGGCCATTAATCATTATGGCCCATTATTTGATGTGGACCATCATTATGTGAGCCCACCTTAACGTGGGTCACGGTTATGTGGGATTCGAACTTGGATTTGGTAATGACCCCTCCAGTGCTGAGGTTGATACTGGTGAGCGCTGAAAATAGCTAATTGGGCCCCAACATGATTTGTGTGTTTTATCCATGATGTCCATCCATTTTTATATCGTTTTAGGGCATGAGCCAAACAATGATGCAGATCGAAATCAATAAGAAATACTGAGGAGTGAATGCCAATCATTAAAAACTTTTTGGGGAAAGTTTACTTTATCCAACTATATATGTGTGACCTAATCAATAGGTTAGACAACATATAAACATTAGTGGATCTTAAGAAGTTTTTAATTGTACTCCATCGTTACTGTTTTCGCATGGTATGACTCATTTGAGATGTGAATCTGAGTCATTTTGGGGCTCATGCTGGAAAATGAGCTGGCAAAGTGGATGAACATTGTGGATGAGACACATATATTGAACATTGTGGATGAGACACATATATTAGCTTAGGCATACAAAAATGGATGAACATCATGGATGAGACACATATATTTAGGTGAGGCATACAAAGATTTTCCAACACCGATCAATATCAGTGTCAAGCTAAGTACTGGAGGAGTCACTGGTGAAGCCGTGGCTCAACCTTGATCTGGACCATCTAACCTGTGGGGTCCACATTTGATGTGAACCACTCATCATGTGAGATCACCTTCTGTATAAAGACTCCATCACATGAGAGATGAGAAAGAGAGTTGAGAAAGTAAAAAAAAAATTTAAAGTTCAAAAAAGTCAATATTTTATATTCATGAGTATAAATAACTTTAAGCTGATAAACTATTTTTACAAGTGTGATTACCAAAGTAAATTTTATTAAATATGTTATCAAACTAATTTTTATTAAAAAGGTAGCTTATTATTATTTCTTACCATAAATTAAAAAAAAAAAAAGAAAAAAAAAATAGAAGAAGAAGAAGAAGAAAAACTACCGATGAAGGTGTATCCTGAATGCATGATGATTGAGATCCAAACCCAGCTGTGGATCCACTTCATTTATGGTATCCAGCACAAATCAAAATAGACATGATGACCCTCCACATTTATCCATGTCACATGCACAGTGGAAGAGGCAACTTAAAAAAGTGGTGGTTAACTATCAATGTAGTCCTGTATCTAACCCAAGAGAGATGACAGGTTACTATGACACAGCCAATCTTTCTCTCAATATTTTATCATGTGATCCTGTCCGTCAAAAATGTGGGCCACAACATGTTACTTGCTTGACATGAAAATTAGACCTATTCACACATACAGCCATCCACTACACAAATGTCAATGAACAGCCGATGGTATGAGTTAAATTACCAGTTTCTTCCATCCAATTAGTGGATTCTCCTGATTTTTATACCAAACGATCATCGTGATGTGGCCCACATTTTTAACGGATATGATAATCTATATATATGACACGTTGGCATGAAGAAACGGCTGCATCATAACTTATGATACAACGCCTGTATTTATCGCTTGTCATCAATACAGTTACTTTCCACATTGGGAGTCGAAACAGTACACTTTTGTCCTGATTTCAACCTGAGACGTGCAACTAAATCAACCAGGTGGGTGTAGATGTCATCCAAAAGGGGAGTTATTTTATACTGTAACGGACGATGGTAATTCATACGCAGGCGCCCGGTAACCGCAATGTGACATGTATTAGCTAAATTTGGACCGTCCATACTATGACACACACACGTAGATAGGTCTTCGTCCCACAACCATATTGTTTGAATAATCTTAACCTTTGATTGACTGACATTCGTTTGCTGAATTAGCACAGTTGACGATTTCTTACCTCAGCCGTCCAATAAAGCTCCATGACAAATCAAGTTAGTATAAGCTTCAGGTTGTGAATCATCTGAAGTAGGGATCACCATTTGGACGGTTGGATTTCAGTTAATTCTATGCCATGTGTATAAATTAGGGTGCCTGTGTAGTATTATTAATTCACCACAGTAACGTCTTTTCCATTGATATTATATAATAATAAAATCATTATTCCAATAATTAGTGTAACTAGTTTAAATACTCGGGTTATGCATGTACGCTTGATACGCATACACTCAAAACTTATACAGCTGGCAAATACAAAATCAATTTAAAAGGACTTAGTTGTGCAATCGACTCTCTCAACGTCGATGTTCAAAATTCAAATTGATTCATGCTTAGTATGCTTGGCATCATAGATTTATGGGTTGGAGGGGATTTCAAATAGCCGGTATGTGTGGCATCATATAGTGTTTCATATATACTTTGGAGGGAGTTTGAAATTTAAAGTAAAAGCTTGGATTACATCTCAAATCCTTTTAAGAGTTGCTTGTGTAATATGTGTGCCATTATATTATTAATCTATCAGGCACATGGCCCACTAATAATATCTCAAAACAATTAATTTATCAATTACATCACTATAAATATTTTAATATAATGATCTACACCATCTAAACATTGTCCATGTAAATCAACGGTTAAAAATTTTTGGTTAGTCACTTGGATGTGATATTGTGCTCGTAACTTATCCAAGACTTTAAATTTTATCAATTTTGAAAAAAATATATATTTCAATGGGCTTATTACATGCATTGTATTTATTACATACATTGCGTCAAGCGTTACATATTTAAACAAATTAATGATATTAAAATTAAGTTAGTAATTAAATTTAAACACCTGTAAATATAAATATACTATGCATAGCTACTCTTGAATTACAGGGTTTCTGCATCCAGGTATCAGGAGGATTTCAAATACAGGGGTTCCTAATTCAGGTTCCCAAAGAGGCCCTAATGTGGACACTTGTTTGTTGAATCAAAACCATCGGATATTCAATTTTAACCATCCAATAAATGTCCACCGATGCGACGGTCAAATCACCGAATAACTGTAATTTTTGTTCATTATACATCTCAATTGCGAACAATAATTTGGACGGTATAATTTGAACCACGATCTCTAAGTGCACGAGTATCATCTGTCACACAGCCGGAGTATCAAAAGCTTTTCTCGTTACTTTATGGTGGACTACCAGGAAGTACAGCGACAGCTATAGCAGCGGCCGCAGCGGCAAAAAACAAAGAAAGAAAGTGGGAGAGACAGAGATAAGCATTTCATACGCAGTTTTCATTTCTTTTTATTTTTTTCTTCTTAAAAGGAGACAACAGCAGTCGCCTCTACATTGAACAGAGGGTGCGCAGGTTAAGCAGCAGCTTGGAAATGCAGGGATGATCGCCCTTATCCTTCACTCCACCTTCAACACCCAAGCCTACATCTCTTTCTGTTCTCTTTTGAATCATTTCTCTTTCTGTATTTGATGGGAATCGATCTTAACTCCATTGGCGATGCCTTCGAAGACCCTTCTCCGTCTCCGCCTCCGCCTCCTCCTCCTCCTCGTGCCGATTGGCCGTCACCGTCCGTCTGCTTGGAGCTCTGGCACGCCTGCGCTGGTCCGCTTATCAGGCTGCCGCGGAAGGGGAGCTTTGTAGTGTATTTTCCGCAGGGTCATATGGAGCAGACGACCGATTACCGCCTGGAGCCTGCTTATGATCTCCCTCCGCATGTCTTCTGCCGCGTGGTTGACGTGAAGCTTCATGTCGGGTTTTCCCTTCTTCTTCTCTTCTTTGATGAGAATTTACTGAAATTCTGCTGAAATATGGGTTTTTTTTTTTTTTTTTTTTTTTTTTAAAATTTTTTTTTTTAATTATTATAAATGGGTTTTGGATTTTGGGTTCTGGATCTTCTTTGATTTTTCGAATTTCGTATCGGTTCTCTTTGATCTTGTTATTTTGGTGGGTTTCTTTTTTCTTTTTTTTTTAAAAAAAAAAAAAAAAAAAAAAAAAATAAAAAAATAAAATGTGGGATTTTTCTGGACAATTTTCAGGCAGAGGCGGCGACGGATGAGGTTTACGCGCAGGTTTCTCTGTTACCGGAAAGTGAGGTTGGATATTTTATTCTGAATTTCAATCCCCTATTGCGATTTTACAAATTCAAGATTGTAATATTTTTATTTTTGGGAGTTCTAACTGTCTCATCTTTCTTCAATTTTCATTTTGGATGATGGCTTTCAATGTTTTTGACATTTTTCGGTTGGTTTCATGTTGGTTTTGTTAGCAGCAGGACGGAGAGGTCCAAGGAGCTGGTGAAGAGGAAGAGATCGAAGGTCCGGACACGTCAACGACCCCCCATATGTTCTGCAAGACCCTTACTGCATCAGATACGAGCACACATGGAGGTTTCTCTGTACCTCGTCGGGCGGCGGAGGACTGTTTCCCTTCCCTGGTAATGAGCATTTTCGAAAATTGTTATTTTCCTAAATGTATAAGAACACACCCATTTGAGAACACTCCTCTTTTGGTTCTTGTCGTAGGATTATAAATTGCAGCGACCCTCACAAGAGCTCATCGCAAAAGATCTGCATGGGATGGAGTGGAGGTTTCGGCATATCTACAGGGGTGTGTACTCGCTCCATTGTTTTGTGGGATATTGGAATTTGTAGAGTGAAGAAATGCTGTTTCAAAATTTCAATACTTACTGAATTTTCATTGATTTTTAGTTCTCTTTCTGCTTTGCTAATGGTACTCTCATTCAATTCTGTGTAGATTGTGTTAGTTTTGGAGTTTTACCATCCAAAAGGGCCCATTCCCATCTGATGAGAATGATGTTTTATGCTTTGGTTTATGTTTTTAAAGATAAGTGCTAGGATGATTCATGTGAAGAGAGGTTGAAGGGATGATTCATGGCACATGTGGAAATGTGTCATATTCTTTTTGAGTTCTGGGCTGTTCATTAGGTGGGTCCCACAGTGAAAATGCCCTGGCCAAGAAATTAGGTGAGTCTGATCATCCGGTGGGACCGCAGTGAAAATTGGATGGTTAGAAGAAAGAAAAGATGACCAATAGTCGTCATCATCTAAGCTTTCTCCCATCTAATTGGGGTTGCATGAATCCATTTCCGCCATTCTGCTCTATCAAAAGATGACCAATAGTATATTCTGATATGTGTGGCCCATCTAATCAGTTGAACTCTTGATTTTTATGCTCGGGCATTTTCATGGTGGCTGCAACTAATTAGTGTCTCAGATCCCATCATGTTTGCTGCAAATCAACTCCGCATTTCTTGTTACTATAAGGACCTGAAATGGGTTGTATAAAAGATTTGGTTTGATGCATTGGATTATATCACTGAGGAAGTGTTTTTTTTTTTTTTTTTTGGGTTTCACTTTGAAAGATTTCCTTCCCAATGGCTTCCATTTCTTTTCTGCAGAAAATGAGGATTTGTGGCTTTTTCACTGGCACCTTTTGCTTTGAACCATACCAGAAGAAAGCTTGTTGTTTGGGGATTCAATTTCGTGGATTTAAGGGAAATTTGTCTTGGGATTTGGTGATTAGTTTGGGGATTTGATTTATTGGATTTAAGGGAAAATGACTTGGGTTTGGAGGATTAGTTTTGCATTAATAAATTAATTTAGGTCCGTCTTGCAAACAAAAAACTTACGTTATGCCGTCTTGCAGGTCAGCCACGGAGACATTTGCTCACGACCGGATGGAGTGCTTTTGTCCATAAGAAAAAGCTCGTCTCAGGGGATGCTGTTCTCTTCCTTAGGTGTATATACTAATGTGTGCCGCCACGACTAACCTACATTTTTAGGAATTTTTCTTTGGATGAGTATATTAATGTTTGAAATTTCTTTTAGGGGAGCAAATGGAGAATTGAGATTGGGAGTTCGGAGAGCAGCCAATATTAAAAGTGGCATTACTTATCCAGTCCTCTGTAGGCAAAGGTCCAATGTTGCTACACTTGCTGCTGTGGCTAATGCATTATCCACGAAGAGCATGTTCCACATTTACTACAACCCAAGGTATGAGGAAAGTCATGGGGAATTAGCATTATAGAAGATACATGTCATTTTTGGATGAAGTTTAACATGTTAATGAAAGATTAGCATGTAATGCTAGTCAGGCTGTTTGAGTGTCACTCATTGGTCCATTCAAGCAATGTCTTTCAGTCTATAAGCTGCTGCTTAGCATAAGCAAAATCGAATGTGATTATTTATGTCATTCTCGCTCTCATTTAAATTGATAGCCTTTATCGATGCATGTTGTGTTGAAGTGATAAAGTCCCTTGATATACATTGATACACCACACTCTGACAGCTTAAGCTTTTGGAGTAAATGGTTGTTTGACATGGTATCAGAGCAGAAGGTCCTATGTTCGAATCTCGAGAGCAGCAAATATGCCTCGCTAATATGGTGTGAGTGTTCCTCCACCCTCGTCAGTATGTTCTCGTGCGGAGTTCTCACCCCACACTCTGACAGCTTAAGCTTTTGGAGTAAATGGTTGTTTGACATGCTGGTAGCCTAAAATACCAAGAATAAAATCATAAACTAACAAAAAGAGCTTTATGTGATCGTTGTGCGCTACCCAAACTAAAGGTAAAATTTTTAGGATAGCTATAAGACTAGCTATGCTTTATGGGACAGAATTTTGGGCAGTTAAGGAACAACATGTTCATAGAATGAGTCCAGCTGAAATGAGGATGTTAACATGGATGAGTGGCAAAACAAGGAAGGATAAAATTAGAAATGAATGCTTTCCAAGAAACCGAGGGGTAACACCAATATGTAATAATATGAAAGAAAGTAGACTTAGATAGTTTGGTTATGTGCAACCAAGACCAAAACTGCACTGGTTAGGAGTGAGAAGGCTCTAAAGGGCAAGGGATAGGCCAAGGGACAATTGATGGCGGTAGTAAGAAAAGACTTAATGACCTATGGCTATGGTCTAACCGAAGTTATGGCCCTTGATAGAGTGGAATGGCAGTAGAAGCTTCATGTAGCCGAACCCAATTAGTTGAGAACTTTGGATAAAGCTTAGATGATGATGATGATGATCAGTTCTTCATCTATCATATTATTAGAGACTGTCATATGCATGTGGCATTGGCAGGGAAGGCTGTCCTGCTGGAGCAAGTTTGTTTTGTCCTTAAGAATTCCCTTATTTAAGTATTTGAAATTGCCACCTTGCTTTAATTATTTGTGATTTACCTCTATTTAGTTAACTGTGACCCAATTTGGACCCATTAACTCCATTTCCCAGGCCTGTTTGATTTTCCAAATTCACCGTAAAGACTTTGTAAATGGGTAATGATTATTTCCTCAAGTAATTACCGCATGGTTCCCCATGCTTGATTTGACGGGCTTAATTTTTTAACACAAAACTGAGGAGCTGTGAAATATATGTGGGGCCCACTGTGATGTATGTGGCTTATCCACACTGTCCATCCGTTATGCAATCTGAATTCAGGGCATGAGCCAAAAAATAAGGCAGATCCAAAGCTCAAGTGGATCACACCACAGGAAAAAGGGTACTGAGCACCTACCGTTAGAAATTTCTTGGGGTGACTGTTTCCTTTGGTGTGGGGCCACTTGAGTGTTGGATCTGCTTCATTTTTCGGTTCATGCCTCAAAATGTTCTGGTAAAAGGATAGATGGCGTGGATATGTCATGTATATCATGGTGGGGCCCACAAATTTAAAGCACTGAACCGGTTTTCGAAGCAGAAATACCAGCGTATTTTCAAACAGGATGAAAATGTAGCAATTGCTTATTTACCAGGTATTTACTGAGAATTTAGAAAATCAAACAGGCCTGTATATATCATCCTATGTTTTGGTGTTGGCTTTATGAAAATTGTTTTGCCAATCATCAATATTTGAAACATGAATTTTCATTTGCTTGCCAAAGATTTGACAACCTGCTGCCCACTGATACATCAACCACCCATGTTTACCTAGGCTTGGGACCAGCTAGCATATTACCAGCAGTCTGAGAAACTTTCCTGACATGTACAACGTGCTTGTCTGTCTGTGTGCATGTGTAGGTACAGTAGGGGTGTATCTGTATTTCATAGTTAGAGGTGAAATACCTTGTGCTCAGTGGGTTCATCTGGAATTGCATGCTCTTGACAGCGACTTTTCACAAATCCCTGTTTTTGGGTAGCAAGCCCTACTTGGACTAAGGTGCAGTGGTAGGCATGGGGTGGCTGTCTTTTCATGTGAATGGTGTTGATAATCATTTATTTGTGGGTTCAATGCTATTTTGTGTAGCCCACTACCTGGGCGTGACCCCTCCCATGTGTGCATGCTTCGTGCTTAGCAGTTTCCCTGGCAATTGCTCTTCCATGACCCTGCTTTCCTTTATCACTTTTGGAATGTCCTGTAACAGGTGAGCTGGCGTTCAATACTGTTCGGACTCTGGTGGCATGTGAGTGGTGACAATCTGAGCCTTTTCCATGGCTGGTTCCAACAGCCCAAGTTAAAGAGGAAGGTGAAAGGCGATGATAATGGTGGTGGTGGTTGTTGTGACACACACATACAAACATCCGCTTGGTTGCAATGCGCAGACTGTCCCTAGTCTTTCGAAAGGAGGGCTGATGTCGGGTAGGCAGCTGGTCATTTGCAAAGCAATAATCAAAGCCAACCCCAACTAGCTAGGACGAGGTGATGAGAAAGGTTTTATCAGAATCCTTTGCTAGGACTACATGTCTGGTAGCAACATGGCTGCCAGTCAAGCCCAGTTAAAAGAGGAGGGTTGATGTCAAGAGGGCAGCGAGATGCCAAACTTTTGTGAAGAAATCAAGAAAGCCAATCCCAGTAGCTGGGAAAAAGGTTCTGATGATGATGATTATGATGATGACAATGTGTATGTGTGTCCAACAAGGTATTCCAAAATGGTTACCTATTACGCATTATGGGGTCGTAATGGCCATCACGGAAAAATTAACCCATCCCAACCCCCCCCCCCCCCGCCCTACACACACACACACACACACAAATAGCAATGGCCGTTACCGCCCATATCTTAATGGTAATGGCGGTGGCCATTAGCATCCACTATTGCTGTTATGGAATACGTTGGTGTCTAATTTTTGTGCATGGGACTCTTGGAGATAGAATGTGAAAATTATCGCATGCAGATTGGTCCTTAGTGAGGGAGTGCTGGTTTTTAATGGCACATCCTAGTTGCCCTTGCTAGATCCCTCCTGTTAACCATTTTGTCCCAAAAATCACATTGATGGACTGCTATCACCACCTTAGCAAACCCTATTTCATGGCCTGTCAAGCTTATGGCCAAAGTCATTGTCCATCGTTGTCTTTCCTTGGAATTGTACTATGGGTTCTGGTTGAAGGATGGATACTACCTGCCCATTCCAAACTAAAGACTTACATATCATTTTGCATAGCAATGGATTTGCCAATCAATTTTAATTTCTAATAGTTTCCAGAAACCACAGAGGAATGTTGTCTCTCAATGCTTTCTTGGAACTCTGAAAATCATTAGTTCAAATAATTGGTTTTCTCTTGCCATATTTTCTTCTGCTTTTATCTTGTGTTAGCATTCCATTTCTCTGTTGAATTCATGAAAGTAAACTGATCAAATCACCTATGACGATGGATACTAATATTACCTAGCTTGTTATCTGTAGTTAATAACACGCCACAGCTTCTGAGCTTTAAATTCAACATCTTGTAGGGAAAGCCCATCAGATTTCATAATACCGTACAGGAAGTTCGTGCAGAGCTTTGATCATTCATTTCCTATTGGCATGAGGTTCAAAATGCGGTTTGACAATGAAGATGCAGCAGATCGAAGGTTTCATACACATTATGATATTATCTATTTGCTCCATTCCAAAATCATTTGTATTTTAAACAAAGTTCAGAGAAATGATTAATGCGTGTCTCCATTTTCAGGTACACTGGGTTGATTACAGGGATTGGTGATATAGATCCTGTGAGATGGCCCGGTTCCAAATGGAAATGTCTGTTGGTATGCCTGAATACTATATAACTTGTGTTCACAGATCACTTGCTAGTGCCATAGTTTCTTCTATTTCACAACTTGTTAATATTAAGGAATAAAAGGGCTCCTTTATTAAGCTATGGAAGTCTACGATGTGTCGGACACAGGGACCATAGAAAATCTGATACGATGACTTGTCCTTCTCTATGTTGGTTAGTGTTAAATGTAAAGGGGATGTTTGATTTACGCTTTTTTTTTTTTTTTTTTTTTTTTTTTTTTTTTTTTTTTTTTTAATGATTTTCCCTAATGAAGGGAGAGCATGCAATCCAGGAGCCCCCCCATTTCTGTCTGTTTTTCCCCTTACTAAATTAAAATCTTCCAATACGCTTTGGAGGACCGATCCCCTCAATTCGATTGACGTCTTTTTCCTATCTTCTTCTTCATTTCTCCTTTGTTCTACATAAATCTCCATTGATAGAACTTCGAAGTTCTATCAAGGGATGCTCAAAAGGGAATCTGGGTGAATCAGGAGTCTGGGGGTGTCTTCGGGGTGCATCAGGGTTGATTCGCGTTGCCTTCTCTGGCCCATCTGGAATGGGTGATTCCAACATTGTGAGGCGAGGCTACTAGAGTAGAGGGCTTAGGCGTTTCTTCAACTTGTTTGAGGAGCCCCTCTTAGTGGAAGGTGATTCGTAGTTGGCCATCTCTTGGTTTGCAAGAAGCTCCCCTTTGCCATGGAAACAGGTGCAACATTGTAAATCATATCAATGCTATGGTTGGTTGTAAGATTGTTGTGTTTGGGCAGGTCTCTAAAGAGGCTAATTCCCTTATTGGATTCTCTCACTAAGGTGTCTCGGTGCCCTCCCTATGCATCGAAATCTCTTACCTGTTGTCTTAATGGATTGAAGGTGCCTCAATTAAAAGTGGAGATTGATGTTAAGTACGATGTCAGTCGTTGAACATTTGCAAAAGCAATCATGAAACCAATCCCAAATAACTTGGACAGGCTATGCTGCTGCTGATGGTGGTGGTGGTCCCTCATCTATAAGCATAAAATATGAGGTTTTCCTTCCTGATACCCATTTTTATATGTGTTCGACACGTGTCTGACAGGGATGTTGGACAGGACAAATTTTCAAGAAATGGAATTTCCTTATTACATAGCATAATCATCAGCATCACTATCTTACCACATAACTTCTTGTGTTCTTCATTTTTGTTCATTTCCAACTTATTTACCGTTGCAATTATTTGAATCAGCGCAATAGCATCCTATTCAAGTCATAGGCCTTCTCCAAAACTTCTAATCATTCTTTTGTCTGGAATAGGGTTTGGGTGTCCATCAGCATAAGATTTATAGTTAGTCCCACCAGTGTTATCTGTAGGACAGTATTATGATTCTAGTTCTCTTAACTTGCATGCTTGCCTTATTTGACATGGTGGATGTTACATGTTCAGCTCATTCTTGCAGGTAAGGTGGGACGATGTAGAGACCAATCGTCAGGATAGAGTCTCTCCGTGGGTGATTGAGCCATCTGGTTCAATTCCTAGTTCTAGCAATTTGATAGTACCTGGGTCAAAAAGAACCAAGATCTCCCCGCCATCAGTCAAAGAAGATTTTCCACTTCCAAGTAGGCCTGATGTCTGAAGAGTTTTTTTTAGAGTGGTGCATTTATTTATTATCTCCTTTCCATTATTTTTATTTTTATCCCTGACTTGTTTGCAGATGGAAGTGGGCTTTCAGGCTTCATGGAATCCTATGGGTTCCATAAGGTCTTGCAAGGTCAAGAAATTTCGGGTTTTGGAACTCCTTGCGATGGTATTGATGTATTAAATCATCAATCATCTGAACGAAGGGGATGCATTCCCAATCCCAACAGTTCCCACATAGCTGGGATCCAAAATGGTGTCAGAATCCCACTACCTGGGAATTCTGACACTTCTTCTCTTAAGGGCACAAGTTTAGGAGAATCTGTTCGATTCCACAAGGTCTTGCAAGGTCAAGAAATATTTCCATTGAAACCACAGCACAATGGATTTCAAGTTGATGCTTGGGCACACCGAAATGGTGGGCTTGGATTCTTTGAAGGGTTCCACTTGTCTAGCTCTGGAAGAAGATGGCCCACTCTGTTGCAAGGGTACCGTGCCCATGTGCTACCATCCGTGCCTTCTCGTAAAGTCTCATCACCATCTTCTGTGCTAGCGTTCCCGCAAGCAAGCATTCACACTGCATATGGCATTGATAATCAGAAGAGAAGGGAGAAGGGTAGGTACTACATAACACATGGATCGCCACCTTTCAGGTCGCCTTGTCAGCCTGAGCATTCAGGGGAAGATTTAGGAAGCATGTACTCATTATATAATCCATCTAAGGAGTACAACCTTCTAGGTGCCGTGCACACTCCTGTGCTTGTCGGAAAGGTGGATTGTAGCAATGGGCAAGGTGGAATTCCTAGCAAAAGCTGTTGCAGACTCTTTGGTTTTCCTTTGACCAAGGAAACTGTGGTTGCAAATGAAACGGATTCCGTTCCAGTCAACTCCCCATCTTCAATAAAGGACTTGAATATGGAGGCGACTTTTCATCCTACTACAGAAGGACAGTTGCTTTCGAAATCTCATGGGCTGACAAAAATAGCTGGTCGCAATTGCACTATAGTAAGCATTGCTTATGCTCTATGCATCTTTTATTGCATTTTTATACAAAAGATGCATTTCTATACTTTGTTATAATCTACTGAATTTTGGGCTCACAGACACTGTAGTGGTGTAGGCAAGGGAATTCATCTCTCGAAGCATGATGGGTGCGATGATCTGACCCATGAGTTGGATGGCTGCTTGATATGGAGGGGCATTTTGAATGATCCAGAGAGAGGATGACCAGTTGTTGATGCAGATGGCGTTGTGATTGTTCGAAGCAATCCTTGGCAGTAAGATGCTTCTGTGGACGGAAGGTTTGCTAGGCATGCACGATGAACATCCAAGCAGTTTCTCTGATGGAACACACCGTGTGGATGCCCTGGCCGAAAATAAGGCTGGTTCACTCATCAGGTGGCTGCAGTGTGGACAGCTAAAACATCCATCTGACATGTGGACTTACCTGATTTTAAGGACAGGGCATCTACATGGAGGGTCCCACCTGGTGAACAGCTTAGATCATGCACGTGTGATGGTGTGGTGCATAGAGGAGTTGGGCTACACAAGCGTGGCGGTTAGCAAACCTATTGAACATTTGCTGCTTTTTTTTTTTTTTTTTTTTCTTGCCCTTAAAAAGTCTTTTTTCCATGGGTAGATTTAATTCAATCCTGTGGCAAAATCTGCAATATTGCTTCTGAGATTCGATCTCTAACATTTGCTTATGACCACTAAGTGGTAAAAATCACACTTGTGGTCTTTGGCGACAATGCCATAGTTCCATTGGAAGATGCTGCTGCTACAATTGGAAATGCTGTGGTTCTGCTGGTATGGTGTCAACCCAAATGTAACTCTTGTATGTTTGTCTTTGCTGTGCAAGAAAGTGTTTTCTTCTAAGAATTTCTTTGTTTGAGAATCTCGAGCATGAGTATTGAATCATGAACTTTGTTTGACTTCTGATTTTCATATCCACACGTGTTGAACAGTGTACTTAAATTGATCTTATTGGTTATTAACTATAAGTAACATATCAACGGATGATTTTCCAGCAGCCCTTTTGATTTGCAGTCCTGTTTGGACAGGGAGAATCTAACATGTAGACATGGAAAGCTCCCATGGAATCCTCAAGAAATGAAAAACTGAGGGAATCCAACGATTATTCCGATGTTTGTTTTAGACTGATATTTACTATGGAAATGTTAAAAAGCCATTGGTCCATCAGTTCGTGGAAATGGAAATCAATTTTGTTGCTTTTTTCAAAACGGAAAAGGGTTAGACTTTTATCTATTGAAGGTTTACAACCAGCCAAATAGGAAAATAGGTTGGGAAGTGAATACTGTCCTTATCTGCTCATTCCCTACAAATGAGCCTATTGCTTTTTAATCCAAACCATTGACCTGATGGCCTATCTTTGATTCTAGATTTGGAGATCATAGCTGTCCAAACTTTGGCATTCTTGGGACATTTTGACCGCCATTCAATCGTTGGCGTTGTTATGACATTTTCTGTTTTTACAGTCAAGATGACTAATGAATAGTACTAAATCTCATTACGCGCAAGATCATGAATGGATGTAGCTCATTTGCCTAAGGATGCATTTGGTTTCACCAAATATCATTAAATGGTTATTTTTATTTTTATTTTTTATTACTTGAACGAAATTTAACTAATTTGCACCTATCTACACCCTTTATTGCCTACTCCTTGGTCAAACATTAGAGAAGACTCATGGATTTACTAATATAAACCATTTATATGCTTATTTACATTTACATTCTGAAATTGAATGGCAAATGATTGATCGGGGTGGCCCGCCAGATGATTAGATCATCCTGATTCTTAAGGTATTAGCATATTTTACATCTACACGTTTGATGAATGGTGTGAATCTAACCACACATACACTGATGGTCCATCTCGATCTTATACGCCTAGTGATACAAACAATTGCATAGAAATCTGAGCTTTCCTTATTAAAGACTTCTATATTAGACTAGTGTGGCCCATCCGATTGTCAGATTGATTTAGAAGTTAGGGCCCTTATATACTTTGGTCTTAGGGATTATATGATCTGTACAGATTTAATCTGATTCGATCGGATGCATACAAGTTGATCTCTGCGACAAGAAATTTTGCATGAAATCTTAGCTTTCGATCATTTTTACATCGTATATACCCACATATTAATATAATGAATGTGTAATCGATCTACACCGTTCATTACATATATCGAGTCAAATTACATTAAATACAAAAAAGAAAAAGAAAAAGAAAAAATGACAACAAACTTGCTGGATATAAGCTCTTTAAAATCATCTCTCTCTCTCTTTTTGAGTTGTACATAGAGTGCATTTTTGTTAATATTTGAGTTGAAATAGAATTCCTCTTACAACATCCTCCTTAAAAAGAAAGTCTTATTTAAGATATTGAGAGATATATGGTAGAGTTAGAGATATAAATTAGAGAATGATTAGGAATATAGATATGAGATAAAAAATCTCTCTCTGAATGTTTTTTTCATGGTCGTTACAGTTAATATATTCAAAAGTGTAAATTTTATTGCGACTTATCATTTGATGATGTCATGTGAATAGTAGAAACATATTAAGTATATGGCAAACCCAATCAAGATAGTCTCCTAAGTAAATCAGGTTACAATGGGATGAAAAATCTTATCCCCAAAGAGATTTGATTTAGAAATATCATGTCCAAGGTTGATGTAGAGTGGATCATGGACACCTTCATTTCCAAGATGGACCAGAGAAGGCCTGATCGAAGGCGGAAGTGATCAAGACCGTTATAACCCTAAAATGGTTATTCATTGTACCATGTATGATTTTTGGGGTAGGAGAAGCTACTTTAACTAACCAACCTCGCTATGCCGGGTTGCCCATGCCCAATTTGTGAGATTCCATCATATTGACAATTGAAAGTCCTTTTTAGTTTCATTTTTACTATTTATAGTAAGTTTTAATTGATTGTAACTCTTAATCATTTGAACTTTAGGAGTCATGCCCAACACGAAAAGGATTTAAAAAATTAAGAGAATAATGTGGTTAGGCTAAATTGGACACTTAATATTTTTAGCTAAAAAACCATGAAATCTAAGTAGAAATATGATTGTTTGTAAATAATAAGTGTACTATTTATATTAAGTCATGTTTTTAGGGAGTATGAGTTAGGGTTTGATTATGATACTTCTTCCTATGTTTGATATTACTATTTAAATGATTGTAAATTCATTTTCATCATCAATTAATTTATTTTTGAATTATTAGATATTATTTCTATTTTCATCCCTCATAAATTCGAGGAATCACTGTGAAGAGTCTAGAAAAACTCTGGGATTCGGTTAGGTAATGTCAATGGCCAACTGTACGTATTCTTAAGATGGAAGCTAAACAAATCTTTAAAATCAATTAATAGAGAGAGACCTCTCTTGATCATGCATACCACCGTTAGGTCCTTTCGGTAGATTTTTAATAGTTTTTGAGCGAGTCCAGACAACATCGAATTTTGAACGAGCGAAGTAATAACTTGGTTGGGAATTAGAATAATAGGAATCTTGGAAGTTAGCTTTAGTTATGAGTAATACAAAATGAGCTGTTTTTCATTTTTAGTTGAAACCAACCTGTTATTAACATTGATGGAGAGTCCATGTCATAGGTTTAATTGTTGACTGTTGACCCTGGAGAAAAAGACCTTTTCACCCTTGCCTACAAGATTAATCTTAAGGTTTGGGAGGAAAGATAGAAGATTTATTACAGTTATGAGTAAGGTTTTGGGAATTAGGGAGGAGTGTAATAGTATCATTCCCTAAAATAAGTTTGTAAATTTAATAGTGTAAAATTTTCCATCCAAATAATTACCAATAGGACAGTTTTTTACAGTAAAATAATAAAAATATAAGGTATTAATTGGAACCGCCAGGACCTTGCTGGAGATCGGATGGTCCCATCAGGGGCTGAGGGGCCCACCTTGATGTATGTATTTTCCTCGTGCTGTCCATACATTTTGAAAAATCATTTTATGTGATGGGCCTAAAATTGAAGTAGATTGGATTCTCAAGTGGACCACACCATGTGAAATAATGAGGATTGAAGGCACCTCTTGGGACCACGAAAGTTTTGGATCAAGCTGATATTTATGTTTTCCTTTTATTTAGGTCTATGCAACCAATTATGAATAGGTAGGATGGCAATAAATATTATGATGGCCCCTAGGAATGTTTCAGCCGTGGAGGTCATTGTCACCACTGCTTCCTATGATATAATCCACTCTAGCCTTGAATCTGTCTTCTTTTTGGCTCATGTTCTAAAATGATTTTTTAAAAATGGATGAACCACTTCGATAAGACAGATATTCACAGTGGGGCCACGAAGCCCTAGGTCCTGGTGGGGGTAGTGCCCAATCGCTGCCTTGGTAAAATACACAGGGGATGCTGATTTTTCTTTGGGCTTGAAGGAAGCTGCCACGTGTCCAAACATATCAAATAACCGAATGTGGCTGTTGCATTAAAAACATTTTAGGGCCCACCCTAATCTTTATTAGCAACTTAAACTATTGATTAGACTGAGCCCACAATGCGATCAAGGAATGTTTTATGTGAGACCCCAGACTCACCCGAGACGGTGCGGTCCTTAATGTGGGGCCCACTTTGATGTGTGTGTATTTTATATCCACCCGTTTTTCCATATCATTTTAGGGTACGATCTTAAAGTTGAATAAGATTCAATTATCAGGTGGAGCATATTCTCGGAAACAGTGATGATTGAAGACCTTACTATAAAAAACTTCTTAGAGAGCAACTTAATATTTCCGTAGTATTTATTTGCCATCCAATCTGTTGATAAGGTCGGATCTTCGATGAAGGGTGATAAAAAATAAAATAACATCAACTTGATCGAAAACTTTTGTGGTCCATTAATGATCAATCAAGACGGTTTTGTAGAGTACAGTCCACCAGATAATTGGATATTCTTCGTTTTTTTTTTTGAATCATGCCCTAAAATGATCTGAAAAATGGATGGACAGGATGGATTCAGAATACACACATCAAGGTGGGCCCCATGGTAAGGGCCGCACTGTCTTGGGCGAGGACCGGGTCTCAAATAAGCCGCTCGCAAGGAAGGTGGCTTCACCTGCGGCGGTGGTGCGAATCCAATTCACTTCTCCTATCAAATACAAATACATGGATGTCAATCCAATGTCGGACGCGGATTGCGTCCTACCCCCGCCTGGACGGTAATCCGTCCGGGCAGGTCTCTGTGGGGCCACCGTTATGTAAGTGTTTTATCCACACCATTGAACTATTTTTTCAGATAAATTTAGTATGTTGACCAAAAAATGAGGCAGGTTCAAGCTTGAGTAGACCACAACAAAGGAACCTGCATTGATACGACAGCCACCATTGAAGCCTTTCTAAGGACCCACGTGATGTTTTTTTAACCATAAAACCTATTCATAAGGTCACGTAGACGTGAATGAAGTGAAAACACAAATATCAGCTTGATCCGTAACTTCTCTGGCTCCCAAGAAGCTTTTAATGGTGGACGTTCAATCCCCACTTTGTGGTCCACTCAGCCTTGGACCTGCCTCATTTTTTGGTCAATGTACTAAATTTATCTGAAAAAATCGTTCAACGGCGTGGATAAAACGTTTACATAACGGTGGGCCCCACAGAGACCTGCCCGGACGGATTACGGTCCGGGCGGGGGTAGGACGCAATCCGCGTCCATCCAATGCCACAGGCCCTATCGTAATTCGCGCAAATAGAAAAACGTAGCAATACGCACTTATCCATGTGCGATCGTCCATCGATTTCTCCTTTTGGTAGGAGAGCTGTCCAATCACAGGCAATATAAAACGGACGCGGATTGGCTACTCCCCCTGACACCAGCCCCGGAGCTGGTGGTCGGTGCTCTGTGGGCCCCACCATGATGTACGTGTTTCATCCATTCCGTTCATCCATTTTTAAAGATCATTTTAGGGCTTTATCCAAAAAATGGGAGGGACATAAATCTCAAGTGGATCACACCACAGGAAAAAAAATAGTGAGTGGATATCCATCATTTAAATCCTCCTAAGGCCCGATGTACTGTTTATTTGACATCCAATCCGTTGATTAGGTTATAAAAACCCAGATGAAGGGATAAAACAAATATCAACTTGATCCAATACTTTTATGGCCCCCAAAAAGTTTTTAATGGTCGAAGTTCATTAAACACTGTTTCCTGTAATGTGGTCCACTTGAGACTGGGATATATCTCATTTTTGGTATCAAGCCCTAAAATGATCTTTAAAAATGGATGAATGGAATGGATGAAACACATACATCATGGTGGGCCCACAGAGCACCGACCACCAGCTCCGGGGCTGGTGTCAGGGGGAGTAGCCAATCCGCGTCCATATAAAACGATCCAAGGGCCACGTGTCTCCCGCATCCATAGGAATCTGCACATGGCTACGTCCCATTGGTGTGGTGGCGTGATGAACAGAAATTACCATGTCTAGTCCAGTACGCGTGGGATGGACAGTAGTGCTTCGCGCCACATATGTTTATCTGACATGATTATATAAGATCGGTTCTGTTCATCAGGCAGATAACACTTCGATAATTTTCTATAATAGATATCCTACACTTTTAATAATTATATTTTCCACGCTTATTAAATTAAAATAGACAATTGGAAATGTGTGGCCATCTTTATAGTTTCATCAATCTGAATTTCTGACCACGGGAACTTTTCCATGCAGGCTGACTTATGAGTGGTTCGGATCTTTCAAAATTAGCCAAGTTCGCACGTATCCCACAAATCCCGAGGTTCATCTAAAATCAGCGCGTGCGCTTATCGTCCTTCCGGGATTAATGCTACCTTGGACAGGAGAGCGGGGAGAGGACGCGGATTTCCTGCGGATTAGCTGTTACCCGTGTAACAGCGGGAACGGATTGGCTACTCCCCCTGCCACCAGCCAATGGCTAGTGGTCGGTGCTCTGTGGGTCCCACCATGATGTATGTGTTGCATCCATGACGTCCATATATTTTTATAGATCATTTTATTTTATGAAACCAAAAATGAAATATATCCCAATCTCAAGTGAACCACATTACAGGAAACAATGTTGAATGAACATATACCATTAAAAACTTTTTGGGGGCCATAAAAGTTTTGGATCAAGCTGATCTTTGTTTTTTCCCTTTTTCTGGGTCTGTATGACCTAATCAAAAGATTGGATGTCAACTAAACAGTACATTGGCCTTAGGAGGATTTTAATGGTGGATATCCAATCACTATTGTTTTCCTGTGGTGGGGTCCACCTAAGAATTATATCCCTTTAATTTTTGGATTAGAGCCCAATAATGATCTTAAAAAATGGATGAAACATATACATCATGGTGGAGCCCACAGAGAACCGAACATCAGTCACGGGGCTGGTGGCAGGGGGAGTAGCCAATCGGCCCAATCCGTTTCCTGTAACAGCATAGCGGGTGTTATCCTAACCTTGTGGGGCTCACATTGAAGTTTTTTGTGTTTTTTATACCCACGCCGTCCATCTATTTTTTCATCTCATTTTAGGCTGCGATCATAAGAATATTAAAATCTCATGCAGACTATATCAATAAAAATAGTGATGAATAAGCATTTAAAAACTTTTCATAGGCAATAAAAGTTTTGGATAAATCTGATATTTCTATTTTCCATTCATCCAGATATTATTGACATTATAAACAGGTAGGCCCTTTGGAAATAAAAATTATAACAACCTCACGGTAGGCCCTTTGGATTTTTAACGGTGAGACACTCAATCACTACTGTTTCTTTTGGTATGCTCCACTTGAGATTTGGATCTGCATAATATATATATATTTTTAAATCCATACTAAAATATGCTGTAAGAACGGATGGACGGCATTGATATACAAAAAAAATTATGAAGGTGTTCCCTACGATTGGGGTAACACCCACGAAGGGTCATGGGTCTGTTATTGCGTGAGACATCCCAATTTCTAATCTGTGTTCGTTGCCTCCGACGCGACTCAGGATCGGCATTCATCGCTCGCCACCCACTGTGGCCCACACGCTCAGATGGTCCAATGGTCTGCACCGTCCATACTCTATTTACTACCATGAACAAGTTATTTTTGTAATTACACTTCATAGATAATCCTAGCACTTGATTTTTAGCGTTGAATTCTAGCCATGAAGAATCTTCTTTACATTGTTTCTAAATTCATCTATATATAGTGGTATCCAAATCAACCGTTTAGTGTAGGTTTTCTTTTCCAATAAATTTTATTCATAGATTTCAAAAAATGAACGGTTATGATCATTGGACACTCAGCATGTGGGCCCCAATGGGCGGCAACATACGCTGACACTCAGTCGCGACGGAGACAAAATGAACTCATAAAAGTACAATATAAATGCACGTTCACATAAGACAAGGAAGTTCGCTCGAATATATATTTACGTATTATAAAAAGACACGTCACCATTAAGCCATTGGATTTGATCCATTTTCAAAGACGCCAACCTTAAGCGATGGGATTTCCGAAAAATCTCCAAGATTGAGTATTTCAACCAGTTGATTAAACAAAGGTTATGGTGACCGTTGATGTTCGAAGAAAAAGAGCCAAATTATTACAGGTTCAAATAATCCAATCGAAGCCTTCATTTGCTTGCATTCCACCATACAAAGCAAGACTCGTCGTATAAACGGTTTGGATCATTGTAAGATGACTTAGATTCACTAAAGTCCAGACGCATCTTATTGCCATACCTCCGTATGTGTTCGAGTAAATGAAAATGAACTGCGTGTCTAGTCGCATGCACACACCTTAGATAGCCGGAATACCAGCGCGAATCGAGTTTCTTTGATTGGACGTCACGGAGCAGCCATATCCCACTCTATGGGCGCCGGTTAGGTGGATCCGGGTATCCACCGATCACTGACTGTGGGACCCACCTTGATTTATATTCCTTACATCCATGCCGTCCATCTGTTTTGAAAAATCGTTTTAGTATAGGATCCCAAAAATAAAGTACATACAAATCTAATGTGTATCACACTAGGGGAAACAGTGGTAATTGAATATCCACCGTTAAAAAATTCTTGGGGGCCACCAGAATGTTAATTTGCCATTCAACCAGTTGATATGGTCACAAAGACCTGGATGAAGGGACCGCACAAATATCAGCTTGCTCCAAAAATTTTGTGGCCCACAAGAAGTTTTTAATGATCAATCACCACTGTTTTATGTGGGGTGGTCCATCTGAGAATTGGATCTGTTTCCTTTTTCGGATTATTCCCTAAAATGAGCTTTAAAAACATATGGACAGAGTGGATTCTAGGAAAATGCATCAAGGTGGGCCCCATAGTCAGGGATCCGCCGAAGTCCCACCCCGCTCTATCTAAAAGACTAAAAGGGGCCTGCGAGGCCATCAAGCATGTCCACGAGCATGCGTACTCGCAGGCAGGCTGTCCATAAGTGGCACATGTGGTCGAGATCAAATCCGTTCATCATGTTTATATGCTTTGTATGTACCGATCGATTGTTAAAAGTCCTTCAGATTGTATTAATTAGATTGGTCACACTTGTAAGTTAGCGTGGACCATTGTCCAGCCATTTTTAGTAGTCGTTTTTTCAGTTTTTGTAAATGTGCCATTCACATTATATGATTGCTAGTACGTGACACATGCACAGTGGGACCCATGTCATGAACGACTCGGATCAGCAGTCACACGCCATGTTGGCTCGTGCATATAGCATCGCATCTATCAAGCTGCTTGCCTTTTTCTTTAAAAAAATAAAATGGAAGAAAAAACCAGTGGTACCATTTTCCCTTCAACCAAAAGCTCTCTCTCTCTCTCTCTCTCTCTCTCTCTCTCTCTCTCTCTCTCTCCCCAACTGATTGGTTGGAGAGATGTCATGTGAGGTAGAAGATCCATGTGGATCATGTTCTACATGCAAAGATGAAAGAGTTGGAGCTGCTGAGCTCATGGATGAGTATTGGTTCTTTCACAACATGCTTGATAGAGGCAGGATCTTCAAACCTTCAACAGATGCTTGTTGCTCAAGCACCAATAAGGAACTGTTTCTTAGAGACCCACATGGAGGACTAGAATCACCTAGAAACCTTCCCAAGCATGATAATCCTTCCAATGCTCCTAATTTTCTTAGAACTCCATCTCTCCCACCTTGCATAGGAAAGGAGAAATCAATTCAATGTGAAGAAATCAACGGTCGATCATCAACCAATTCGAGGCTTCAATGCTCATTTAGCTCGGTGGCCAACGCTCCTTCGCTGCCACCGATTGCAAATTCGCATTGTTCTTCTTCATCCAAGGTACTAACATTTAATTACTTTTGAAAGAATTCATTGACAACATTAATCCAATGTTACCATATCATTTTATAATCAATTTCAACAACAGCTTTGAGGTTTATACAAATTATTAAGCGTGAATTATCTTAGTCGGAACCCTCCCCAGCAATGAAATTTAATCTAGTGATCAATATAGTTTGTATGATATATATGGTGTGATAACACAAGACATAATGCAATACAAGAAAATACAGGAGAATTCTCCAAATTGTCTCATAAATGTTATCATGGTGCTAGAGTAATGAAAAAATGGGCCATGTAGAAATATTAGTGATGAGCCCCACATGCTTGTTAGCAGACAATGAGATGAGCTTGACAACCGATGATCCCACGTGACGATATATATATGCTTAAGATCATCCATCTACAATAATCACTCGCAGTTTATGCACTAATCATTCCCATGAAACTTTTTTTCTGATCGCTAACGTTACCCGGATCCGGTCGCAGAGTGCAACACTGAAACTGGACATTCCAAGGCGTCGACTACAGCGGGCGGAGTCGAGCATCGAAGGTTCAACAAGGAAGGATTACAAGAAGAGCCCACTTACAACCACTAAGGAAGTGAGTTTTCAGAGAACATGTAGCATTAGGAGCCACAAGAGCCTGAGTCAGCTCCAATTAGAGGAACTCCAAGGCTTCATGGACTTGGGCTTTGTATTTGACAAGGCCCAAATAAGCCCGAATATACTGACCATCATTCCTGGTCTTCAAGACAAGGCGCCCACTGAGGAGGACGGCAGTGATCACAGGATTGCCAGACCTTATCTATCTGAAGCATGGTGTGTACAAAGATCAGTTACTCCTAAGGTCAATTGGGTTGATAGCAAATCAGCGGCAGATATCAAGGAACAGCTCAGGGCTTGGGCCAGAACGGTGGCCTCTAACGTGCACCAGGAGTGTTAAGCTTAAACATGGCCATCTTCATGATCTGCTGTTTACTTGATTTACTTGTATTGTACGCATCCAAACATCATTCTCGAATCACAATCCCTGTCTTAAAAAGAATTGCAGAATTCAGAGATCTAGACCGTTGATCTGATGGGCAACATGGTGAATGAAATATGCTCTGAAAATGTCTTCAATAGGACAGGCTAGCACTTTGATTTGGGGAAGTGCATGTGGAGGTATACAGCAACATATAAATGTTTAAAAGTATAAAGATTGGACAACTTAGACAGCTTGATCTTCGAGACTTTTGATGCAAAGTCCTCTACCATGTGACTCGTCCGATCAACGGTCTAGATCTGGTAACCATTGCCCCACTTGTATAAACTCAACGCCCGAGACGTCAGATGATCATATTAATCAGGAAGAGATGAAAGCACTAACTAAAGTTCTGACAAGTGTGGCCCATCATCCCGTGATCCAGGCTCTTGGTCTACTGCGTCCCACTGTTGATGAAAACCCCACCAAAAGTCTCACCCGGTTGAAGATCCTAGCCCCTAATCTTATGACTACTCCAGTTCTTAACCGTCTATCCGTAGGCCACCAACTATAATGTTAAGAGCCTCCTATTGAGGAGATTTCCTGATGCAGGGGAGGACGTGAGGTTGAGCACCGTCTTCCTCAAGAGGATAACTATTCCAAATCCACGGAACTTTCCGGACTCCTCACAGAGACTTCTCGAATCCATGAGGAAAGAAAGCAGAAAATAAAATTAAATTCTAATAGATTCGAAATTGATTAATGAATCAATAAAAACAAGTTCACAACCCTTTAAATAGGGGTACCAATGAGAAAAAAATCAGAATCAAACTACAACTAAAACTCCTAAAAATCATGACTTACTATAAATAGTAAACTTACTATCTATAGACGGTTGTGATATCTACTAGCGCGCAAGGTTTTCGGCTAAAAATAGTAAGTGTCCTATTTGGCTTCACCAAACCGTTCTCCTAATTATTCTAAGCTCTTTTCACGTTGGGCGCAACTCCTAAAGCCCAACGGATGAACAGTTATAACCGAACTAAAACTTATTATTTATAGTAAAAACGAAATTAAAACAGGAAAACGAACGTAGATCCAGGAGTTTTTCGTAATTCCGGGTGTCACAACCCGGTGTAGTGGGGTTGGTTGGCTAAAGTAGCTCGTTCTACCCCAAAATCATATATTTTACGTCAGCTAACTTATTCTGGATTGCGAGATACGCCCGATTTAAGGTTCGATGGTCCGGATCACTTCTGTCGTTGACCGAGCCTTTTCTGATCCATCTTGGCCATGAAACTGTCCGCGACCCGCTCTACATCATTCCCGGGCGTGATACATCCACTTCAGAAGAAAGGAACATACCAACGGTCTGGATTAGGGGACTATGGCCCCCACTCTAATAGCTTAAAACCTGAATATGATGTGCAAGATCCTTTCGACTCCTTATCCAGAGTGCAAGCTACAGACATAGGCTGTCCTCGAACCGATGAATTCGTTACTGTCCTATGGCGACAGGAAAGATGCTCGGCCTACATTGCACGTGATACAGACGAGTTCCCAGTTTGGAATGAGAGAGAGAACCGTTTATCTACGCCACACAATGGAGAATTTCCCAAAATCTATGGAGTTTCTAACCTTTGATTGCTGGCCCTGCAAGTACACATTAAAGGAAATAATAAACACCAACGGTCCAAGTTCCTTGAATAAAAGGCCAAGGTAGAATGGTTTGGGGGGAGACTTTTAGGGCATTATCCATCCACGGTCTCGATCATTAGATAAACGGTTTGGATCACAGAACCATTGGGCCCACATGAATAGAATCTGCCTCTCAGCATATTCCTCGCATGGGCACTTCAACTTGAAACGCACTCTTATCTACCGCAGGTCCATGAGTTGAATAGGTAAATACATGGCATGCCCGTGCAAGGTTCCTGTTATCTTCAAATGGATCCCATCATCAACATGCCCTGGCCCAGCAATCAGGTCGGTTCATTCATTTAAAAAAATGGACTCACATGCATCGTGATAAGGGGAGTTGCTGGTGCATGGTGGGCCACCATGTGAAGGTGATGGGGTCATACTCAACAAGCTATAGTGCCCCTAGTTGCATTGGTCCACTTAAAGACTGCCCAATTGAGTCTAATTCATTGATCCAAATTGTCCATTAGTTCCAACCCATGTGTAATGGATCACCATGAAAACATCATACGAATCCAACAAACATTAACCATTGATCCACTGTGGCCCAATCAAATGACAACCTACCAAATCAAGCAGTCTTATCACCGTTCACCTGTCCCCCTTTACCATGATTGGTTAGTGCTCCATGCGGAGTGAGAAGCTTGGTACACAAGCACTCGTAAAATTGTGCAAGTGGCACAAATTACCTGAAATTAAAACATCTAAAATGGAGGATCTTGTGTAAATGGGTCTTTAGTACCAAAATCAGGATTTATAGAACAATCTCAGCCTTTGATTTGCGGAGACTTCACCAAACATCCATCAATCTATTAGTACGATGGTCAAATCAGTGGTAATTTGAGCCATATATGCCAATGTGCAGAATGGGAAATTTGATAGGATAGATAAGACTCAGACTTATGCTTTATGGGATAACATGTCGAGCAGTTAAGGAACATCAAGTAGGAAGAGTACTTGAAATGTGGATGTTGAGATTGATGAGTGACATGACAAGGAATAATAGAATTACAAATGAATGCATTTGAAGGAACTCAGCAGTAGCAACAATAGGTAATAAGATGAAGGATGGTAGACTTAGATGGTTTAGTCATGTGTAGCGCCACCAAAAAAATGCTGATTGGGAGTGAGTTCGTACAAGTTGAGGGATTAAAAGGGTAAGAGAAAGGTCCAAAAGAATGTAAATAGAGGTAATAAGAAAAGACATGATAACCTATGGTTTAATTGAAGGTATATCCCTTGATAGAATGGAATGTCTGGACAAGATTCACAAAGACAAAACAATTAATCAAGGTATAAGGCTTAGATGATGATGATGATGATGATGTATGCCATGCATTCAATCTCTTACCGCATTCAGTTCAGAGGAAATGCATTTTAAATCCTCAGAATCCCTATGGCATAGTTGAAAAACCCGAAAACTCAACTCAAATCGATGTTCAGCCTGACCGGGTTGACTTGGACTCAACCCGACTCGACTCAATATTTAATTATCATGAATTGAAAATATTAGGAATGTTGATTTAGAGTAATTATCTCTTTGTAAGTAATATAAAACGAGAAGCAAAGCAACATCATTGCACAACCCTCAATAGCAAGTCACAACCTTCACGCAACCGAGTCTTGAGTTGAGTCAGGGAGTCTTAGAACAATGCTCTGTACAGTACCCAATTTTGGTTGTCTTGGGTTTCGATAGACAGGTACAAAACGGTTAAATAGAACTGGAACCCCACAAAATGCAACAAAACATGCTAATAAGTTTCAGGGAACATCAGTCTCAGACAATATTCAGACCCTGCATCCTGCAGAGATAATAATAACATTCTAGGATTGTACATTATTTGAATTGGCTATAGGTAAGTAGACACGAATGTCATGAATTAAGAGAATTGAGGTTCTAAGAAATTTTTATAATCATTTCCCCCCCTAATGAGCATTCATGCACCTCACATATCATGCTCGTGTGCATGTGTATTGATTGGGGCTGTTGATTTTGTGGACCCAAAAAGAACATGGATTGGATGGTGGTAGACAGTCCAAATTCAACCAGCACAACCCACAACAACTGGATGGTAGTAGTTATGGAATGATTTTTGGTGTACAGCTCACCCACAGTGGGCCACCATATCAACATCCCCATCACCACAAGTATTTGCACCGCGAACCTTGAGGAGAGAGCTGAAATAGAACTGTGACAAGCTCTTTCTACGATGAAAGATGAGAAAGAGTAAAGCTGTGTTAACCATTATAGGCTCCATTAGGAAAACTCAGCACAGCACTAGAAAGATATGGGGATGTGTTTAGTGAAAGAGAAATCAGGCTTGCTCCTAGAGAAGCCTCAACAGACTAGCATGCGGAGGTTGATCATACAACTTTAAAATCATAACATACAGGAATCGTGGCTTCGGTGAGTGATCCATCAAAAAGGCAGCCTTCTCTATTAAAGCGTGAGAATTGATTCTAAGAAGTTGTTGCACATACAACGACTCCCTGTGTAAGAACTAGATCAGGCAGTCCGTCCGCACCTCCCATTGCAGAAAAAAGAAAAAAGAAAAAAGAAGAAGGAGAAGCCTAACCTCCTGTGTCAAAAGAAGCAGACGAACTAGGAAGAGGAAGCAGACTGATGTTCAGATTGAGAGAAGAAACGCTACCCAATCATCAACTGATGTTTGATGCAGCAAAGGTGTACCAGTAATGACGACCGCCCTGTCCGTGCCCTCATTTGAGGCGAAGAATGATCATGTACAGCTAATAACATGCTGCATCTAATTTTCTGCGGACATACAGCATGTGTGGAGCATCCAAGCTATGGAGAAGGTGACCCGGCATGAAATTCAGACCAGTCTACTCATCAAGCCAGCCACACCGTGAAATCAATGGGCAACCAAAATCTGACAACAAACATGTCCCGCCTGATGTGTGGATCAGCAGCATCTGCCAGATTTTCAGGTGGGTTTCGTGGCAGGCCACAATGTGAAATCAATGGGCAACCAACAATTTGACCTCACACACAGATGTGCCCTGCCTGATATGTGGATCAGCATTGTTATGGGAAAATCTGAGCCGAACCCAATAAAGGCCAACTTGGAGAAATCGATGAGTAGAGCCTCATTACATCCGAACTGACTACACTTCCGAACTACGATTCCAAAACTAGGGTCTGGAAGAGAAGAAGATTGGGCCACACCAACGACTGGAACTCTCATCCGAAGAACTACGGCCCTGGATCGTGTGTCTGAGCTTTGACATCGGCCTGGATCCTGGAAGAAACCAGAATGCACCCGACCCGTCTACTCCGATCAGTGGCTCGAAGGATCGTAAGCAAGGCCTGGGTCAGATGAGAATATGGTGCTATATGTCCGACTCGTAAGTAGGAGTCGGAGAACTAGTGCTCGGTGCTGATATGAGTCATCCGAGATCTGACCAAGACTAACTCGCTCTTGGGCTCGGAGGGGCTGTGGGCTAAGATCGGCTCGGATGCACATGTGGCTGAGGATCATGCTAAAGAAACAACCCCAATAAGGCATGTTGGAGAGTTGCCCGGTGCACGATCTAAGGATAACGGCCAACATCAGCACACGCGCAGTGCCCGCTTGATGGAAGAGATTGTGCCAAGATTGACGACCACGTCCCCTTTGATCCACAGGTATAAATAGGAGATGAATCCATTGGAACAGGTACGCAACATTTGGCACTCTAAACCCCCGGCTACATTACTTTGACCCAAATTCCTAGCCTAACTTTGCCATCGGAGGGTCCCCTACTCAAGCTAGGATCTCCTTTGTCCTTCTCTTGTGCAGGCTCACAGGACTCAGAGCTAGCCATAAGGGCTCGGAGCTAGCCGTCGGGGCACGGTTGGCGAAGCCAGATTTTTGCATCAACAAGCATCATACGCCTGATTTTTGGATGGGATGATCTTTGTGGCAGTGTCCCCTTTTGCACGAACTCAGATCTCCTACGTATGTTATGAGTTGATGGAGAAAAATAAGAATTGCAGAATCCTAATTTAGGCATATGCTATAAGCTGTATAAGGTCATTTCCTAATCAGAGGCATGTGTTCTCTATGGGGATAAATGTGAGGAGCACATCAGCACTTCCACAACTAAAATACACGACTGGGCCATTTCATTTTGGAAGTCGACACGTGCAACTGTTGCTCTATCAACCAACACCACAAAAAAAAAAAAAAAAAAAAAAAAAAAAAAAAAAAGGGTGAATTGATCAGGGACCCTCTGTGGATTTCAATGGTTTCATAGATGATAAGAAGATCTTCAAAGTTCTCATTAGAGTTTGCGAATTGCTAGTTGCACTGGAGTGTTAGGTAGTATTTTTGCACCATCGATTTTGAAAAAGATTGGTCACTAGGGCTCTAAGACATAAATTCATGGACATGAAACACAGCGCTATTAGAGTATGCTAAATTTCCGAGTGATCCTAACCACCAAATAGCCGGGACAGGACTATGATGATAATGATGGTGACACCCAATCGCATTTAACAAACACCTAGAGAAAATGAATATATCTAATGCATGAGAACGAGTTCGGAAGAGTCTTGCTCCTCCTTCCTCACCACCTGTATATTGGAAAAAACATCAAATAATAAAGATTCTCGCTATCCATAGAAACGCAATTGACAAACTGTATTTTTTCCTCCCTGAACAGTTGTTTCAACTCAACTTTGGAGTGGCAGTGAGATCTCTTACAAATGAGGTTTTATAAATGGCCCATCTACATGTGGGACCTTACAGATGAACGGTCCAGATCATCGCATGGTGGGGCCCACCCAGGACACTTCCCCATTAAATGAGAACAGGAGAAATGAAAATAAAAAAACGTCTTCCTTGTAACATTTCATTTAGACCTTTTCTCGAACATATAAATCCCCGAAAAAGGCACATAAATAACGCCAAGTGAGAAAATAAAAATAAAATAAGATTTATATAAAAGGACGTTATACCCTTTCCAACAACAACAGCAACGGCAACAGCGGCCTAGAAATGAGGAGATCGGTACGAGCCATTCCACCCGCTAGAACTCGGGCGATTCCCACCAGAACTCGGCCGGTTCCTCTCGAGATCCGATCCGCCGCGTTGCATCCCTTCGTACCCACCCGATCTCGGCCGTCCGTCTTCCGCTCCACCCCGCCTCGGCGGAGAGTGTTCCCTCACGTGCTGCCCCTGCACGAACGGGTGGCTCCTGTCACGTGGCCTGAACCCCTGCGTCTCCTTCTGCCCGTCCTGCACGAGCCGCTCTTCCCGGCCTACGAATCCGGGGCGCAGATGCGGGGGAACGAAAGGCTCCGGCTTCGGGAAGGTCAGTGACGGGGATTGCTTCTCTTCCTTGACCGGGATGTTGGAGGAGGATGATGATGAGTCGGTGCGGCCCAAGGGTCGGAGTGAGATGGAGTCGGATTCAGGCCGGGTCGGATCTGCCGGTTTCGGGGGAGGGGAGGGCGGGGGAGGGGTTGTAGGGGGCGGTTGCGGTTGGGGATTTGAGGGGCGGGCTAGGACGAGCATCCGGCCATGGGTTCGAGCTGCAGGAAGAGGGGTATTTTGGGAAGATTGGTGAGGAAGGGTAGAATGGGAAGATGAGGGCTTCTTTGGACCGTAGATTTCGTTGAAATTGATAGAAGCGTACTTGTTGCTTCTTGCCATCCACCAGGAGAGAGAGAGAGAGGAGGAGGAGGAGGAGGAGGAGGAGGAGGAGGCAACGGTCAGAAGCTCTGCTAAAAAAAAGTTGCAGAAGCAGAGTGAAAGGAAGAGAGAAGATGGCGAAATGGAGGGGTACTTGGATCGAGGAATGCTGCAGCGATTCGCGCAACGAAAGATTGAAGAGATTGATCGCGGCACACGTGGCAATGTGGCGCAACTGTGCTAGATCCTGGCCTATAACTGTCTGGTGTGGATATGCCTGGTCCGAAACTAAGACATGTTCTCCACGTGTGTACCACGGAACTGAAAAGTACCGAATGGAGATCTCCGTCTATATTCGTGATCCTTGTGTGGTCCACCTGATGAGTAGATTGAAATGGATTTTGGAACATGAAATGTTCACACGTAGCCCCACTTGGTACATGTCCTAGATCCTGCACACGTTTGGTTTGTTTGATCGTGTGCCGTAATTCCCCTCCTCAGTAGCTCCCCACGCGAATCGCTTTAGCATTCTCGGCGTAGGGACATACGGCTGACACGAGCCGAAGATCAAAACCCCTCATCAGGTTAGTTTTCTAATTTGGTGGGCTACAAATGTATGACTTGGGCCATTGGTCGATTGTTTAACGATTTGTTTTGTTTGGACCATGTTGGCCTACCTGATAATCAGACCGATAGCTTATTAAATTATCCATTCAATAGCTTTTCAGACGTTGAGCCGCTTCCGTATCAAATTTGTGTTCTAGGCGCCATGTGTGAGATCGTTGACTCGTGGGAGGTGCACTGCCGTCTGCTTCTCTGGGCGCGGTTTGGATATTGTCTGGTTAGCCTCTTTCTCAGCCTATTTACCTAAATTAGGAACAAACCAGGAAGACTCTCACTTGAGCAGGGACCCTTCGACGCCCAACTCAGGGACATGTTCTAGGTTTAATCGAATGTTGAGGGTTTAGGGCTAAAGAGAGTGGTACCTTTCACTGTTAGAGGCCTCTCTATTTTTTTAATTTAGGAGCGACGGTAATATGAAATGGATTTCCCTTTTTGGTGAGCGATATTGCAGGCATAATCAGATCTCAGATAAGTAGGAGGATACTCCGAGATCCTCAACAAAGATCTCAAGATTCTGACCATCTCGAAGACATTCTTCAAGATCCTAGGAGAACGCCTTAGACAAATTCCTCTTAAAAATAGAAGGTCGAAGTAGTCCTAGCTGATCTAGGCATGCCGACCTGAGCATATCTACTCGAATAATGCCGATCTGCATCATGTCAAGCTGAGCTAGGTCATACCGACCTGGGTTATGCCAACCTAAGCTATACTAACTTGGTGCTTATCTGGATTATGTCGATCTGGGTTATAACGAGCTGCCTTCCTAGTCATACAGGGGGTCTTGCATAAAACCTTAGGATCTAGCCTCCTTAAACAAACCGGAATTATAGAATAATAAAGCAATGAAATAAATCAAAGCATAAACCACACAACACAAGAGATTTTTTCGTGAAAAACCCTCAAAGAGGTAAAAACCATGGGACCTCGTCTAGATCAACAATCCACTATGAAGTAGAATGTTACAACCTTCTTCACTCACGCAGGAGTGGGTAAACAATAAGAGAAACAAAGAAAACGGAGAGATCTAACCGATTACGAGGACGTGGAAGTGCTGAGATATCAAGTGCACAGTAGATCACCTCTACGAGCAGAACCTCCCTTCCACAAGCTTCCTCTCTCTCTTTTTCTCCTCCTCTCATCCCTTTGACAGCCTAAACCCTTTAACAAAAACCTTGTAAAGCTTTAAGAAACCTTCTTATCATTTTCTTACCCTAAAAAAGTCCTAGAGACCCCTTTTTATAATTTTAGGAAACTCATTTTCACATCCTACTTGCGAAAGGACTTGCGAAACGAAATTCGGACAAAATCACAGAACGAATCTGCGAAACCTCGATTGGTTGTACCGAGTCCACGATTGGTCGAGAGCCATCTACGACCGGTCGACCACCTTCCACGATCGATCGAGCAGCCCCGGAAAAAATAGTCCACAGTATCTGGACTTTGAGTCGAGCCTTGCTCGACTGATCGTGCACTAACCCTCGATCGGTCAGTACGGAAAAAAAACCTCATCAAATCTCCCCCTTTTTGACCCAGAAGGGGTTCACCTTCTTCAAACCAGCCAAGTTTCTACAAACCTCAAACTTGCCCTTTAGCAAAGCCTTAGTCATTATGTCAGACTCATTATCGTCCGTATGGACCTTCTCAAGCTGTAACACCGTCTATTCCAAAGTATCCCTGATCCAGTGATACCGAATCTCTATGTGCTTCAACTTGGAATGCTGACTTGGATTCTTGCTCAAGTGTATAGCACTTTGAGAATCGCAATAGACCACGTGCTTTTGCTACTTCAGGCTAAGTTCCTGTATGAACCTCTTCATCTAAAGCACTCTTTGCATGCCTTTATGACTGCAATGTACTCGGCCTCTGTCGTCGACAATGCTACGACCTTCTGTAGTTTATTCTGCCAAAAAACCACTCTCCCTGCAAACGTGAACATGAACCCCGATGTAGACTTCCTGGAGTCTATGTCATCTGCCATATCTTCATCTGTGTAGCCTTCTAACACAGGTTTACCGTCACCATAGCAAGGCTCAACCTGGATGAGCCTCTTAGATACTACAGTATTCATTTCACCGCTACCTAATGTTCTTTGCCAGGATTGACAAGATACTGGCTGACAATACCAACCACATATGCTATATCTGGGCGTGTACACACTATAGCATACATCAAACTTATTACAGCTAACGCGTAGAGTATCTTCTACATCTCTTTCACCTCTACCTTCGTCTTGGGACACTGCTTGTCGCTCAATCTGAAGTGACCATCCAGTGAAGTACTGACCGGCTTTCTTTGCATTCATATTGAACCGCTCTAAGATTTTCTCAATATCTTGCTCTTGATGACAGCCTAAAGCTTCTAAGTCATGGGTTATCTCATTCTAGGATCTGTCTAGTTGGGCCCAAGTCTTTCATCGCAAAAGACTTGCCTATCGATCTTTTTGATGTCTTTTTCCATGATGAGCATGTCATCAAGGTATAACAGCAGAACTAAGAAATCACCATCTGAGAACTTGTTCGCGAATACACAGTGGTTCGACTCTGTTCTGTCATACCCGTGCTGTAATATGAACGAATCGAACTTCTTGTATCATTGCCTAGGAGTTTATTTCAGCCCATACAAGCTCTTCCTCAACCTACACACCATATGCTCTTTGCCATTGACTTCGAACCCCTTTGGTTGGTGCATGTTGATCTCTTCTTCCAGGTCATCATGGAAGAAGACAGTTTTAACATCTAACTGCTCTATCTCCAGATCCATGCTAGCCGCCAACCCAAGCAACACCCGTATGGATGTCATCTTCACCACTGGTGAGAATATCTCATCGAAGTCTATACCTTTCCTTTGACCAAACCCTTTCACCACAAGTCTGGACTTGAACCTCGTCTGTGAATTCTTCTGCTCAACCTTCTTTCTGAACACTCACTTGTTGCTCAAAGCTTTCTTGCCCTTAGGCAATTTCACCATATCATAGTTATGGTTCTTATGCAAGGATTCCATCTCCTCTTGCATAACTTTCAACCACTCCCCCTTATGCTCGTCGGCTAGGGCCTTAGAATAATCTTCTGGCTCTCCCCCATCAGTCAGCATAATGTACTCATGCGGCGAGTACCTCTTGGACGGCTGTCTGTCCCTAGATGACCTCCTCACCTGTGGCTCAACAGATGGATCAAGTGGGGGCTGCTCCCCCGATCCATCTTCTAAAGGAACTCCCTCGTCCTCTATACCTTGCTGTACTCCTCCGTCATCAGGCATCACGGGAAGAATAATCGGATCCATGTCCTCTAGCTCACCTGAACTAGGCTGGTTCTTCTCTGGCTTACCAATGTCTTCCATACACTGATCTTCAAAGAAAACCACATCTCTGCTCCGGACGAGCTTCTTCTTGGTCAGATCCCACAATCTGTAACTGAACTTTTCATCACCATACTATAAGAACATACACTGCCTGATCTTCATATCGAGCTTAGACCTCTCATCCTTTGGTACGTGAGCGGATACCCTGCATCCAAACACCCTGAGATGACTGTACGATGGATCCTGTCCAGTCCACACCTTCTCAGGTACTTCTCCATTCAATGGAGCTGATGGAGACCTATTTATCAAATACACCACCGTGTGCATTGCTTCTCCCCAGAACGTCTTGAGCAATTTCACATGGGATAACATGCATTTGATTCTCTCAACAATGGTGTGATTTATTCACTCAGCTACACCATTATGCTGGGGGGTCTTGGGAACCATCTGTTCATGCCATATACCCAGGGATTCGCAGTACTCATGAAAGTCGCCAATGTATTCACCACCATTGTCAGTGCGAATGCACTTCAATGATTTGTATGTCTCTCTCTCGACCATAGCATGAAACAATTTAAACACACTAAAGACCTCGTCCTTGGATTTCAAAGTATAAACTCAAACCCTCCTAAATGCATCATCTATAAAAGTGACAAAATACAATGCCCCACCTAAGGTTTTTGTCCTCATAGGACCACAAACATCAGAATAAATCAAATCTAATGCATGCACTTTATTAATATGAGAAGCAGATTTAATAAATGAAACTCTATGCTGTTTCCCTGATAAACAATCAATACAAGTTTTGAGAGGTATACCTGTCTCGTCTGGAAGGAGCTGCTTCTTTGCTAGTAGTTGAAGCCCTTTTTCACTCATGTGGCCTAGACGCCTGTGCCACATGTCAATAGCTTAATCTTCCGCTGTGTTCAACCCACCCTTGCACACATTGACACTTACCTTGTAAAGGGTGCAACACTTCTTTCCTCTAGCTGTGATCAACGAACCCTTGATAAACTTCTAGCGCCCACCAGCAAACTGGCTTTCATAACCATCATTATTCAACCTTTCCATCGATATCAAGTTGAGGCGAAGGTCTGGGATATGCCTCACATCCCTGAGAACTAATGTGCAGCCCACATCGGTCTTCATACAAATATCACCGACTCCCATGATTTTCGATACGCCAGAATTTCTTATCTTCACGTTCTCATAGTCACCTGATTTGTAGCTTGTGAAGAAGTCCATACATGGAGTCGCATGAAAAGAAGCTCCCGAGTCTATCACCCAGTCGGTGTCCTGACTCGTAGCCGTGAGACATACATCATGATATACAGAAAGAATAACTACAACGTCGCCATCTGAAGCGACCACGGTGGAATCTAATTGATCTTCTTTCTCCTTTCATTTTCCTTTCTTGTCGTTCTTCTTACCACGACATTCATGCTTGTAATGGCCCTTCTTGCCACAATTCCAACATTCAACATCCTTTCTTTTACTCGACTTGCCTCTTGATTTATCTCGGGCCTTCCCCCCCTTCTTATTCTTTCCTCTCCCCTGTTCCTGTGTCACAAGGGCCTCTTGTTGAGTAGACCCCTGAGACTTCTTCATTGTCTCCTCATTGAAGAGACAACTGGTTACTTGTTCCATGGATATCTTTCCATCTGACGCGGAGTTACTTGGAGACACTACCAATGTCTCCCAACTGTCGGCAATAAACTAAGCAATAGCAAAGCCTGCAATTCATCATACAGGACCATTTTCATAGAGAAGAGTTGGTTCACTATATTGCTGACCTCATTCATGTGCTCGGCCATAGAACCACCATTCTTGAACTTGAGATTCACAAGTCGCCTTATTAGAAAAATCTTATTACCGGCTGTCTTCCTCTCATACAGCACTTCCAATTTCAGCCATAGGCTAGCGACTAAGGTTTCCGTAGACACATGGTGGAATACGGAATCGTTCAACCATTGTCTAATAAACCCTACCGCCTTTCAGTCCATCTTCTTCCAATCATCATCAAACATATCCTTGAATTTTGCTGATATGCCTAAAATTGGAGAATATAGGTCCTTGCAATAAAGCAAGTCCTCCATCTTAGCCTTCCATATAGTCCAGTTAAAACCGTTGAGGCTGATCATCCTTGATGAGCCACCTTCCATAATTCAAAACCGATCCTACCCGTTCAATGAACTTAGCTTTGATACCACTTTGTTGAGGGCATTGCACAAAACCTTAGGATCTAACCTCCCTAAACAAACCAGAATTATGAAATAATAGAGCAATGAAATAAATCAAAGCATACACCACAACACAAGAGATTTTTACGTGGAAAACCCTCAAAGAGGTAAAAACCACGGGACCTCGTCCAGATCAACAATCTACTATGAAGTAGAACGTTACAACCTTCTTCACTTATGCAAGAGTGGGTAAACAATAAGAGAAACAAAGAAAATGGAGAGATCTATCTGATTACGAGGACGTGGAAGCGCTGGGATATCAAGTGCACAGTAGATCACCTCTACGAGCAGAACCTCCCTTCCATAAGCTTCCTCTCTCTCTTTCTCTTTTCCTCTCACCCCTTTAATAGCCCTAAACCCTTTAGCAAAAACCTTATAATGCTTTAGGAAACCCTTTTGTCATTTTCTTACCTTAGAAAAGTCCTAGAGACCCCTTTTTATAGTTTTAGGAAACTCATTTTCACATTCCAGTTGCAAAAGGACTTACGAAACGAAATCTGCACAAAATCGCGAAACGAATCTGTGAAACCTCGAGTTGTCGTACCAAGTCCACGACCGGTTGAGAGCCACCTACGACCGGTCGAGCACCTCCCATGACTGATCGATCACCCCCTGGAAAAAAATAGTCCACAATCTTTGGACTTTGAGTTGAGCCCTGCTCGACTGGTCGTGCACTAGCCCTCGACCGGTCGAGCACAAGAAAAAAACCCCATCAAGTCAAATAGGAGAACATGGGCTCCTGACGAACTCTGGAAATATTTAAATCAACGGACGTGGCTGCCTTCCTAGTCAAATAAGAGAACATGGTCTCCTGACAAACTTTGGAGATATTTAAATCGACGGATGTGGTGCTCTTGCGGGTATATTGTTTTGTTACAAGCTGAGAATAGAGAGTGAGCCCTTGTAGGATTCAAACTTCTTGTTGGTCTTTCGCAATGCCAAACTTACAAAGTTTCGACCTGACCTATAATAGATAGGTAAATTTTCCCCATAACAGGTACTACCCTCACAAGATATACACAGAGACGGGCGATTATATCAGGGCTCTGTGGGGTCGTGATCTATTTTTCAAATAATTTCAGGGCATGAGCCTAAAACGGAGTCAGATCGTGGCTCAAATGGTTCACACTACATAAAGCAGCAGGGATTTTAATCCTACCGTTAAAAACTTTCGGGGGCCAAAGAAGTTTTGAATCAAACATGGCGGTGGACCCTTGGCAGTTTTCAACGGTAAGAGTTCAATCCCCATTGCTTCATGTGGTGGGGTCCACTTCACCCTTCGATCTACCTCATTTCTCAAAAATAAACAGCATGAATGAAACGTATATATCACGGGTGATCCACAGTGCCCACCGTCCGTCTTGGGCTAGGTCCTGACGTGGTAGTACCCAATCCTCGCCTGCAGTTCCCAGGACCGGACTCCTCTGCCACACGAGTTTTATGCAGCGCGTAAAACATTCAAGTTTCTGACACCACGATGTAGTATACGTAAAATCCACTCCATCCATCAGATTTTATCCTCTATTCTAACACCTTAGGGTAAAAAATAAGAAAAATCCACAACTTAAGTGTGTCGCACCACATGGAACATGGGGCAATATGTTTGTGTGGGTCCGCTATCTTTCATCAAAACCCGTAGTCGTATGTAAGTCAACAGGATAAATCGAAAATACAAAATTATCCTAATGTAAGTATCATGTGGGCCACACCGTGCGTACTTAGGTTCTACCAGCACTTTTCCATTGTCCCCATTGGTGTGTCCCGTCAGAGTGGATTTACGTATAAAACACGTTTGACCCACAGAACATCGGAAACGGATTGGCTACTCCGCCTGACACCAGCCAATGGCTGATGGTCGGTGCTCTGTGGGCCCATCAAGATGTATATGTTCCATCTACGCCGTCCATCTATTTTTAGAGATCATTTTAAGGTATGAGACCAAAAATGAGGTATATAACTATCTCAAGTGGACCACATTACAGAAAACAGTTTTGAATGAGCGTGGACCGTTAAAAACATTTTGGGCCATAAAAGTTTTGGATCAAGCTGATTTTTGTCTTTTTCCCTTCATCTGGGCCTGTATGACCTAATCAACATATTGGATGTCAAATAAACAGTACATTGGGCCTTAGGAGGATTTTAATGGTGCATATCCAATCGCTATTGTTTTCATGTGGTGTGGTCCACCTGAGATTTATATCCCTCTCATTTTTGGGATCAAACCATAAAATTATCTTTAAGAATGGATGAATGAAATAGATGAAACACATACATCATGGTGGGCCCACAGAGCACCGACCACCAGCCACGGGGCTGGTTGCTGGGGGAGTAGCCAATCCGTTTCCCAGGTCATGGATGTTGGAGGCAGCGCGTAAAACAGGTGCCATAGATGTTTCCGGTCCCAGCTAGCAGGTTTGTTTCATCGCGAGCCTCCTCTCCCTTATGATTTCTCCTTGGCCCAGTTGACCAAGAAGCGGATTGCGTACTGTATAAAGCCTACAGTGCCTACCGTCATTCATGCATGGTATCCACTACGTTCATACATTTTACTAGATATTTGCTTTAGCCAAACAAAAAATAAAAAATAAAGGATATACAAAGCTCAAGCAGATCACACCAAGGAATCATCGCGAATTGAACATCTACGGTTGAAAAGTTACTGGGAGCCACAAAAGTTTCGGATCAAGCTGATATTTGTGTTTTCCCTTGATCGCTGTTGGTGGAGCGGATTCGTTACTTACAGGTCGAGCAGCCAGACTCGCTGCTGAAGTGACATCACCAAGTTCCGTGGGTCCCACCACAATGTATGTTTTGTATCAACATTGTCCATCCATTTTGAGAGACCATTTCAAGGCATGATCCAAAGAATGATTTGGATCCGAAGCTCGAGTGGACCCCACCACAGAAAAAAGTGGAGAGAGTGACGCCCACCATTAAAAACTTCCAATGGCTACAAAAGTTTTCGATGAAGCTTATATTTGTGTTTTAGCTTCTTTAATGTCCGTGTTAACTTATGAACAGGTTGGATCTCAAATAAACATCACCACGGACTATAAGAAGGTTTCAACGGTGGATGTCACTCTCTCCACTGTTTTCTGTGGTGGAATCCATTATAGCTTTAGATCATGCTCTAAAATGATCTCTACTAATGTATGGACGGTGTTGATACAACACATGCATCATGACATAACCCATAGAACTTGATGACATCACTTAGGTGGCTACTCTGGCTATTCGACCTTTCAGTAGCTAATATGCGTCCCTGTTGGTGTGATCTCACGAACAGGCAGGATGACAATTAATCATCACTGTAGGCCTTAAGAAGGTTTCAATTGTGTATATCAATACTTTCACTGTTTCCTATGTTATGTTACGCTTGAGCTTTGGGTACGGTTCAATTTTGTGCTAACCCCTGAAATGATGTGGAAAAACAGATGAACGGCCTGGATAAACACATAAATTCACAGTGGGCATAACAAAGTTTACTCAGTACGTAAGAGCATGATGAGTAACTCAGTATACAATTTAATCTTTTAGCGAGGCTGGCTCTAAATGGAAGCAGAATGCAATGCAGGCTGAGTAGTTAAGCGGATTGTGTAAACTTTATAAGGTTTACTGTGATTTATGTATTATATCTGTTGAGGTCGAAATTTGGTCCGCTCTACTCCTGATCTTATCTGCTAAATACAATCACCAAGCCCTGAACTTACGCACTAACAGTGAACAAAGGAGACCCTGGCTCGGCCGGAGGACCCTCCGATGCCTAAGTCAGGACACGGGAATCTGGGTCTAATTGAAGAGTTAAGAGGAGAGTATTCGATATTGCGTACCTGTAGACATGGAATGATGGGCTATTTATACCTAACGGCTGAATGGTCTGAATCCGACAATCTCGGCACGATCAGGGGGATTCCCGGATCGTGGAGATATGATACATGATTTATAGATCGTGCCAAGCGCGTAACATATATAACCAGACGAAGTTTTCGGCCACGTATAACCGTGGCAGTTGCCTTATTTGATGCATGAAATCGTGATGCCTACTCGGCTTGGCTCATTTACGTAAGTATCATTGGTTCGCTTCCCATCGGGCTCGGACGATACATGCATCCGAACTGATATCTCGAACGTGACCCCGGGGCGAAAGCTTTGATATGGATGGGATTAGGCTCTGTTGTCCGATCGGACACCAGATTATATCCCGACCTACAGTCTCGAAATGAAGGCTTTTCAAATGTTACACCTCTTCGGAACGCTTCAAATCGGATTAGACAAATGAGGCCTCGGGCGTTGAGAATACTAGTCGGCTCGATCTGATGCTCCGTGCTCGGACCTTAAGCGGACTCGGATCTTCCCATAACAAAAGCCCCCTACTCTTCGAGCTTACTTGTGAGCTCGGAGAGTAATCATGTCAGAACTTTCCCGCCCATGCCGCATTAATGAGGCTCTCGAGAACGAAGCGTCACATCTTGGGATTTCGCGCATGCGGAACATCCTCGAGCGGACGCGTGGCGACGATTACGATCTCGGATAACTTTTCGCCTATGAGAGGCTGCCACCTAAGCCCGAGGAGAGATGTATAATGTTCACTCCCTAAGTATAGGGTTGTGATGTAGTAATAAACTCGGTGAGATCGAGGTCGAATCCACAGGGACTGAAACCTGTACGTAGTCTGAAAATAACTATAACTAGAAATAGGATAAGATGAAATCTAAATCAGGGGTAAATATGAGAATAATGATGAATAATCAACTAAAAACTTGTAGAAATCAAAGGTAGGAAACTAGGGTGCCAAGGATCCACTTGTAGAGATTAGGGAGATCTACTCTTGATTCAAGAACACAACTGGACTTCGAGTCCCATCTTCATCCAGTTGGAAAGTATATCACTAAAGTACAATCTGAACTTTCTTTGATCTAGTTTTCAAAAGTGAGGAAAGGTATAAGAATTAGATATGATTCCATCACAAATCCATGCCCATGAGACAAGGTAAACAATAGAACTTAAACCAATCCACAACCAATCAGAAGATGTATGAATGTTAGGAAGGATTCCGTCATTCCACCATGTCCAAGGGGCGATGGTGAACAACAGGGCTTCCTATCTTCACAATCAAATGATTGAAAGAAATACTCAAAGCTATCGTAGACTTATTGTAATTTCAGTCACAACAAACCATTAAAAACTAGAAATATTCCTTTAGAATCAAACTAGCATCAATATCAAGTTCAACGCAAATCAAAGCCGTAGGGATCACCCATCACGCCACAAGCTTCACCTCTTAGCCCTAGCTAAGAGGTTTAGCTAACCATGACCATGATTAAACTAAATCTCTAAAAAAAAACATAAATCAACAAAGAAAAACAGAGGAGAGAGAAAAGAAAACTCAATTAAACCAGCTGCTCCACGTGATTCCTAGCCTCCACGGCTGCCCATCTGTTTTTCTCCCTACTGTATCGTCCAAAAGAGGTGAAATTTGACAGATATCCACCGTTTTTCATGCTCTTTCCATCGGTTCAGTTTGAGTCTCAATCTCCCAAGGATGTCCAAGATACTTTCTCAATGGTTATTGTCTGATCTTGTCCATCGGGTCACTTACACACTAATCCAAGGGCTGAATTTTGACGTGTACGGTTATTTTATGGTCCTCAGGCCAGGTATGAAGTTTCGAGCCGAATGAATGGTGAGAACCCTGTGATCTTGCATTCTGACTGACTTTCAGGTCACTTGAGCTTCAGTTTCTCGATTTTCTCGGATCTCTAGCGTGTAAATCCATCGATCTTGGTCCTTTGGGGTCCATCCCATGCCTTTGTGAATTCTGAGCGTTAAATCTCGGCTTTTAGCACCCCTTTTTAGTCCAAGCCTGTAATTGCACCTTGCATCATAAACATGATTACAATAGGCCGTTAAACAGTATTATGTTCATAAATCCAGGTAATAACTGAGGTCTGATATGCAATATTTGACCCTCAACACAACCCCCAGCATTTTGTTAATCCCGAGCAAGGTATGCGAAAAATAAATTGAGAATTATGAGACAATTCCTGTGAACACGAGTGATTAGTAAAGAATAATCAAGATGTGAAAAGGCGACGATTCATGAATATTGGGTATTCCTTTTTCCTTGACTCCAATGTGCAGCAAACTTCATAATCAAGTCCAAAATATTAATCCCTTGATTAGAAAAATTTTAAACATTAGGACCCATGAGTGTAAAATGTAACTCGGCTTAGCAACATTAAGATTCACTTCTTTATTTCATGATATCATTGGTAACGAATAAGAGAATTCATGACAACCCAAAACAAAACATGCCTCATAAATCATCCTACCAACTTTGATTTGATTTTGATATTCTTCTTCTTCTTCTTCTTCTTCTTCTTTTTTATTATTATTAAAAGAATGTCAAGAGGGGAATCAAATTATCACCTATAGGGAGCAAACCTATGGTGAAATTAGTTGCCCAACTCTTTTCAACTGTTAACCATGGGAAATCGAATCCACACCTATAGGGAACAAACCTATGGTGAAGATTAATTGCCCAACCTTTTCAATTCTTTTTTTTTTTTAATACCCAGATGGCAAAATATTTCAGGCCGGTTCCTTTCATGCTCAGTGATTACCAAGTTAATCCTTCAATATGGAACTGAAACCTTAATGTGTAAGAGAGATGTGACATGTGAAATCATGATTCAATCAATGTTTAAAACTTCTAATCATGGATTGATAAGTCGAACTCAACTGTGAAATCTAATAGATAATTGAATCCGAGAGTCATAGATTACCAATATCACGTATCTTGAAATTCTAAGTGCCCTAGATGGCTGTCAAAATCACTTCGAATTCACAAGAAATGCAGGAAAAATTTAAAAATTTTCACAATTTTTGCTCAAGACCAAGAAAACATTGATCAGGTAACCTAATCTCCCACCCCCAACCTAAAATCTACATTGTCCTCAATATAAAAGGTATGAGCATGCTATGCACATAGGACAACGAAAGTAAATGAGAAGTGATGGGAAGATAGTACCTGGATGACGAATCGAGAAAAACTTTCCAAGGATAATAACGTAAAAGCGGATCAGCACAAGAGAGAAAGCAAAACAAAAATAACAAAAATAAAATCCTACCTATACCACTTTCGCAGGTGCTCTCGATTGCATTTAGCGTATGCAGCAAACCTTTAAACCCCTAGGTTGCCCCTAGAGGACGAGTTGTAGTCTCGTGAGGGTTTGCAGCAATGTTACCCACAAACATTGAACTAACTAACTAGGAAAATGAAATGGAATGAAAAGCTGGGTTGCCTCCCAGGAGCGTTAAGTTTACTATCTATCCTAAAACAACATAAAAAAAACTACCCTAGTCCTAAGAAAACAGGGAAAAAACTACTCAGTCATGCCACACAGTTCCTCTTCCGGCCAATATCTGGATAAATTTCTCAGTAGATTTCTCAACAGGATCATCCAAAAGCCCTTTTTGCAATAGGCTTTGATGCCCTGGAGCATGAATGACCAGAGAGACTTATGTACCTTAGCAAAAATTTGTCGTTGATCCGCCTGAGGTATCCAAAGTATATATGATTCACCTGTGTCAGAAAAAGTCTCAAAGTTAGTATCCCATGGTGAATCAAAGACTACAGGTAGATAAAATTTAGAAAAATTTTCGAGAAGTAATGTAGTCTTAATGCATTCCGAAGTTCCAGGCTTCGGTTCAATTTTCAGCTCCTCTTCCTTTAGTGGTAAACATTCAGGGTCTGGGGAAGGAGGGGCTTCAGAGTGAGGGTTCTCTCGGTCAGTGATGACTACCGAGATGTTGTCTTGCAAGGCATCCACTTTGTCTATTGACATGAGATCGTTTGAATCTACAAAGTGTGCCAAGCAATCATCCCAAGAGTTGGGAAGTTCAGCTGAGTGTGACTTATTTTCCATATTAGAGCTCATGATGATCTGCCCAAGGAATCCATCATCCTTGAAAGTGGACAGATGTACGCTCTCTTGCTCCAACCCTGCACAAACAAATTGACGGTCAGGAGACGAAGTATCGATGTGAGGACTCTGTTCATTGATACCACTCAGAAGAGGCATTGAATCATCAAAACTCAACAGTTCAGATGGCGACCTCAACTGGGTGGTTTCAAATTCCAGAGTCGTATCAAGTAACTCGTCCATCTCCTGAATCATATCATCATTCAATTCGGGGGAATCATTCAAACATGTCTCACAAGAAGTATAAGGGTCGGTTGTAAGGAGCTCATCCACTTTTAAATCAGATATGTCAGGTGAGTGGAGTATTTCATTATGACCGCTCCCTTCGAGTACTTCTTGATCATTGACCTGGACCAAACTTGAGATTAATTTCAGGGGAACTGGGGCTGCATATTCATGATCGTCATCCCAATACTCATCATATTCTAGTTCAGTGTAGTGCAAATTTGGGATGAGATCACTTTCCTCACATTCTATTCCTAGATTGGATTGAGGTTCACATAAACCAACCTCTTCCTCATCATTGAAATCTAATGTGTCATGTGAGTGAAGTATGTCATCATCATTATATTTGAAAGACACCCATGACTCTTTACCATTCTTTTGAACAGTCATCGAGATCGACTCATTGAAAAATTGAACCATATGATCATTAATGGAATCCAACTCACCATTCCAAATTTCAGAGTTCTCCATAATCGCATCATGTGAACTCCCTTGTTGAATATCTTTTATAAGTTCTTGTAGTCTTTGGAGTGTATTTTGTTAGCTGAGCTCTAGAGTTTGGAAGAAATTTTGAGAATTCTCTTGGATTGTTTCTGGTTTAATTTTAAAGGTAGAGGACCTAAGAGAATTATCACTTGAAGTAATTGCTTCCAAAGTTTTTATAGTTTCCACAAGACACGCCATGTTACGCTGAAATGAATCCTCTTGGATCGTTTCTGGTTGGATCTCAATGATAGGGTATCCAAAAGAATAATCATTATAACATGTTGTTGGTTCATCTTTCCAGTTTTGATGTTTCCACTGGTTATAGTCATACTGATCATGCATGGGAGAATATGATGGTTGATGATAATCTTCATTCCCATAATTATGATCATATATGTACCTACTAACCGATGGAACATAACGTTCTAGTCGGTTCTCAATGTCGGTTCTCGATGGAGAAAAATCTTAAGGTAAACGTTGAATTCCAACACCCTCAGGCATTCCCCAAAACTGCTTATCCATCTCAGCATAAATACGTACCCAAGCTTCCATGGTGAACCCTAATTTTGAATTTAATCCTAGGATAAAAGTGAGAAAAAAAAAATAAAATCCTACAGCAATAAGAGATTTAGAAATAGAAAGAGAAAGAATTAGAAAGAAGTTACTAGGTTGGAAGTTCCTATATTAGAATCCTGCAAAAGAAAACAAAATAAATAGAAATCCTAAAGTTAGAAATTTCTAAAATGGAAATAGAAAGTTAGTTTCTAAAAAGGGAAAGTTTCCTAAACCTAGAATTAGAAAGTTCTAAAATAGAAAACTTAATCCTAAAAAAGAAAGTAATGTTAGTTTCTAAAACGAGAAAAATTGTTAAAAGTAAAAGATAAAAAATTCCTAAAAAAAGAAAATCTAGAAATAGAAAATTTCAAAAACTAAAACCCTAATTCTAAAAATAGAAAAAGTGGAGAAATTAGAAAGGGATTACCAAATTAGAGGTTTCTATCTTAGAATCCTACAAAACAAGAAAACAGGTTAGTTTCTATAAATCAGAAAAACCTAAACCTAAAGTTAGTAAAATCCTAATCTTTATCTAATTCTAAAACCAATTAATTTCAGAAATACATAGCCGTCAGTCCTCGGCAACGGCGCCAAAAACTTGTTCACTCCCCAAGTATAGGGTTGTGATGTAGTAATAAACTCGGTGAGACCGAGGTCGAATCCACAGGGACTGAAACCTGTACGTAGTCTGAAAATAACTATAACTAGAAATAGGATAAGATGAAATCTAAATCAGGGGTAAATATGAGAATAATGATGAATAATCAACTAAAAACTTGTAGAAATCAAAGGTAGGAAACTAGGGTGCCAAGGATCCACTTGTAGAGATCAGGGAGATCTACTCTTGATTCAAGAACACAACTGGACTTCGAGTCCCATCTTCATCCAGTTGGAAAGTATATCACTAAAGTACAATCTGAACTTTCTTTGATCTAGTTTTCAAAAGTGAGGAAAGGTATAAGAATTAGATATGATTCCATCACAAATCCATGCCTATGAGACAAGGTAAACAATAGAACTTAAACCAATCCACAACCAATCAGAAGATGTATGAATGTTAGGAAGGATTCCTTCATTCCACCATGTCCAAGGGGCAATGGTGAACAACAGGGCTTCCTATCTTCACAATCAAATAATTGAAAGAAATACTCAAAGCTATCGTAGACTTATTGTAATTTCAGTCACAACAAACCATTAAAAACTAGAAATATTCCTTTAAAATCAAACTAGCATCAATATCAAGCTCAACATGAATCAAAGCCGTAGGGATCACCCATCACGCCACAAGCTTCACCTCTTAGCCCTAGCTAAGAGGTTTAGCTAACCATGACCATGATTAAACTAAATCTCTAAAACAAAACATAAATCAACAAAGAAACACAGAGTAGAGAGAAAAGAAAACTCAATTAAACCAGCTGCTCCACGTGATTCCTAGCCTCCACGGCTGCCCATCTGTTTTTCTCCCTACTGTATCATCCAAAAGAGGTGAAATTTGACAGATATCTACCGTTTTTCATGCTCTTTCCATCGGTTCAGTTTGGGTCCCAATCTCCCAAGGATGTCCAAGATACTTTCTCAATGGTTATTGTCTGATCTTGTCCATCGGGTCACTTACACACTAATCTAAGGGCTGAATTTTGACGTGTACGGTTATTTTATGGTTCTCAAGCCAAGTATGAAGTTTCGAGCCGAATGAATGGTGAGAACCCTGTGATCTTGCATTCTGACTGACTTTCAAGTCATTTGAGCTTCAGTTTTTCGATTTCCTCAGATCTCTAGCGTGTAAATTCATCGATCTTGGTCCTCTGGGGTCCATCCCATGCCTTTGTGAATTATGAGCATTAAATCTCGGCTTTTAGCACCCCTTTTCAGTCCAAGCCTGTAATTGCACCTTGCATCATAAACATGATTACAACAGGCCGTTAAACAGTATTATGTTCATAAATCCAGGCAATAATTGAGGTCTGATATACAATATTTGACCCTCAACATATAAGGCGTCTTCCTCTGCTCGGGTGTCGCTTTGGCCACCGCACACGCGACAAACGAGGCAGAAGGCGTTACGCCCGACAGAGTTCAGGCTAATGAAGCCTTGCCACGTATATTCTAGAGTCGGCTCGCATCGGCTCGGCTGCAGACATTAATGTTTGCTGAGATTCTCTGGAGCTTATATAAACCCCGTTCGAGGGCTACCGCTCACTTTTGCTTTCTGAGTTTGACTTGCTACCGGAGAGGGTGATTTCCGGCGAAGGCGATTCCGACTGGTCTTCTCTTCCTGGTGGGGCGATTTCCGGCTAGTGCTCAGTGAGTCCCATCTCCAACCATTCTTCCTTCTTTTTGAAAGATGTCTTCTAACCTGGAGACGGTCCATGGTTTTGATGGAGACTCGGAGTCAAAGAATTCTAACAGTGGGAGGGGGACCTCCGAAGGTCCACTCGGTACTATCCCCCTGCATCCTCCTCCTCAAAGACGAAAGGGGGCAGGGACTCGGACCCATCGGGCCTGTGAGAAGAGAGCTGTACGACCCCCTAGGGCCGGGGTTGTCGTGACCCGAGAGATGCCACCAAGTGGTCGAGTCTCTGAGTTAGTGCCAGGGGGCTCCGTGATAATAGAGTCTCAAATTGGCTGGATCCGCTCGGAATTTCAAATTCTTGACTCCGTCTGGATCAGGGCTCTGGAGCCCACTGATGCCGCTGGCGCCCCCTCGAACGGGGAAATTGCCATTTTTCTATGCGCCCTGCAATGCGGGCTCCGCCTCCCCATGCACCCCTTCGTCCGAGCCCTGGCCACTTACCTGGGGCTGACGCCTGGGCAGTTTGCCCCTAACGCCTGGAGGGTATTAATTTCTGCCTTCATCATTTGGCGACAAGTCGGGAACTCAGAGCTGACCCCAGCGGAGCTGATGAGCCTATACCAGGCTAAGCATGACAACAATGAGTCATGGTACTATTTCGCGACCAGGGGCAGTAAGGGGTTAGGGCTTGTCTTGGATCTTCCGACTTTGAACAAGGACTGGAAGAACAAGTGGTTCTGGGGAGCGGGCGACTAGGAGGCACCGACTGAGGAGATGAGGGCTTTGACATAGTTTACAACTCCAGGTCGGATTACGCATCCTTTACTTCATTACATAGCCTTCTTATTTTGGTGTGGACTTACAGCCTTTCTGTTTCCGCAGTCTTCGCGGGGAGCCTGCCTTTTCTCTCCTCGGATCGGAAGAATCAGATAGCCAAAGCCAGGGCAAGGTCGGGGGAACTTCGCTCCTAGTCGGGTCTGATTACAGCCTCCAACCTTCACTGGTCCGGCCTCTACAAGTCGCAACCCCTTCCTACATCCTTTAGTAAGTTGCGGTTTATTCGCCTCTTAATGAAGTTGATGTCGCTTGCTCCGTTGCTGATTTATTGCTTCTCATGCAGGTATGGCCGAGGCATCTGGTTCCGGGAAGAGAAAGACAGCTGCACCCTCAGCCGGGGATATGCTGAGGACTGATCCGAAGATGAAGATCACTCGGAAGAAGTCGGTCGCACATGCCAAGGGGGGCACGTCTAGATCTGCCCCGACTGTAGCTACTCGGGATACAGCACTGGCCTCCGCTGTCCTTCCTTTGCCTGCTGCTTCCGCCGTGGTCGCCGGCCTTACCCTAGGGCCTGCCGATCTGATCCCAGCGAATGACACTCCGATCTCAACGACCGGGGCAACTGCTCCTGTTTCAACGACCAGGCAGCTGCTCTTGTTCCAACGACCGGGGCAGCTGCCTTTTCCATCCCTGCTATTGCTCCGACGGAGGTTCAACCTGCCATTCCCTTGGTAGCCTTCCCATCATCGTCCAATCGTGAGGAAGCTGTTCGGATGGTTGACGCCATGATTGATCCTCCTGTCGAGGAGACGGAAGCTGAATGCAATGTAGAGGACGAGAACCAGCCTTCTGCTGGTAGTAGGATCAGAGCTGGGGAGGCAGCGGGATCTGCTCAAGTAGGAACGAGCGGAGGAAGATTCAAGCCGGGCTACCACTTAGCCTGTCTGGTGCCTTGGGCAGCTAAGAATGCCCCGGAAGAGAGCATTGCATAAATTCTTGCGAGGTCGGACACTTCCTTTCTGAACGATCTAGCCTCCGTGTTCTACACGGTAATTCTCTCCACCTCTCTTGTTGACTCTCAGCTTGCTACTTTTGGGTATTTAATAGTTTTATTCTTTGTTCAGTCTGTTGCGAAGCTACTTTCGGTTCGCGAGAATATGCGGGAGCTTCAAAGGAAAGATGCCGAAGTAGAGAACATCCGGGCCGAAGCGGGTGCCATGCGGGAGGAGATTTCTTCTCTTCGAGCTGAGCAAGGCAAATTGCAGAAACAGCTCGGAGAAAGAAGGAGCAAGGAGCTACGCTTGCAGGGGCTGGTGGATCAGCTTGAAGCAGAGGGGTTCCGACTTCAGGAGGTCATAAAGGACCTTGAAGTCAGGGGTGATGCGGCAAAAACTGAGCTGACCCGTGCCAGGGTCCTTGCTGATTCCCTTGCCGAAGAAAATACCCGACTGGGTGAATCCTTGGAGCAGGTTAAGGTCGAGGTCACCGAAGAGAAGAGTCGTACTGTTGCTCAGGCAGTAGAAGCTCAGTGGGCTGAAAATGATGCTTCCTTGGGTGTCGCAATCTCTACGGCAGTGGAAGCGTATAAAACTTCGAAGGAGAGGGATGTCGAAGCCGCGAAGCTCTATGACCACGGGTATTACGAGTGTATCACCGCGGTCCAAAATTTGTACCCTGACCTTGACTTTAACTCTCTGCTGCTCGAGGATATTGGGGAAGAAGCCCCCGAATCAGCCCGCCCGGAACAAGCCCCTAGCTCCCAAGCGCCCCCTACTTTGTGAAGGATTTTCTTTTTTATTTTTTTTTTGACCGACCATAGTCGGCCTGTAATCATTTTGTTAACTCTGGACCCTATCAACTGACCCTCTGTGAGGGCTCTTTAATGCCAATTGAGCCCGTATTTTGTTCGTAATTGATCTTCAATCTGGTTGTTAGTTTTATCTAAATAGCTTTGGTAGCCGAGTCAGTTTTGTGTTCGAGTGGGGGAGCAACCTTTGTAGAAACTGGTCCGACCCCACTGCTGGGGAGTCGGATCGCCTCTTGGCTTTTTCTCCCTGGTTAAGGGGAGGTGCCTTTGTAGAAATTGGTCTGACCCCACTGCTGGGGAGTTGGATCGCCTCTCGGCTTTTTCTCCCCGGTTAAGGGGAGATGCCTTTGTAGAAATTGGTCCGACCCCACTGCTGGGGAGTCAGATCGCCTCTTGGCTTTTTCTCCCCGGTTAAGGGGAGATGCCTGTAGAAATTGGTCCGATTATGTAGAAGAAAACTTTATTGAGAGCCTTAAAGGCCAATCGCTCGAAGGTGTACATTCATTCGTGGCTCTACAGGCTTACTGCTCAGAGGTCTTCTCCTTAAGGATAATACACCTTTAAGTGTTCGGCGTTCCACGGATGGGGGAGCTGACGACCTTCAAGATCTTCCAGATGATAAGACCCTGGTTTTGTTGATCGGACCACCCGATAGGGCCCTTCCCAGTTAAGTTCGAACGGCCCAACACCTGGCTCAGTGGTGTTCTGAAAGACTCGACGAAGAACGAGGTCGCCCGGCATAAACCGTCTGGTTTTAACTTTGGAATTGTAGAATCAGGCGACCTGTTGTGTCAAGCGGCGGTTCGGAGTCTGGAAATGTCTCTGACTTCTTCAAGCAGGTCCAGGTTGGCCGCGATCTGCTTAGTATTTTGATTCTCTTCGAAATTTCGGACCCGAGTTGTAGGAAGTCCGATCTCTACCGGCACCATGGCCTCTGAGCCATAGGAGAGAGAGAAAGGGGTTTCCCCTGTCGAGGACTGGGCGGTAGTCCTATAAGCTCAAAGGACAAACTGAAGCTGCTCGGCCCAGTTACCTTTTGCCTTTTCTAGTTTTATCTTGAGATGATGTTTAATGACTTTGTTGACTTCTTCCACTTGCCCATTTGACTGCGGGTGTCGAGGCGATGAATATGCATTAATGATACCGAGCTCTCGGCACATGCCTCGAAACTTATCATTATCGAACTGTCGTCCATTGTCAAATACGATTGTTCGTGGAATCCCGAACCGGCAGATGATATTTTTCCACACGAAGTCAATCACCTTCTGCTCAGTGATTTTCGCCACAGGTTCAGCCTCGGCCCACTTGGTGAAATAGTCGACCGCCACAATAGCAAACTTGACCTGTCCCTTTCCTATGGGCAAGGGACCGATGATGTTGATCTCCCATTGGGCGAACAGCCATGGTCCGCTCATGGGAGTCATCTCTTTCGCTGGTCGTCTCGACAAGGCTGCGTAACGTTGGCATTTGTCACACTTTTGAACATAATCCTTCGAGTCTTGCTTGAGGGTTGGCCAAAAATACCCTTGATGGAGTATTTTTAGGGCCAGGGCTCGGCTTCCAGAATGGTTTCCATTCGTGAATTTCTCGGATCACGTAATCGGCTTCGTCTGACCGGAGACATTTAAGATATGGCTGAGAATGCCCCTTCTTGTATAAAACTCCGTCTAGTATGACGTATCGAGCCGCCCGGACCCTTAATCTCCTCGCCTCTAGCTTGTCTGAAGGTACCTCACCGGATGAAAGGTAATTAAAAATTGGGTTCATCTAGCTTGGAATAGCATTCACAGGATTGACCTTCTCTGACTGGCCGATGCTCGGATGTTCGATGAATTCGACAGGGACGAACCTCAGGATTTTTCCTTCAGAGGCTGAGGCAAGCCTTACAAGGGTGTCGGCCCATGAATTTTCTGCCCTGGAAATCTGCCGGATCGTGCAACTCCAAAACTTCTCAATTAACTTCCTTGCTTCGCCGAGGTAGGCGATCATTCTAGTTTCCTTGGCCTCGTACTCCGAGGAGATGTGGTTCACCACCAGTTGGGAATCGCTTCGGACTTGGAGGGTTTGGACTCTCAGACTTGCCGCTAACCTTAACCCGGCTAACAATGCCTCATATTCCGCTTCATTGTTTGATGCTTTGAATCCAAGCCTGATTGCGTATTGAATTGTTATGAAATCGGGTGCAACCAGGACGATTCCGACTCCTGCTCCCTTGATGTTGGATGACCCATCGACGTAGAGAACCCATCCTGGATCCGCCTCGGCCTCTTGACTGTTGAAAGGAGCGGGTGGAGTCGTTTCGACTTCCGTGTTTGACTCCTCCGCACTTGGGGTCGTAAACTCAGCGATGAAGTCACCCACGGCCTGTCCCTTAATTGCCATCCTTGGACGGAATTGGATGTCGAACTCTCCGAGCTCGATTGCCCACTTGGTCATCCTTCCTGACACCTCGGGCCTTTGGAGGACTTGTCTTAGGGGAGAGTCGGTCACTATGATGATGGAATGGGCCTGAAAATATGGCCGCAATCTCCGAGCCGAGACGACGAGGCAAAGAGCCAGTTTTTCCAGGGATGGATATCTTGTCTCGGCGGGTACCATGCTTTGCTAACGTAATATACGGGATATTGCTTGCCCCCAACTTCTCTGATCAGAGCCGAGCTGATTGTTGAGGTCGAGACCGCGAGGTAGAGGAATAGGGGCTCTCCTTCTTCGGGTTTAGACAACAGAGGGGGTGAACTCAAGTATTGTTTAAGTTGCTGGAAGGCCTGTTCGCACTTTGGCGTCCATTCTGCCTTCTTGTGGCCCTTCAACTGTTGAAAGAAGGGGAGGCATTTATCGGTTGCTTTGGAGATGAAGCGTCTGAGTGCAGCAACCCTTCCCGTGAGGCGTTGGATTTCCTTGATAGTCTTAGGTGAGTTCATGTCGAGGAGAGCCTTGATCTTGTCAGGGTTAGCCTCGATTCCTCGCTGACTGACTTGAAACCCAAGGAACTTTCCGGATTCGACTCTGAACACACATTTGGCAGGGTTCAATTTCATCTGATATTCTCGGAGGACACTGAACGTCTCTCCGAGGTCTGTGAGATGATCCGATGTTTTGATACTTTTTACTAACATGTCTTCAACGTAGACCTCCATAGTGCGTCCGATCTTCTTGGCAAACATTTGATTTACCAATATCTGATATGTTGCCCCAGCATTCTATAGGCCAAAAGGCATGACCCGGTAACAGTAAAGCCCCTTGTCTGTGACAAAGGTGATCTTCTGCCTATCTGAGGGATGCATGGCGATCTGGTTATACCCAGAATAGGCATCCAGGAACGAGAGCAACTCATGTCCAGCGGTGCTATTCACTAGTTGGTCGATCCGGGGTAATGAGAAGCTGTCCTTGGGACAGGCCTTGTTCAGATCTGAGTAATCTACATAGACTCGCCACTTCCCGTTGGATTTCTTCACGAGCACAACATTTGCTATCCAGTCGGGGTAATATGCTTCTTCCACGAAGCCCGCATTGAGCAGGACAGAGACCTCCTCGGTGATGGCTTCATATTGTTCAGCGTCAAATGGCCTTCTCTTTTACTTTACGGGTTTGTAATCTGGATCCACATTCAGTCTGTAAACCATAACGTCAGGGGAGATCCCTGGCATGTCAGCGTGTGACCATGCGAAGACATCTCGGTATTGCTTTAAGAAGGCCAACATCGCAGATCGATGCTCCGGATCTAATGACGATCCGAGCTGAACAGTTTTGCTCGGGTCATCTTCGTCGAGAGGCACCTTCTCTAGTTCTTCCAACGGTGAGCTCTCCACAGGTCCTCGGGGGTCTAAGGCGTTGATGGTGAGAGTTTGCTTAACTGCTCCTTTTTTTACCGCTATGGCGTAACACCTTCGAGCTTCTCGCTGATCGCCTCGGAGATAACCGATTCCGCCTTCGGCTGGGAACTTCATCATTAGGTGATAGGTTGAGATGACCGCTCTTATTGCATTGAGGGAGGGTCGGCCCAGAATGACGTTATGTACCAATGACACATTGACAACCAAGAAATCCACCAAGACGGTGACTTGATGTTGTCCTTCCCCCGTTGTAACCGGGAGGGAAATGGCTCATTCGGAGATTACTCTCTCTCCAGTAAAGCCATGTAAGGGAGTCTTCAAGGGTCGGAGTCGCGACCGTGGAATTTCCATCTTTTCAAAGGCCTTATAATATATTACGTCAGTCGAGCTTCCTGTGTTGACCAAAATGCGATACGCCTTATGATTTGCTATGGTCATGGTGACCACTAGCGCGTCGTCATGTGGATGCTGGATTCCGCGCGCATCGTCTTCCGTGAAGGTTAGACTACATGGACTGACTCGGAGCTCCTTGGTGGGCCACTCGGCGAGATGAACGTAATGTCCCGAGTCTGACCTCCGAGAATGAGTTTTTCGGGCCCTGTTAGAATCTCCTCCCCTGGCCAGGCCTCCGAATATTGTGCGGATTTCAGCGGGCTCTTTTGTGGGGTTACTGGGCTTTTCTTGCAGTCGATCTTCTCTCCAAGCGGACTTCTCTTTTTTCGCATAACGTCGTAGATGTCCCTTGTGAATGAGGGATTCGATCTCGTCCTTGAGGTCTACGCAATCGTCCGTATTGTGGTCATGATCTTGATGGAAATGACAAAACTTACGTTTATCTCGATGCTCTGAATCAGCCCTCATGCAGACTGGCCAATTGAGCCGTTTGTCTTCCCGAATGTCCAACAGGATCTGCTCGGTGGACGTGTTGAGAGGAGTGTAGGAACGGAATTTCCCCTCCGGCTTCCGACTCGGTCGTGGATTGCGGGGAATGCGGTCGTTCGCTCCTCTGGAAGGATGTGGTTCTTCGTTCCTAAGCCTCTTCCCCTTATTGGCCGAATCGGTTACTTGTATCTCTTTCCAAGCATTAGTGAATTCCTCGGCGTTGGTGTATTTCTGAGCTTTTGCCGCGAAGTCCGAGAATGTTTTCGGTGGGTTCTTCCCAATGGAGAAAGCGAACCGCCCTTCCTTTAGACCGCTCAGTATTGCGGCCAACGCCATTTTATCATCGTAGTCTTCAACTTGTAGCGCTTCCTCGTTGAAATGGGCAACGTAATCTTTCAGTGATTCTTTCGGCCCTTGCTTAATAGTAAGCAAGTGGGTATTGAGTTTTCGGTTTCTCTTACCGCTTATGAACTGGGTCAGGAATAGCCGACTTAACTCTGTGAAGGAGTCGACAGAGTTAGGTTTGAGCTGTCGGTACCAACTCCGAGTGGATCCCGCAAGGGTTATTGAAAATCCCCTGCACATTATTGCATCCGTTGCCGTCTGGAGTTGCATCCAGGAACGATAGGCTTCCAGATGCTCGGACGGGTCCCCAGTTCCTAAGTACTGGATGACGGGAGGAATCCGAAACCTCTGCGGCATCACCTCCTCCATGATGGTGGAAGTGAAGGGGGGCTCGGTCTCTTCCATCATGGCTTGGACCGTAGCGGGAACCGTTGACAGTTGCTGCTTCTTTTCCAGAGTCCGTAGCTTGTCGTTGAATTCCGCAAACCGGGCTTCCCAGGGATCTGTATTTTCTGCGATAATCTCTGAAGCATCTCCCATTTCACGAGTCCTTCTTTCCCTCCTCTGCTCCAACCGATGACGGAGATCGTAGGCGCTAGAGCCGAAGTGATCGAACGGTTTGTGGGTGCCCGAGTGGCGGTGTTCCGTGATGAGACTCTGGCTTGCACAGGATGATTTTGACCCGAGAGCGGCACCCGAGATTGTTGGGGTGCCTCGTATCTCACACTCCTTGGTACAGAACGAGTCTCTATGTATAGGCCGACGGGCTCGAGATCAGGGTTCCCCTGGATTGGGTGCAGTTGTGGATCCATTTGCTGCTTCATTCTATTCACTTCATCACGCAGGGCCTGAATTTCACTCTGCATGGCTTGATACTTGCTCGCTCAGTTACGAGAGCGCTGTGAAGGCCCCGGCGCGGACTCAACATGAAGGGGTGAAGAAGATCGTGTCTGCTCATTTGGCTCCGGTTCTGCAGCCACGGCTTTCTTCTTCCTCGCCATTGGATTTGAGGGACAGGAATTTAGATTTTCGTACCAGTTTCCCACAGACGGTGTCAAAAAATGTTGAGGTCGAAATTTGGTCCGTTCTCCTCCTAATCTTATCCGCTAACTACAATCATCAAGCCCTGAACCTGCGCACTAACAGTGAACAAAGGAGACCCTGGCTCGACCGGGGGACCCTCCGATGCCTAAGTCAGGACACGGGAATCTGGGTCTAATTGAAGAGTTAAGAGGAGAGTATTCGATATTGCGTACCTATAGACATGGAATGATGGACTATTTATACCTAACGGCTGAATGGTCTGAATCCGACAATCTCGGCACGATTAGGGGGATTCCCGGATCGTGGAGATATGATACATGATCTGTAGATCGTGCCAAGCGCGTAATATGTATAACCGGACGAAGTTTTCGGCCACGTATAACCGTGGCAGTTGCCTTATTTGATGCATGAAATCGTGATGCCTACTCGGCTCGGCTCATTTACGTAAGTATCATTGGTTCGCTTCCCATCGGGCTCGGACGATACATGCATCCGAACTGATATCTCGAATGTGACCCCGAGGCGAAAGCTTTGATATGGATGGGATTAGGCTTTGTTGTCCGATCGGACACCAGATTCTATCCCGACCTATAGTCTCGAAATGAAGGCCTTTCAAATGTTACACCTCTTCGGAACGCTTCAAATCAGATTAGACAAATGAGGCCTCGGGCGTTGAGAATACTAGTCGGCTCGATCTGATGCTTCGTGCTCGGACCTTAAGCAGACTTGGATCTTCCCATAACAATATCTACACTTTGTCCATCTATTTTATCAGATAATTTTAAGACTTAACCCAAAATAAAGCATATCCAGAGATCAAATAGACCGTAGTACTGCAGTAAATAGCTTGAATTGAACTTCCACCTTTGAAAATTTTTTGAGGGTCACTGAAGTTTTAAATCAAGGTTATATTTGTGTTTTCCCTTCATCCATCCATGTCTATATGTCTATATGATCTTATGAATATGTTGGATGACAAATAAGCATCGTTGTAAAGCATAGCAAGGTTTAAACCGTGAAAAATCATTATTCCCACTTTTTCTAATGGTATGATCAACTTGAGATTTGGATATGCTTTAATTTCGGGCTCAACGCTTGGGCAGAGCACGGAATAAACAGAGTGGAAAAGCCATGCACATTCACAGTGGACCCAACTGAGGGGAACGGATTGGCTACTCCCCCTGACACCAGCCCCGTGGCTGGTGGTCGGTGCTCTGTGGGCCCAACCATGACGTATATGTTTCATCCTTTCTGTTTATTCATTTTTACGGATCATTTTATGGCTTGATCCCAAAAATGAGAGGTATATAAATCTCAGGTTGACCACACCACATGAAAACAATAGTGATTGGACATCCATCATTAAAATCCTCCTAAGGCCCACTGTACTGTTTATTTGACATCCAATAGGTTGATTAGGTCATACAGCCCCAGATGAAGGGAAAAAACAAAAATCATCTTGATCCAAAACTTTTATGCCCCAAAATGTTTTTTAATGGTCGACGCTGATTCAACACTGTTTCCTGTAATGTGGTCCACTTAAGATTGGGATATAACTTGTTTTTGTTCTCATAACATAAAATGATCTGTGTAAATTGATGGACGGCATGGATGAAACACATACATCATGGTGGGGTCCACGCACTGACCACCAGCCATTGGCTGGTGTCAGGGGGAGTAGCCAATCCGTTTCCCAACTGAGTTTACTCAATAAGGTCTTCGCTCAAAGAGGATGTTGAAGGGGTTTAAGCAGCTCCCCCAGCGCACCTGTAGAAGATCATGCTTTCATGATTGTTCATCGTGTAGGAACCATGGTGGGCCAAACAAAAGAATACGGGAGTTACACTCATCCATTGGGCCAAAATTTGGAGGTGGAAAATGGACGGTCAGAAAAGAAAAGGGGTCGGCTACTTGTCTACCTAGAATTGAATGGTATTGAATTGTATTAGATGGGATTAACATGGCTATTGCATAATAATTGCACGTCTAGAAATACTGTGGCACTGTAGCTATCAGTCTCATGTTTGAGATACAATTCTTGTTACGGGACAAAACCGGACTAAGTCAAATCAGCGGACAATGGAATTGTTATCAAGAAACCAAATTCACAATGGATGTCCTTCACTTGTACGCATACATAACCGGATTGTCACGTGTAAACAGTGTATACGAATGGACGGCATGGATAGCAGATGGCTGGCATGGATAAACACATGCATCATCGTGGGCCCAATAAATTTCAAAATCCACAACAATCCTAATGTATTTTCATCGGACAAAATGCAATTCCATCCCACCCAATTCCTAAACTTTCCCATCCTCTCCCAATGCTGGATGGAATTGCAGGGCATCGAATGCAATTCTATCCCACGTCGTGCACGGATAGATGGACGACGAGGATCGCCCACACTTACAAGGGTGACCCTTGGGCTCAGTCGCGCGAGTCTCCTCCTCCATCCTCCGCACGAATAATTACGAGGTGCTGTGTACGAATCTTTACGCAGTGGACGCGGACTGAGAAAAGTGAGCGGGACGGATGAAACGGACGCGGATTGAGTACTACCCCACATGTCCCAAGCTCGGCACAGTCTCGGGCTACGAGGGTCCCACCGTATTGTACGGGTTTATCCATACCGTCCATTCATTTTTTTATATCATTTCAGAGTATAATCTCAAAAATATGATAGATACGAGGCTGAAGTAGTGTACACACTGGCAATTGAACGCCTATATTAAAAATTTCTTGGGAGCCTTAAAAATTTTGAATCATGCTTTGTTTTGCCTTCATCCAGCTCTATGCAACTATATGAACAGGTTGGATAACAAATAAATATCACAGTAAATTTTAGAAAGTCTTCAACGTTGGGTGGGCGTCATTACCACCATTGCTGACTGGAGTGTGGTCCTGTTGAGCCTTGATCTACTTCAATTTATAAGTTTTTATTCCAAAGTGATACGAAAAATTAGATGAACGGTGTGGATAAATCCATACATCACTGTAAGGCCCCTTAGACTCAAGTCTGTTATTAGGTCGGGAGAGGCAGGGTTATTTAGGGGTGTACACGGGTCGATCTGGGTCGAACTGGGCTTAGCCCGGCCCGGCCTGGTCACTGGCCACACCCAGCCCGAACTCGGCCCGGCCCGGTCACCGGGCCAACATGTCCAGCCCGAACCTGGCCCGGCAGTAATCGGGCGAGTTCGGGCCGAGTTCGGACCAATTTCGAACTTTCGAATTCGGGCCAATTTCGAACCTGAGTTCGAGCCAGTTTCTCATTTAGCTTTATCATACTTAGTGGAGAAATGTTCACATACAATGTTATGGTGCGGCCCACCCTTTCCAACGGCTTGGATTTTTTAACAAAAGTGATACATTAGCTCACGATGATGATTGGCGTAGAATGAAAGGTTGCAAGTGAAAGTCCATGTACAATGTTATATGGGAAGGGTGAACATTTCTCTAATGTAAAATAGCATTATCCACGAATCAGGACTGTTGATGCATCATGACATGACGAACCTACTACAACCTAGTGGGGCACATGATACGGAGATCCATATCGTTGATTTAGTTTATGAAAGGGGAAAGGGACGGGTGGGGTTAGGTTATAAAAGGGGAAAGGGATGGGTGGGGTTAGGTTATGAATACACACACACACACACACACTCAACCGGGTCGGACCAGGTCGAGCCAAGTCGAGTCGGGTCGAGTCGAGTTTCGAATCGAGTCGGGCCGAACTGGGCCCTATCCGAACTCGGCCCGAACTCAGTTTCAAGCTAAGAAAAATGGTCCGTCTCGACCCGAACTCAGTTTCGGGTCGGGCCGAGTCGAGCGAGCTAACCGGGCTAGCCCGGTTTGTGTACACCCCTAGGGTTATTACACCATCCGGACGCGGATGATACGCGGCGAGTTCCGCGTCTTCGACTTATCAGTAGGGGACGCGGATTCAGTGAATCCGAAGAAGCAAGGAACACTGTAATTTCCCACGACGACTTAGCTAGAAACGGACAGTCACGGGGCTCTATGGGGACAGTCACGGGGCTCTATGGGGCCACCGTGATGTATATATTTTGTTCATCCTGTTTAAGCTATTTTTACAATCAGTTTAAGCTCTCTATCTAGTTTTACAATCAGTTTAAGGCATGAGTCCCAAATGGGATTAAACTCACTGTTGAAAAATTCTCAAGGGGCTCCGAAGTTATGAAGCTGATATTTATGTTTTCCTTTCATGCAAGTTTATGAAGGGTTTTTTTTTTTTTTTAATGCTGTCCATTTATTTTGACATATAATTTTAAGACATTAACCAAATTAAAGCCAATCAAAGGCTCGAGTGAGTGGACAATATTGAAGATAGCAGTGAGAATTGAACTCCAACTATTGAAAACGTCCTAGAACCCACTATGATTTTTTATTTGCCATCCATCTTGTTCATAAGGTCACCTAGAGCTAGATGAACGAAAAACATAAATACCACTACCAACTTGATCCAAAACCTCCATGGCTACCAAGAAGTTTTAGATGGTAGGCCTTTAATCCTCATTTCTTCCTGTGGTGTGGTCTACTTGAGCCTTCGATCCATCTCTTTTTTTTAGCTAATTCTTTAAAATCATCTAACAAAGTAGAAGAAAAATGTAGATAAAACATACGCATCATGATGGGCCCCATACAACTAGGTCCTGGTGGGGGTAGTACCAAATTTGCATCCTTAATTGGGCTACATGTTTTATCCACGATATCCATCCATGTTTCCATATCATTATACAGCTTGATCCAAAAAATGAGGGTAGTTCTAAATCTCAGGTGGACCACATCACAGGTAAGCGACAACAGTTAAATGTCCACCATTAGAAACCTCCTAGGCCCATTGTAATGCTTATTTGACATCTAATTGGTTAAGTAGGTCATGCATACCTAGAAGAAGGTAAAAATACAAATATCAGCTTAGTCCAAAACCTTTGTATCACCAAGAAGTTTTCAAACGTGGGCATTCTATCAACACTCTATACTACAATAAAGTCCACTTAAGATTTGGATCTATCTCATTTTTTGGTTCATGCTGGTTCCTAATGGGACCACTGGTAGCTAAACTGCGTCCAATCTAGACATGGATTGCATTAGCGTAGCACACTCAGTGGTGTGTAAGCGTGGTAAAGTTTTGTGGCCCAAACGTTATCTTCGATGTATCCACACGGTTCATCTATTTTAGCAAATAATTTTATAGAGCATAGGCCCAAAAATTCTAGGTCCATGTGACCTTACGAAAAGGTTGGATGTCAAATAAATATTATGGTGGGTACCTCTAGGAATGTTTCGTTGTTGCCAATGCTTTCCTGTGTGTGGTCCACTTAAGCTTTGAATTTATTTAATTTTTGGACTCATTTTTTAAAATGAGGCAAAATAGAGAGACAGTGTGGATATAATACATGCATCATGGCGGGCAGATAGGTCTTTGCCACGTCAATACACTACCAAGGTTGGTGGTGTGTGAATCTTGCCAAGTCTCAGTCGTCGGCATTGTTAGTCTTCTTGTCGACCTCATGAGTGCACGGACTAAGGGCAGGAAATGAGTTCAGAAGACACGACAGATGGACGCCGAGGATCGCTCCACGCGTACAAAGCTGACCCGTTTGCTTCAAGTCGCCTTTTTCTACCTCAGTTGCGTGTATCGTCCTCTATCCTCTTCACGAATAATCACGAGATGCAGGGTATGATTATTAGGCCAGTGGACGCGAGTTGAGAAAAACAGCTTTTTGATACTCTCCAAGAATGCCATGGACGTGGATTGGGAACAACCCCCGCCTATCCCGAGCGTGGTCCAGACAGGGCTCTGAGGGGCCCACCGTGATGTTTGGGTAATTATCCACGACGTCCATCCATTTTGCCGGTTCATTTCAATGCATGAGCCCAAAAATGAGGTGAATTCAAATCTAGGTAGACCACATGAAAACAGTTGTGATTAAACACCTACAATTAAAATCTCACTAGGGCCTATTGAAATGTTTATTTACCATCCAACCTCTTAATTAGATCACACAAACTTAGATGAAGAGATAACACATATCAACTTGATCCAAAACTTCTGCAACTCCTGTAAAGTTTTCAATAGTAGACATTCAATCTTAACTATGTGATTCACTTGAGCCTTGAATATGCTTCATTTTTTAGCTTATACTCTAAAATGTCATAACAAAATGAATAAATACTGTGGATAAAACTCATACATCACTCTGATATGATGAAGCCCCTACTTGTCAAACTCGATGTTTGTGAAGAAAATGCATAGGGTCCTGCTAATGTTAGCATATGAACTCAAATATAAGGCAAAAATACCTACCTTTGAAATATTTCCAGGTCCCTTGTGATGTTTATATGTCATCCATGCCATTCATAAGATTATTCCTATGTACAAAATTATTAGCCATGTGGAAAACCTGTGGCCCCATGAATATTTCAACCATGGACATTTAATCTTCGCTGTTTTCTATTGTGTGGCCCACTTGGGTTTTGGATTTGTCTCATTTTTAGGCTTGTATTTTCTCACAAACATTATAATGGGCACATATAGCTTTCCAAGGGGCGCAAGAATTTCATGACAATCTAGGTCATCAAACGAAAAGTAGACACCGGGTTCCGGCATCTTCAACCTATTAATAAGGGATGCAGATCCAGTGAACCAATGGGTACCATACATTTTCGTGGGGTGGGATTAATTTGATTAGGCCACATGTCACTGTCAAAGATAACGTTCACAAAACATGGTTGAAAGTTATTAGGTTATACTCAACTATGGACCATCTATGACAGTAACTTTTTTTTTTTTTTTTTTTTTGAAATTTATAAATTGCATCTGATGCTCGTGTTTTCTATGACAGTAACTTGCAACCTAATAAAATCCTACCAAAATAAATCATGATTAAACACACGTGGATTTCTTGCAACAGCCCCAATGTGGATGGTAAGAGGTAGGTGTTTGCAAAGCTTCATTTACATTGGAAATATTTTGCATGTAAAAGCTGTGTGGCCCACCCTGGTGTATGTCTTATCCATGTCTTCCACCCTTTGTGCCAGCTTATATTAGGGCTTCCATAAAAAAAATGAGGCAAATCCAAAGCTCAAGTGGACCACACCACAGGAAACAATGTAAATTGAAATTCTAGTGTTGAAAACTTCTTGGGGGCAAAGAAGAATTGGATCAAGCTGATATTTGTGTTTTCCATTCATCTAGGTCCATGTGATCTTATGAGCAGGTTGGATGAGAAATAAACATTATTGTAAGCCCTACAAAGGATTTATCTTTCAACGGTGAACATCATGGGACCACTTTCTCTCATGGTGAGGTCCACTTGAGCTATTGGATCATGTTTAATTTTTTAGCTCATGCCATAAAATGAGCTGGCAGAATGGATGAACGGCATGGATAAATCACAAACATCACAGTGGGATCCACATATTTTACTCTTGGTTCTGGATGACATGATCCCTTGTCGGCATTCGTTGAAGTGAATCCCATTTCTGGAGGTGTAATTGCTTACCTCTTTTTCTCTCCTTTCAAATGGTTTTTGCCCTTCATATTGTTATACATTTACATTTACACTTATTAAAAAGACACCCCTACGAGCAAAAAACACCCGGCTTCAATATTGGGTTGAACTGGTAGGGTCCACCTCCCGAGCCACCTTTGTAGCTGGTTAGGCCCAACTAAATGGGTAGGGGTTTGGGCTAGGTATAAGTTTGGGCCATTGATGTGTTGGGCTTAGATTTAGTTGAGGTGGGTCAAGGTACAGATGAATATTTTATGTATATATGTATTCATTCACCCAACTAAGTTGTGCAGCCTTAGCCTCAAATTTCATTCTTAAAATTGAATTACGCGTGCTGGGTTGGATTGGGTTGGGTTGGGTCAGCCACCGGTCGGGTCAGGTCAGGCTAAATAAATTTTAAGTGGAATGGGAGGGTTAGATGGTCATGGACCATGGATCCAATTTGGGCTAGATTTTCTGGCCCGCTTACTAAGTGGCGTGGAATTGTGTTGACCCTGACTACACATGAACCCATTGCCACCCTTACTGGGGTCATTCTGCTCACCATCCAAAAGAGTCAGTACCACTCCCAGAAGCACTGGCAGTGCAAAACTAGGGCTGTTAATGGGTACCCGGATCTGCGGGTAATGAATGAACCCAAATCATTTTTTAATGAGCCTGGTCTGGGTTTTTGGACCCATCTAGAAATCAGGTTGGGTTCAAGTCTCATCTTTTGAGACATGGTTAAATCTGGGTCTAGTCAGGTTTAAGTTGGGTCCATTAACTTGTACTTGGTTAAAATTAGGTTAAGGTAAATAAATTTAATTTTATCAGTGAGACAAACCATTATACACCATGCATGTGTAAAGAAACACGTGTGGCAATCTATCCATCCATTGGGTGACCATTTTAGGATCACAATCACTCTACATCAGGCACACATGGGGTACTTACACCCATGCACATGTTCTTGCATGTTGTTTAATTTGTTACAGCCTGCAATTGATATGGTGCTGGAGTTGTGCCCTTAAAAACTAATGTAAATCTTATCAATACTATAAACCATGGGCCACCTTGTTTAGATCACCAGAGAAAATAATCATACTGTCCAAACAATTGGGTGGAGATGGAACAAGTCATCGGCTGTCGCAATATTCACTAGTCGTTGTTTTCTCCCACCATTAACAAACATAAAGAAAATTAGGGCCCAACGAATTAATGGACGGTAAGCCAGTGTCCCAGACGTCTGCGTCCATACCAAGGTTTTAGACATCGACAGCAAAAATCTCTCTCTCCTAACCTGAGCCTGGAAATTTTGTCTGGGCTCAGGCTCAACCTAACCTGACCTGAAAATTGATAAAATCCCTACTTCAGATTTGAATGTTCCTAATCTATACGTTCATGAAGTGGGCCACACATGCACAAATAAATAAATAGTTAGAGGAAACAAATCAATGGTCTACATACAAGATACACAGGTTGCCTAATCAAGTACTCGAATGGAAAATTTGTGAGATATAAGACATGTACATGTGAAGTCAGATCGGGCTGAGCTAGGCTAAAATATATGACTCTGAGCAGGCCTGAAAATATATCAGGCCATGTATGCAGGGCCAACCCACCCCACGGACCAAGCTAGTAGATGCAAGCCAGGTCTGAAACCAGGTCAACCTCGTTGGACTGGGCAGGGCTTTCCTAGGTTAGTCTTCTTTGATCTGGATTTGCGTTGTACGTGCTTAAAGACTATGGGCTTATTAGTCTATTTTTCGTTTTTGTTTTTTTTTTTTTTAAATTTTTTTTACATACACACGCAGTATAGACATGCACACAAACCCCCACACTCACACTCTAGTGGGATTTCACCACCTATGGGTAATCAAACCCCAGAAGTCGTGTTGAAACTCTTGGGGTACCACCGAGGCAAGGATCTATTCTATAGGATCCTGACCCTTGCTCGGGTGGTAGACTCTAAGGAGTTTCAACACCCGGTCAAGGGTTCGAGTATCCATAGGTGGTGAAATCCCACTAAGGTGTGAATGTGTGGGGGTGTGTGTGCGTGTGTAAAAAAAAAAAAAAAAAAAAAAAAGATAAAAAAAAAAGGATCCATTCTATATTTGGCTAAAGATGAATGCATGCTTAGATAATATTTTAGGTTGATGACATTATACAAATAGGAAATGACATGGAATCATTTTAAATGACTCTCTATTCACCCAAAACATAGGTATAGAAATGGATCTTGTAAGAGGCGATCAACCCACCTGGCTCCATTAATTTACAAGTTCGACAGTCGAAATTTAAAATAAAAAAAAATGCTGAATGGGGCCCATTTCTACCAATCTAGTTTTGGGTTGTAACTTAGTTAAAGCAGGTTCCACAACTTTGACTGTTTACTTCAAGCTAATTAATGGCATATATATAATTTTTGAGTGCTTGTGTATGGAGCATCACACACAGCCAGACTATTGAATTACTCCTCCACGTTACAAATGGTTCAGGTCTGGCCAAGCCGGCCAGGGCTTAGCAATCTGCTCATGGGTGGGACCCAGATGATTCATCTCGGATCATGGGACCCCCTCCGGTCTAGATTATCGAGCCTGTTAGTAAATAGGTCGGGCACATTGGAGGAAGGTAGTATCCCAAAATCATTGGTTATGTTTTAGTCATGGGTTCAAGTCACCATCGGTTGCTCATTGCTCACTATCTACATGTCTACATACTGTTAACATCATGCATGCGTACGTGTCATTTCTCATTAATCAAATGTTGTATCATGCGTGTCACTGTTCATTGTTCATGACCACCATTAATCAAGTGTCGGTTCCATTTCGTCCTGTTGTAAAAAATGTCGTCAATTGTCCACATTCGGTGAGTGAAATTAGATGGTTAACATATGTCATTTTGAGGCAATGGTCCATCCTAGGGGCCATGTTGGATTTTTATCGAATGGAATGAAATTTAAAAGGTTTTTCAAAAAAATTCAGATTTTAATTAACTCTAAAATCCCTGACTTGATAATTTCATATTTCTATAAAACCAAAACCTATAACCAATGGTTTACTTTTACCCAAATGAAGCACGCAATGAAGAAATATGAACCAATGGCGACATTGATTTTTCAATGTAGGAAATCTCTCCCTAGTCTATTTCAAATAGAGGGAGAGTGAGAGCTCAAAATGAGCTATGTGGTAGGGCTAAGGAAATATAAAGTTTAAGTTTTCTTTCATGATAGGATCTCATTTATAAAGGAGAGATTAGACTTTGATCAAAAGTATTGATACACCACCACCATACAGTTTTTCACAATTCCTATACAAAATGGGAACATGTGATATGTTTATATATCCACGAATGTATATCATATTCAATCCTTTTACGGTCATGGTAGTGGACGGTTACAGTCATCCAGTATTGGGTCCAACAAAAAAGACTACTTGATAAACCTCTGATCTCATCTCTATCATAAAAACGTGCCTAAAAAACCAAAGAAATCCTTATTGGCCCATGCAAGGATCAATAGACCCTGATAGATGTACTCCACCACCTACTTTTATTGGACACATTATAGCCTAGAAAAGTGAGCTAAAGTACATGCAACTAAGATCCCAGCCCGTGTGCATCCTTTAGGCTAGGGATTAATCAAGTTCAATGCATCATCACGTATGAGATAGTCTTTGGCAAATGGTTCTCTAAGCTACTGACCTAATCTTGATCTAACAATGCAAGTGCCTAATAGGTCCAACAAAATCTTGTATCGATGGCTCATTCACACTCTCATGTGGGGTAGGACAATTAAAAGTATACTGACACCAAATCGGGTCCAATGGTCGTTGAGACTTTTTATCCTAACCCAAGTTAGACATTTCACAATAATTACCATATCTTTCATTATGTAATGACCACAAGCTTGTCTTAAATCTTTGGTTAACTTGGTTCAATAATCAAGTGGGCTGCTAATTAAAAAATAATAATGCATCATTTAAAGACACTTGTAAGCAATTCACTTTCAACATACACGTGCAGTTTAAAGATACTCATTGGATTCTAGATCATGTTTCAATCATCCAAATCATATATATAGTGAAATTTGTGCTAGATGAATGATACTTCAAAGAAAATTCATATAAAGAATTATTTTAAACATTTGATCATTTAACTCTTTTTCTTACTATGCTACTCCTAGCCTAGTCTCGCCCTGCAAGGCTAGGATCAAGGCTCTTTTAGCCCGATTAAGGTGAGCTAGGGATTAGGGAACAAGAGCCAAGCTAGATCTAAACGTTTAACCCTAGGCTAGGTCATCAACATCCCCATTCCACCCATTGTGGAATTATGCTCTGAAAAACCAATATGAGCAACCCACTAGCCATTTGTATTTGATAGTAATGATCTTAGCCAATCATATTGATCAAGTATACTATGATCTTTGCCAATCATAATGACCAAGTATCCTAAGTGGATATAGATTGCTATGCCTTAATCTGTGGTGATATTTTAAACATACATGAACATAGGTCTGTAGATAAAATGTCTGTTTGGTTGTCCTTCAAAGCTTGGAAATCCTAATTAAGAAAGAGTTATAATCCATTGATCTTAGTACCTTATTATCCCATAACCATCTAACGAGTTTTAGAATAGACTTGCGCTTTATTGCATTTACACAATGTGGATATGAGGGGATTGTGATGAATTAAGATGAAAGGTCTCTACCATCGGGCATGACTTTGAGTTATGTGCTTTTGCCCTACCCCACATGGGGTATGAGTATTCCCTTAATACAAAATCTTATTTTAGATCTATTGGGCACTCGCATTAGTGGATCGATAAGTCACATTTGAGGGCTGATTTGCCCAGATTATGATTGATTTGAGGGTGTATTGGAATCTGATTATTTCTTAGACGTAATGATGTGCAAGGCTGAAGGTCTTGATCATATGTATTTTCGCTCTATTTATGAGATTAATATATGGTCAATAAAAGTGGTGTGGCTAGGTACAACTATCATGGTTTGCTGATCCTCATATGAGCCTATAAGGGATCCACTAGCTTTATACACATATGGTTTTATATGAGAGATTAAAGTTCACGAAGTGATTTTTCTATTAGGCCTAGCATTCAAAAAGATCTTATAATATTTTACAAATATTTGAGCCATTAAAAATATTTTAATCACACTCGATGATAATTTGATAGTGATGGTACACTTTGTTCTACTTGGAAAATGATTTTTTAATGGATGGACATGACAATAGAAGAATTGGATTAGATACACGTGCATAGATAAGATAGAATATATATGATTTCATATTAAAGGGTACATGAATGTATGGTGCATCCTCTCAACTCTACATTGGGGCTGATCACATGAAGGCTGTCAACTTCCCTTCGATTGTGATAGATGAGGGAAAATTTTCCTACTTCATGACATCCTTATCAATAAAGTCCAATTTTTGTGTTGCATGTGTTCAGCTCAAATAAAATATAAACAGTTCATATATAATTAGGTATTATATCTCGAGACACTTGGAGCTAAATAACAAATTTTGATTTTTTGAAAATGTATTAAATTCCACTACATGTCATGAAGTAGGAAAATTTTCCTACTTCATGACAACCTTATCAATAAAGTCCAATTTTTGTGTTGCATGTGTTCACCTCAAATAAAATATAAACAGTTCATATATAATTAGGTTTTATATCTCTAGACACTTAGAGCTAAATAACAAATTTTGATTTTTTGAAAATGTATTAAATTCCACTACATGTTGGAAGTCCCAACATCAATTTAACCAGCAGCAGCATACATTCAACTGAAAAGGGTAAAGATTGGTTAGTTAAGATCTTATTCCACCTGGATGGATTTTTTTTAAAAAAATTTATAACAAGTTCCATCCATGTGGGGTTCATCAGACCAAAACTCTGGTACCCTAAACAATGGGCCACCTTCATGTCCAGACTGGAGAAAACGATGGTAACGTGCAAACAATCGAGTGAATATGGCACAAGTCATCAATGGTACAAGATCAAGGGAGTATCAGCTATCGCAATATTCTTTAGTCGTTGTTTTCTCCCTCCCACCATCAAGAAACATACAGAAAATAAGGGCCCGACGAATTAATGGACGATGGCCCACTGACCCAGACGTCTGCGACCATGTCATGGTTTTTGACATTGACAGCGAATATCTCCCTCCTAACCAGAAGAAAAAAGTAATATAATATAATATAATATAAGGAGATCCTCTTGGTCAATAGGCGTCGGTTACTGGTAATGAAAAGACTTTGATACTCTGGTGTATGGATGATACGCAGGCACTTAGGAATTAATTCAAATTGAATATGTGGCATCAACTAAGTCAAATTAAACCACCCAAATTATGATTTTCAGGCTTAGATGTCTCATGAGACAAAAATTACGTTTATTTGATTGCCTGACGATTGGATTAGTACAGATTCATTGGACGGTGAAAGATGAAAAGGATCCAACAGTCCTATTTCAACAAACAAGCTGTCCTAATCAGAGGTACTTATGACGGTTTAATCAATCTGATTTTGGGAGTACTGCGCTCAAGGAAGGAGATTGTTTCTGTGGGGCCCACCGTAATGTATGGACTCTATCCACGCCGTCCATCCAATTTTTTTATATTATTTTAAGGTATGAGACCAAAAATGAGATAGATCTAAGGTTCAAGTGGACTACACAATGAGGATTAAAAGTTTAACATTAAAAACTTGTTTGGAGCGGTAGATGTCTTGATAAAGCTGATATTTGTGTTTTCCTTTCATCCAATAGCTATGTGATCTTATGAATAGATTGGATGGCAAATAAACATCATGTTGGGCCTTAAAAAGGTTTCAATGATGGCTGTCATTATCACCACCGCTTCCGGTGGTTTGGTCCACTTAAGGCTTGGATCTGTCTCATTTTTGGGTTCATTCCCTAAAATGATATGTAAAAATGGATGGACATCATGGATAAAACCTATACATCACGGTGGGCTCCACAGAGCCACTGCCGAGTCTTTCTTGGCGGGGCCAGGACGAAATCCGCTTCCAGAGCTCTACCGTTAGTCAGTTAAGCTGTTGTTACCTTGTGTACAATTTCAAAGTGCCCATGTATCAAAAGCATCATAAACTACCCTAGGTTTTGCACATAATTCATGTTGTATTTTCTCACAACTGAGGCTCTTGATCTGCAAATCCTGACCGTTGACTGTTCTGCCACGCCATGGATGGCCCATGCCCCAAAAATCTCATCAATATATCAGATCACGTACTTGTTTCTGTGGCATTCAAATAGACCGTTGAGAAGAGTAATACAGCAACATCCACGACTGTAAAGGACAACCGAAACCAGTAGCTGGGGTCTTCCAATCTATTACATTGCGACAGTAGACCAATGGTCCAGATTAATGAACCATGGGCCCACTTATCAAAACTTTAAAAAAAAAAAAATAAAAAAAAAAAAAAAAAAAAAAAAAGAAGCTAAGTATAATGTGCATAACCTGTGGTGGAGAATCCTACAAATCTACTAGTCAGCAGTGTAAAATGTGAAAATCATGGCATTGGAATCCCATCGTACACATGGTACATGCATATATAATTGGACCCGCCGTTCAAGGACTGAAGGTCGGTGGATGAGAATCTCAAAACCGTGTGGGAGCTTTTCAGACGGTTGCACAGTGAACAGGTTATGGTGTGGGGCCCACTTACAGTACAAATGGCCATATGGCAGGTGAATCCTAAATCTGGACCATCTAACAGGAGATGTCCGTTAGACAACCATAAACAAGTTCGGTTGGTTTGGGTCGGGTTAGGTCAAAACCCATCAAACCCATTAACTTTAAACCTGACTCACCTACGACTCCACTCCGGCGGCTTGTGAACTAGAAGAAGTCAGGCCAAGTCGCTGAGTCAAAAACCATGGCCTCAACCATGCCCAAACCATCTTGGAAGAGGTTGAGAATTTCCAAACCGATCCCAGCCTGATCCGACCTAAGTTTGGATTGGGCCAGATATGTATGGGTTGAGACTGACCCAATTTCGAACGAAACAAATAGACGGCTAGGATCGCATCTGTGGGATGTTTATCTACCGTGGATTGCCCACAATAGAAGTGATCTCACTACCCAAACCAGTAAATGGACAATTAAAAGTTGATGATTGTCTACATCCAAAGAGTAGAAATCATCCATTAATGGGTTGATTGGGACTGTTAGGCAAGGTGGAAGTTTCAGGCTACGGACCGTCCACGGTGAGGCCTACAATTGGACAGTTGTTAGTAGGCTGCTCAACTGTATAAAATCCCTTGGGACATGGTCCTGTAACCAACGGTCGTGATCAATAGCTGGCACGCCTGTTGGTTATCGCGAGGCGTTGCTACTTTAGGTGTCCTGATATCTCCTCCCGAGTGGGAAACCAAAATCTCAGGGAAACGGATCGGCTACTCACCCTGCCACTAGCCAATGGCTATGGTCATCTTCCGTGGGCCCCACCATCATGTATGTGTTTCATCCATGCCGTTCACCCATTCTTCCAGATCATTTTATGGTATGATACCAAAAATGAGGTTGATCAAAATCTCAAGTGGACCGCATAGTTTTGATTGAATTCCCACCATTAAAAGCTTACTGAGGGCCACAAAAGTTTTGGATCAGGTTGATATATATATTTCCCCTTAATCCAAGTCTTTATGACCTAATCAACAGGTTAGATTTCAAATAACCATTACAGTGGGCCCTAGGAGGTTTTTAATGGTGGAAATTCAATCACTACTGTTTTCCCATAGTGTGGTCCATCTGAGATTTGGATCTAACTAATTTTTGAGATTAGTAACTAAAATTATCTTTCAAAATGTATGGAAGGCGTGGATAAAACACATACATCATGGTAGGGTCCACGTAGCACCGACTACTAGTCACCTCGCTGATGGCAGGGTCAGTAGCCAAACCGCGTCCAAATATCAGATTGCGTACAGCACGTTCGTGGACTTTTCCGTGTACCATACGGCGCATGATAGAGTACGCGACTTTCCTGTGAGCAAGGTATGTGGGCCCATCAGTTTTACCTGCCCGTATTGAGACATGAGCTTCAAAATGAGCCTCAGATGTACCACACGATAGAAAATAGAGGTGATTGAAATACCTAGCGTTGAAATATTCCTGCGCCCCACCGTGATGTTTATATGCGATCCAAGCCGTTCATAAGGCTATTCCCACTGGAATGGACAGAAAATTCAAATATTAACCTGATCTAAAACTTTTATAGCCCTATATATACACACACAAGGTTATAAGGTTCAATCTCTACTTTTCCTTGTGCAGGTGCTTATTCGGGTATGGATCTACCTCAGTTTTAGACTCTTGTCCTAACATGGTCCATTGAAACCAATGGATGGAATGGATGTTACATGGACATCATTGCAGTTGCTCTACATGCATGCAATTCACGTTGGGATGGCAATCTTACAATCCCATGTTAGTTTTTCACCGTTTAAAAACTAGCCGTGACTCATCCTTGAACCTCCTCACATGTGGCACTGATGTATGGCTATTTAAACTATAGAGGACGTGATTTTCCTGTGCACTCACAGCTATGTGGGCCCATCAGCCTTACCTAATCCTGACAATCAGGAAATACCTACCATTGAAATCTTCCTGAGCCCCATCGTGATGTTTGTATGCCATCCAAACCATTTGTAAGACTACTCCCACCAGAGCAAACGGATATTTCAAATATTAGCCTAGTCCAAAACTTACATGGTCCTGTACACACAAGGTTAAGGTTTCAATGGTGGGTGTTTAATTGCTATTATTTCTCATGCCGGTGCCTACTTCAGGCTCGGGTCTACCTCATTTTTAAATTCTTGCCCCAACTGATCCAGGGAAACTGACCGGAGTCGATGTCATGGAGTCGATGTCATGGAGTCATGTAATTACAGTTGCTTCCCCAGGGGTTGGAAATCAAACAATCTTATGTTTGTTTTTTAACTTTTAAAAGCTAGTCCTAGTTCATCCTTGAAGCTCCTTACATGTGGCACTGATGTAGCTATCTGAATCATCCACACTGGGGATTTTGGTATAGATGGAGTATATGTTGGGATGCCTTGCACAAACCTTAGGATCTAGCCTCCCGAAACAAACCAGAATTATGGATAATAAAGCAATGAAATAAATCAAAGCATCAATCACACATCACACAAGAGATTTTTACGTGGAAAACCCTCAAAGAAGTAAAAACCACGGGACCTCATCCAGATCAACAATCCACTATGAAGCAGAACGTTTACAACCTTCTTCACTCACGCAGGAGTGAATGAACAATGAAAGAAAAAAGAAAACCAGAGAGATCTCACCGATTACGAGGACGTAGGAGCGCAGAGATATAAACTGCATCGTAGATCACCTCCACGAGCATAACCTCCCTTCTACAAGCTTCCTCTTTCTCTCACCTTTGATAGCCCTCTTGTATTTTTCTCATCAACACAACATACGTAGAAAAATCCTAGGGACACTTTTTTATAGTTTTAGGAAACTCTTTTCCGCATCCTAGTTGCGAAAGGACTTACGCATCCTAGTTGCGAAAGGACTTTGTGCATCCCAGTTGCGAAAGGACAACGGGTCAAAAAAACCTATCAAATCTCTCCATTTTTGACCCAGGAGGGATTCACCTTCTTTAAGCCAGCCAGGTTTCTACAAACCTCAAACTTGCCCTTAAGCAAGGCCTTGGTCATCATATCTGACCCATTATCGTCCGTGTGGACCTTCTCAAGCTGTAACACCTTCTGTTCCAAAGTATCCCTGATCCAGTGATAATACCGAATCTCTATGTGCTTTGACTTGGAATGCTGACTTGGATTATTACTCAAGTGTATAACACTCTAACTATAACAATAGACCACGTGCTCCTCCTGCTTCAGGCTAAGTTCCTGTAGGAACCTCTTCATCCAAAGCATCTCTTTACATGCCTCTATGACTGCAATGTACTTGGCTTCTATAGTTGACAATGCTACGACCTTCTGTAGCTTGCTCTGTCAAGAAACCGCTCCCCCTGCAAACGTGAACATGAACCCTGATATAGACTTCCTAGAGTCTATGTCACCTGCTATTTCTGCATCTATGTAGCTCTCTAACACAGGTTTACCGTCACCATAGCATAGGCTCAACCTGGATGAGCCTCTTAGATACCGCAGTATCCATTTCACCACTGCCCAATGCTCTTTACCAGGATTGGCAAGATACCGGCTAACAACACCAACCGCATATGCTATGTCTGGGCGTGTACACACCATAGCATACATCAAACTTCCTACAACTGACGCGTAAGGTATCTTCTGCATCTCATCCACCTCTGCCTTCGTCTTGGGACACTGCGTGTCGCTCATCTGAAGTGACCATCCAGTGGAGTACTGACCGGCTTCGCTGCATTCATATTGAACCGCTTTAGGACTTTCTCAATATACCACTCCTGTGATGCCAAAGCTTTCTCCCGCTTCGTCACGGGTTATCTCCATTCCAGGATCTGCCAGCGGGCCCAAGTCTTTCATCGCAAAAGACTTGCCCAACTCCTGTTTCAGCCTGTCGATCTTCTTGATGTCTTTTCCTATGATGAGCATGTCATCAACGTATAATAGCAGAACTAAGAAATCACCATCTGAGAACTTGCGTGTGAACACACAGTGGTCCGAGTCCGTTCTATCATACCCATGTTTCAACATAAACGAGTCGAACTTCTTGTACCATTGTCGTAGAGCTTGTTTCAGCCCATACAAGCTCTTCCTCAACCTACACACTATATGCTCCTTGCCCTTGACTTCGAACCTCTCTGGTTGGTGCATGTAGATCTCTTCTTCTAGGTCACCATGGAGAAAGGCAGTTTTAACATATAACTGCTCTATCTCCAGATCCATGCTAGTCGTCAATCCAAGCAACATCCGTATGGATGTCATCTTCACCACTGGTGAGAATATCTCTTCGAAGTCTATTCCTTTCCTCTGACCAAACCCTTTCACCACAAGTCTGGCCTTGAACCTCGTCGTGAATTCTTCCGCTCAACCTTCTTTCGAACACCCACTTGTTGCTTAAAGCTTTCTTGCCCTTAGGCAGTTTCACCAAATCATAGGTGTGGTTCTTATGCAAGGATTCCATCTCCTCTTGCATAGCTTTCAACCACTCCCCCTTATGCTCGTCGGCTAGGGCCTCAGAATAATCTTCGGCTCTCCCCATCATCAAGCATAATGTACTCATGTGGCGAGTACCTCTTGACGGTCTCGTCCCTAGATGACCTCCTCACACCGTGGCTCAACAGTGGATCAGTGGGTGCCGCCCCTGGTCCATCTTCTGAAGGAACTCTCTCGTCCTCTGCACCTTGCTGTACTTCCCCGTCATCAGGCACCACGAGAGGAATAATCGGATCCATGTCCTCTAGCTCACCTGAACTAGGCTGATTCTTCTCTGGCTTACCAATGTCTTCTATACACTGATCTTCAAAGAAAACCACATCTCTGCTCCTAACGAGCTTCCTCTCGGTCGGATCCCACAATTTATAACCGAACTTTTCATCACCGTACCCTAAGAACACACACTGCCTGATCTTCATATCGAGCTTGGACCTCTCATCCTTTGGTACGTGAACGGATGCCCTGCATCCAAACACCCTGAGATGACTGTACGATGGATTATGTCCAGTCCACACCTTCTCATGTACTTCTCCATTCAACGGGGCTGATGGAGACCTGTTTATCAAATACACCGCTGTGTGCATTGCTTTTCCCCAGAATGTCTTGGGCAATTTCGCATGGGATAACATGCATCTGATTCTCTCAACAATGGTGCGATTCATTCGCTCAACTACACCATTATGCTGGGGGGTCTTGGGAACCGTCTGTTCATGCCGTATACCCAGGGACTTGCAGTACTCGTGAAAGTCATCAATGTATTCACCACCATTGTCAGTGCGGATGCACTTCAATGATTTACCTGTCTCTCTCTCGACCATAGTATGAAACAATTTAAACACACCAAAGACCTCGTCCTTGGATTTCAAAGCATAAACCCAAACCCTCCTAGATGCATCATTTATAAAAGTAATAAAATACAATGCCCCACCCAAGGTTTTTGTCCTCATAGGACCACAAACATTAGAATAAACCAAATCTAATGCATGCACTTTATTAACATGAGAAGCAGTTTTAACAAATGAAACTCTATGCTGTTTCCCTGATAAATAATCAAGACAGGTTTTGAGAGGTATACCTGTTACGTCTGGAAGGAGCCGCTTCCTTTCTAGTAGATGAAGCCCTTTTTCACTCATGTGGCCTAGACGCCTGTGCCACATGTCAATAGCTGAATCTTTCACTGCGTTCAATCCATCCTTACACATACTGACACTTGCCTTGTAAAGGGTGCAACACGTTTTTCCTCTAGCCATGATCAACGAACCCTTGATGAGCTTCCATCGCCCATCAACAAATCGGCTTTTATAGCCATCATCATCCAGCCTTCCCGTCGACATCAAGTTGAGGCGAAGGTCTGGGATATGCCTCAAATCCCTGAGAACCAATGTGCAGCCCACATCGGTCTTCACACAAATATCACCGACTCCCATGATTTTTGATACGCCAGAATTTTCCATCTTCACAGTCCCATAGTCACCTGACTTGTAGCTTGTGAAGGAGTCCCTGTGTGGAGCCATATGAAAAGAAGCTCCCGAGTCTATCACCCAATCGGTGCCCTGACTCGTGGCCGTGAGACATACGTCATGATCGTAGAAAGAATAACTACCATGTCGCCATCTGAAGCGACTGCAGTGGAATCAGATTCATCTTCCTTCCCTTTTCCTTTCTTGTCGTTTTTCTTACCACGACATTCATGCTTGTAGTGGCCCTTCTTGCCACAGTTCCAGCATTCAACTTCTTTTCTGTTACTCGACTTACCTCTTGATTTATCTCAGGCCTTCCCGTCATTCCTATTCTTTCTTCTCCCCCGTTCCTGTGTCACAAGGGCCTCTTGCTGAGTAGACCCCTGAGACTTCCTCCTTGTTTCCTCATTGAAGAGACAACTGGTTACCTATTCCATGGATATCTTTCTGTCTAGCGCGGAGTTACTTAGAGACACCACCAATGTTTTCCAACTGTCAGGCAATGAACTAAGCAATAGTAAAGCCTGCAATAATTCATCATCCAGGACCATCTTCATAGAGGTGAGTTGGTTCACTATATTGCTGACCTCATTCATGTGCTCGGCCACAGAACCACCATCCTTGAACTTGAGATTCACAAGTCGCCTAATTAGAAATATCTTATTACCGGCTGTCTTCCTCTCATACAGCCCTTGTAATTTCAGCCATAGGCTTGCAACTGAGGTTTCCGTAGACACATGGTGGAACACAGAATCATCCAACCATTGTCTAATAAACCCCACCGCCTTTCGGTCCGTCTTCTTCCAATCATCATCAGTTATATCCTTGGATTTTTCTGATATGCCTAAGATTGGAGAATATAGGTCCTTGCAATAAAGCAAGTCCTCCATCTTAGCCTTCCATATGGTCCAGTTAGAACCATTGAGGCTGATCATCCTTGAGCCACCTTCCATAATTCAAAAACCGATTCTACCCGTTCAATGAACTTAGCTCTGATACCACTTTGTTAGGATGTCTTGCACAAACCTTAGGATTTAGCCTCCCGAAACAAACCAGAATTATGGATAATAAAGCAATGAAATAAATCAAAGCATCAATCACACACCACACAAGAGATTTTTATGTGGAAAACCCTCAAAGAGGTAAAAACCACGAGACCTCATCCAGATCAACAATCCACTATGAAGTAGAACGTTAACAACCTTTTTCACTCACGCATGAGTGGATGAACAATGAAAGAATAAAGAAAACCAGAGAGATCTCACTGATTACGAGGACGTAAGAGCGCAGAGATATAGACTGCACCGTAGATCACCTCCACGAGCATAACCTCCCTTCTACAAGCTTCCTCTCTCTCTTTCTCCCTCTCTCTCTCACCTTTGATAGCCCTCTTGTGTTTTTCTCATCAACACAACATACGTAGAAAAATCCTAGGGACCCTTTTTTATAGTTTTAGGAAACTCCTTTCCGCATCCTAGTTGCGAAAGGACTTGCGCATCCTAGTTGCGAAAGGACTTTGCGCATCCCAGTTGCGAAAGGACAACGGGTCAAAAAAACCCATCAGTATAAATCTAACTAAATTCACATTCATCAATCAATTCTCAATAAAATGGATACTTAAAAGTGTAACGTATTTCGTCCAAGTGAGCCCCACTGAGCAAGGAGATATGTGTTGTGGCAATTATTAAGTAACTATCTACCCGTTTGCTAGAACATTTGTGTAACTGTATAGTAATCTCTTATAGCTGGATAACTGCACATTGAAGTTTATGTATTAAAGAGATTTTTATGTATTAAAGAGATTTCAATAACACGAATTTTGTAGGAGAATAGAGATCATCTAAAAGTAGAATTGTATATGAGTCAAATCGAGTCAAGCTTGGCCCAACTTGGCTCGGCTAGGCTAGTAGACTACCCCAGCTCAAACTCGACTTGGCTCAGTCTTTGAGCCTAACTAGCTAGACAGTTCGATTCGACTCGATCAGTAACTCGGGCCGGCTCGAGTCAAGTTTGAGCCGAGCTTGAACTCGACCGTATGAGCCAAGTTCGAGTTTGAGGTTATGAGTTGAGTACTAGTTTAGGTTATATATATATATATATATATATATATATATATATATATATATATATATATATATATATATATATATATATATATATATATATATATACACACACACACACAAAATATTTATACTAAGTAAACTCAAATTGAGTCATGTTCAAGTCAAGTTCAATTCAGTCTAGCTCGGGCTCAGCTCAAAATTTTTTTGAACTCAAAAAATTAGATCGACTAGCTCGAACTTAGTTTTGGGCCGACTCAAGTCGAGTTGAGCAAATTAACCAACCTAACTCGGTTTTTGTATAACTCTATCTAAAACAGGTAAACAAAGAGAGGTATGGATTTGATCGGACCACACAATTTATAGTATGAATTATTAGTTAAAAGAAGATTGTTCCTTTAGACACCTTTCTTCACCCATGAATTTGGTACACATGCTTTGGACTATATGAAATGTATTCGAAAAGATTCGTTGATATTTCTATCATTTTTTGTTGTTGACAGACCGAGGAAATGTAAATAGACCACAATCTAACAAGAGCTAAAATAGAAAATGGCCCAAATTCAAAAGAAAAAAAAAATCAAATAGTTAACATTTTCCAGTAAATAGAAGTTTTTTTCAAATATGCTTTCCATTATTGATTTAGAGAATTGAGATATTTGTCACGAAAGTACACTGTGTACGGTGGAAAAGCCACTACCATTTCTTAGGAGTTCGGTTTGAATGGCGATCTTGTTGTGTTTTTTAGAATAAAAATAAAAGTTAATTTTAGAAAGTAAATAAATATATTAATTATTTAAACTTTTCATAAATAGTGTGTATAGTCAGTTGGTAAGAGAAAGGGTTTTTGCTTATGCAAGTTCAAATCTCCTCAAAGACGGTGCGAAACACCGTCATGTACGCGGCGTGGTGTAATTTGCCAGGCACTTTATTTGGCGCACTTAGCACTCGGTTCAAATTTTTTGGGTCATGGTACCCTGATGTTTTATTATCTTTTTTGTTAATTGAGAGTAATTGTGACATGATTGTGTACATGTGGCACCTATGCCATGTGTCGCTTATGTGGATACAGTTTTTCTTGTTGGATAACTGCTTCTGTCTGAATGGGTATAGAAATAATTGCCATAGGACAAAGAGTCATGTCATTTTATGGAAAGCAATTATTTGCTATGAATGGGTATGAATTTCTTAAAGAGGCACTTTAACACCTCTTCAGAAAGAAATCCATAACCTTTCAATTGATATAAATCCTGTATACTATAATCCAAAAGATAATACTCTTAAGATTATATCATCTTCTGTGCAATTACTCTCGATCTGATCTTTTGTTGAGTTTTTTCTGAACGTCTTAAGGCATATCGGTGTCAAAACTAGAGATCTGTTCAACACTTAAATTTGTAAATTTTCGTGTTGAAAATCGGATTGAGAGTTCATTGTATCATGAAGACAATTTGCAGATTTCCTTCGTTTGCACTTGATGGAAGTTTTAGAAAAAGGGTAACAAATCTGTCTTGAGAAATTGACTGTTCAAGTCGAGCTTCGAACCTGATAGATCTAATCGTTTCATTATCGTTTTCTTTTATCCACCGTTGTGTACAAGAAACACTTTCAATTCTAACAGATCTTGACTTACAGTGGTACTAAGCAATTGTGGGCCACATGATGTATGTATCACATTCGACCAATCAATTAAATGTAAAGGGGCAATTTTCTCAGTGACCTAACTTTGTGTGGCCCACCGTAATGTATGTGTTTTATTTTCTGTCCATATATTTTGCTAGCTTATTTTAGGACATTAGCTAAAAACTGAGATCCAAAGCTTAAGTGAACCACATGATACCAAACAATGGTGATGATGACACCCAACCATTGAAACCTTCCTAGATTCCGTGCGCACGCATCACCCTTTTTTTTTTTTTTCTAAATGATGCAAAACTAACACAAGTATCTTGACAAGAGTGGATTGGGTGCAGCCTGGCCTTGCCCAAGACGGTGCGAGCCTTACTGCAGGCTCACCTTCATGTATGTATTCTATATATCCCTATTGTCCATCTGTTTTTTCAGATTGTTATATGTCAGGAGCCCAAAAATGAAGCAGATCAATATCTTAGGTGGATAGTACCACGAGAAACAATGGTGACTAACAATGGTGAATAGTGTGGATTTCATACAAAAAGATGCGGATTTCCTGAAATGGCTTTTTTAGGAAGTTCCTGCCATGCGCTCGGATGCTACGTGGCCCACTGTGATATTTGTATGAAATCCACACTATTCATCCATTTAGAAACTTCATTTTAGAACATGCAACCAAAAATGAGGTGGATCCAAAACCCAAGTGGCCCGCACAAGAGGAAACAGTGGGGATTCAATGACCACCATTTGAAACATTTGTATGGCCACAAAGTTTCATATCGGGCTAAGTTTTGTTTGTTTTCACTTCATCGGGGTGGGAATGACCTTATGAACAATTTAAATAACATATAAACATCAAGGTAGATCCCAAGAAGGTTTAAGGGCAAGAAACTCTTTCCCTTCCAAATCTAGGTCTTTGTTCGGACATGGATTTCTTGAGAAAGCTTTTTGCAGGAAGTTAGGTGGGGCCCACTGCAATATTTGTGAGAAATCTACTTCATCCATCAGTTTGACGAGCTTGTTTTAGGACATGTTACCAAAAATGAGGTGGATCCAATACTCAAGTGGGCACATGAGAGGAATCGACGGGATTCAGTGAGCACTGTTAAAACATTCTTATTGCAATAAGTTTTGCATGTAAGATGTCAATTTATTTTGTGCTTTCACTTCATCTCAATGGAAATGACTTTCTAAATGGTTTGGATGGCATATAAACATCAAGATAATGTTGAGGAAGGTTTTAACACATTTCTTTCTTCAATTTTCCTTCTTGATGTGACCCACTTGAGTTTTGGATCCAACTTAGCTTAGATCGCATGTTCTAAAATTAACTCTCTAAGCGGATGGATGGGGTGGATTGTCACAAACATTGCAATGGGCCCCACCCAACATCCTTGTGCAGGAACTTCCTGTGAAATGCTTTAATAGAAAATCTGCATCAATTTTGTTATCTCCGGTACTTCCCTTTCCTTTATGGTATAAAATAAAAAAAAATAAAAAAAAATATAAAAAAAAACCCTTTTTTGCTTCCTCATGCGTGATTCCTGTACAATTAAAGAAAGAGGATGCTAGTCGTACTCTCTAATATGAGATTCATGTTGTCGTTATTTCAATCTTGATCATGTGATTAGTGTGAGTGTGCATAATTGAATGTGCGACTCAATTTAAACTGAACAACTACGACCCCAAGTGTCAAGATAGGCAGATACGTTGAAAATCGACTGTATGTGATTGTTATCGAATAAGATCGGTTGCTTATTTAGCCACTTGCATAACGTTGCTTAAGACGATTAGGTAATTATTAGAGGGTGGGTTAGTTCTCAGAAAATGGATTACACTTTTGTCTTTCATACGAAATGACTTTATCTTCGGTACATATAAAATAAAAAGAAAATTCTTATAGTCGGCTGTAGAGAACAACTGCAGGACACTTTTGTAAATGAAGAACTTCGTTTGATACTTGAGCTAAATCTAACGTATGAGCGTAAACTCAAATTACAACTAAAGTTAACAAGTACTTAACTACTACTATGAATTATACTAAGGAATATAAATGACAAATAAAGGTAAATTACATTAAAGAATGACAGATACTTAAGGCCCTGTTTGGGCAACTGCATTAGAAGGGATTAGGTGGGATTGTATTCAAAAAAACATCATTATTACCCATGGCAGGGATTGTCCCCTGATTCCATGGGATTAGATTAATGCTCTGCTTTGTTGGTAATACGGTGGTACATTGAATGGATATACCACCATCATTTAAAATTACCAGAATAACACATATGTATTATATCTAAACCGTTCATTTGTTTTGTAACCTCATTTTATGGTATGGGCCGAAAAATGAGGTAGATCCAAAACTTATGTGGCCCCAAAGAAATTTTCAACGGTAAGTATTCAATCCCCATTGCTTTCAGTGGTGGGTCCACTTGATCTTTAGAATTACCTGATTTTTGGCTCATGCTCTAAAATAATCTCAAAAAATGGGTGGACGGTGTGGATATAGCACACATTAGGGTGGGACCTACACAACTTGCTAGCATTGAGTGAAATTGGCACGGGACCCAATGTAATTCCATCCGAAAAGCTTCGCCAAACATGGAGTGGAATTGGCACGGAACCAGATGAATCCAATCCCACCTAATCCCTTCTAATCCTATTGCCCAAACAGGGCCTAAATGATTGCACTAAGGAATATAATAACTGATAAAGACAAAGATTAAACTAAAGAATATAAATGATAGATAATTTAAAGATAAATTTATTTTGATTTGATTGGTATGAAATGATTTCTTTTAATAATGAATTTCATTGTTATTTACAGTCTTCAATTGATCTTTTTATACTTTTCACATTCTGACAGTTGCTATAGCTGACACTACTAAACCACGGGAACCTTTCTCTTCTTAGATTGCCACGTGTATAAATAACTACTCCAAATAACCTTTTTTAGTCCACTACAATCTACTCAGCTACTAATACTTTATAGATGACATTACATCTTTCGATAAACACCAGTTGCATACCCACAAAATCCTTTTAAGGGACCTCTGCATATTTTAAATACACTAGACATCTTGTGTAAAAATACATGTATCTTTCTTTAGTTGGCTTTCAAAAGAAGGAACAATTGGCAGCACAGGCTTCCCATGTGAAATGTGTGAAAGATCATAATCATCCATCAGGTGAAACTGAATTTGATCGGACATTCACCAACAAATGGGGGCCAGTCAACTCATCAGTAGGCCATGTGCCGTAAAGTAAAGGAAAAGTGAAATTCAAACGATGACGAATGGTGTGCACGCTCGGCTATAAATTGTTGAATAACAGATATTAGGCTGTCGACATTACCTAATCAGCATGATTATTTTCGCACCGTGACCCATTAGCCATGGGCCCCACCTGTAAACGGTGGCTCGAGGGATTTACAAAAGTTAAGAACGTTGTACACGTTCGACTGCAAACCCGGAAGAAAGTCTAAAGATCGGACGGTTAGCATTCCTAATCAGGATGATTTTCTGAACGGTGATCCATGCACCGTGGGCCATACCTGAAGAAGGTAGACTGTAGGGTCTACCATGGTCTCTTTCAGAGATGGGAAGTGGCTTAGCTGTTACCCTAACCGTGTGGGGCCAAACCCTTAAGAAGATCCAACTCTCAGGTGGCCCACACCACTAGAAACAGTGATGAATAACCATTAAAAACTTATTGTGGGCCACAAAATTTTTGGATCAAGCTAATATTTCGATTTTCCCTTCATCTAGGTCTTCTTGACATTATCAACAGGTTGGATGGAAAATAAACATCACGAAATCCTTAAAATGGATCCTTTGGAACTTTTAATGGTGAGGCACTGAATCACCACTGTTTCATGTGGTGTGGTCCACCTGAGATTTGGATCTGCTTAATTTTTAGAACCACGGCCTAAAATAAGCTGGAGAAAGGGATGGACAGCGTGGATATACAACACATCATCAAGGTGGGCCCCACAGTTAAGGGTAACACCCAACCCGAGTAACACCTAATCCGCACCAGTAGCGACGCTACAGGGAATAGCAGGTAACACGTGAGGAAACCGCCAAGGGCCCGTTTGGCCGGTCGGATTGGAAGTTAAATCCCGGGAATGGCCGGGCCTGCCAAACACGGTCGGTGATATGATCCCAATTCCATGGATCTTCAGACAATCCACTGACAACATCATTATTACCTTTAAATCCCATCCAATCCACCCTAATCCGTTGAAGTTTGCCTGAGACGTGTTTGGCTGGTGAGATTAGTAGGGATGGGAAGGTTGAATCCCTGGATTGGCCGGGCGTGCCAAACGGACTGGGTATGGTAATACAGGGATATATCCAATCCCATGGATCTCAAGACAATCCACTGACAACACCATCATTACCTAGAAATCCACGCCATCCACTCTAATACCATTCAATCCCTTCCAATCCACCCGGTCAAACGGGCCCCAAAAGTGTAGAAAACGACAATAGGAGGCGTTTCTTTTTTAAAGCAGCATCAACGGTTTGATTTTGGAAGTCAGAGGGAATCGATACGCATTTAAAATTTTGGATTTTGGAATGTACTTTTCAAATGCGTGTTAAGATTCCCGCCTATTACGGTCTCACGGTGGGAGATTTGGGTTCATTAACCCTTCCCACCACAATGACCGCACACAATCGGACCGGTACCCTCTATCTATGACACCTACCCGTAAAACACTCGATCACTGTAGGATCTACATGTTGTATATATAAAATCCACTCCCTCCATCAGGCGCAATCCATTATTTAGACCGTACATATGTAAGATAAGCTCATATAGGCCACACCATTGACACAATTGACGCCTGATTAATGGGTTTGATGAAAGATGTATGCCTGGCGCCACGGCATCTCATTCCCATTGTTCGATGTCGTGTGGCCCATAGAAGCTGTGGATCTAGCTGAATTTTTGGGTTAGGACCTATCACCAAGGATATAACATGATAGACGGAGTGGATTTCACCTATACCCCATGGTGGGCTCCAGTCTTACGTAATCCTATTTGTAGAGGATTCCAATCTTACATTATCCTATTTCAAGCCGCTGCTGACACCTACCCTTTTGATTTTCTTAGTTCGATTTTTCTGTTTGGGAAATTAAATTGTTCACTTTTGTACCATTCCAAATTTCAATACCCAATGATGGACAATTAATTATAATGGTCGCATTTTCACGCATGCCGTACACCGTGTGCTAAATATATACAATCCTATTACCTGATAAGCTATCCTAAAAATTATGACCTCAGCCAATATTAACCGTTGCACGAACTTGGGGCAAAGAAAGTGGAGAGATGAAAGAAAGATGAACAATTGCATGTCTACCCTCCATCTTTTCCCTCTAAATAGCGTGTCCATGTGTTTGGCTTGAAATTCGACTGTTTGTATGTGTACATGATATCAGGTGTGCTAGACCCTAACGTGGTTCAATCTAAAGTAAACACCTTTGACCTCAAAAATTAAGATAGACAAAGACACTAAAGGCGGTCGTTTATGGTTGAGAACTTAGCTTATCAATTATTTATTTATCCGCCTATAATAGGGATCAAGAGATTTAATTACGAGAGGGGTTTGTCGCTCTAATGATTTCTTTTGTTATTTCAGTTGAAAGAATTTTTTTTTCATTAATAGTAGAGATTAACTTATTAAAATAGTGTAAGAGTAAAAGGAAAGAAATTGCATTTATAAAAAATAAATACTTATAAAAGAGAAAATTATTAACAATTCAATGATTATGGTGAGATGGAAATGTTCTAAAGCTAAGGTCTTCCTTAGTCCAATAACTTAGGCTTATATGAGGGGAATCTATTACACTAAAAATGAAGAAAAGTCTTCCTTAGGCCAAAAGATGTGGGCATAGATAAAGGAAAATACACTACTCCTAACTTAAAAGCTAGTACAATGTAGTAGCATTAATAGACTGGATTACACTAAGATGTAAACTAGGATAAGTACCATTTGTGTGATAGATTTGTATTATGTTGGGCTAGTGAGGATCCCAAGCTCTTTAATCTTCTTCTTATTTATAAAAATTTTAGATGATAGCTGGAGATAGATCTTTGAAGCAATTCCTCACGTTTGTTGATATGGAAATAAATGTTTGAGCTATAAGCGGTTGTCTTATTATGCAATCTACGTGTGCTAGTCGTCTATAGTGGGTTGGCCATTGGCTGCGCACACGTCCCATACCCACCACACGGATGAGAGTTTTTCTCGTAACATCACCACATATAAATGATTATTATCTTCTTCTTTTTTTTTTCCTTCTTGAATGTGTGTTATACATTGTAAGTGACCATATTTTGGTTGATACTTGTTATTGGACATGAGGCAACTACAATGAGTAGTTGACTTTACCATGTAAGTGAGATATGTGACACCTGTCGATCCATATTAGTAGCTAGTTGGATTTACCATTTTTGAGCTAGCATGCCATTTCAAATTTTGATTAAATTCATTGGCCAGAGTAGCTGAAGTGATACTTTGTTTGTTTGTTATCGATATTTTCCTGCCATGTAGCATCATCTAAATCATTAAATTTGATGCGGTCAAATCATATGTAAATACTAATAGCTATGATTATTAGACTTTTATGATTTTTGATCAATCGATATTCATTTGTGTTATGGCCCATCACGTGAATGGTTTGAATCTGATCATTAGCTTTGATTTTCATTTAATTAAAGACATTTATATTGATGATTGTCGTTCACATTGCTACTTTTCCTTTAGGGCTGGATTAATGTAGCTGTGGGAACTAAGGTATGTGTGTGTGTGTGCATATATATAATAAAAGCTCAAACACAATAGTTATACTCCTAATAAGTTGTGTAAGGCCCACCATAGTATTTATTAAGATAGTCTCATCATGAAAATACAATGCCCCAAAAATTAGGCCGATCCAACTACCAAGTGGGGCACACCATGGAGAACAATGAACAACCACTAAAAAACCTTGATGTTCATATAGGTTCATCTAATGGTTGGATGGACGTAATTTTAAGGTTAGTGTAAGATGCCATATAAATACTATTGTGAATGGGTGAGATATCATACAAATACCAAGGTGAGCCCCACATGACAACCATCTAACGAGGTTGTTCCACCATAAAAATGGAAAATCCAAAAAGTTAGTTGGATCTAACTATCAGTTGAAGCACACCATAGAAATTAATGAACAACCTAATAAAGAACTCCACCTTCACATGGGGCATATCTAATATATGGATAGACCTAATTTTTTCGGGCATCTCATTTTGAGAGTGGAACAACTTTGTTGGAATGGCGAAATATTCTACAAACACCATGGGAGGGAAAGAGAGTGTGTCATTGCATGTCACACCTATTGGGGCAAACGACTGGGCACCACCATGCTGTATATGTGAAATACACTCCGATCATCATGTGTGTCACCCCATATTACGTTTGCACCTATTGGAGCAAACGGATTGGCTCCATAGTGCTGTGTATGTGAAATTTATTTCAGTCATCATGTGTGTCACCCCATATATATTAAACCAAGTGCGCTGAAATCAAGATAATCCCAAATTCATGTGGGTTATACCAAGGGAAACAGCTGGGAGGGAGTGCCAAACTTCTATTTCACATGGCCCACCTGAATCACAAAATGCCAATTTTTGAGCCGTGGGCTTAATCTAGGGTGACTCATCCAGTGGTCAGAGTAGATTAATTGTACATAGACAGCACAGTGACCTATACAAATTCAAGGGTGTGGTCCCCCTCCCAACTGTTTTCCTTGGTGTGGCCTACCTTAATAAAGAACACCCTCATTCCTGTGAACTGATCAACTAGCATGAGGTGATGCACCTGATGGTTGAAGTGGATTTCACACGACTTATACAATATCAAGGTAGGCATTCTCTTTTTAGTTGTTTCTCTGAGTGTGGGCCACCTGAAATATGGATCCACTTGATTTTTAGTCTCATGCATGCACCCAATGGTCAATGTAAATTTCACGTGGACGCACGTGACCTTGGGGCAACACGGTAGGCCATACCAATGTGCTGGCATTAGTGGTCTCGTTCCGGTACTAACTAATGAAAATGACTCAATTAATACAAATGTTTTTACAAAAATATCATATAAACATTTTTCATTGAAGCATTTGTAGGCCTCACGCGATATGTGTGACTTCCAAAAAATCTTCAAAGGTCAGTAGATACTATTAATAATCAGACGCTTCAAATCCATGCCCCACCACGTTGAGGCCCATCAAACGGACGGTTTCAACGCATGGCTCAGCCGTTGACAGAGTGCGTTTCAACACTGAGGTCTGAGTTCAAGTGCCCATGGTATGTTAAAAAACAAAAAATCAATACGTCCGGCGCCGCTACGTGGCTCAATGGTAGACGGGATATCGAAATCCGATTGCATACTAGTACCGAGTACACTTTGTTGGGCGCACCGTGAATTTATGTAGTTTATCCACACTGTACATCTGTTTTTACAGCTCATTTAAGGTTTTTTCATCTAAATTGAACCATATCAAAATCTCAATGGACCACACCAAAGGAAACAGTGGGAATAATGATTTCCACCGTTGAAACTTTTCAAGTGTTCAAACTGATATTTATTTGTCATCTAACCTGTTCATAAGATCACACTGACATGGATGGAGGGAAAACACGAATATCATCTTGATCCAAAACTTCTGTTGCCCTAAAAATTTTCAACGGTAGATGTTCAATTCACACTGTTTCCTGTGGTGTGGTCCATTTGAGATTTGGATATATTTCATGTTTGGGTTCAAGCACAAAAATTATCTGGTAAAATGGATGGACAGAATGGATAAAATACATAAATCACGGTGTACCATATGGTGTAGGTTTGACGTCGGGATGCACCGTAGGAAACCCGTTCTAATATATACCACTCATGTAAAGGTAAGTTAAATTAAATATAATTGATATATAGTTAGATTTTAAGACCGTTCGTTGTTTTCTTTCATGTATGGGGCCTACCGTGATTCATGACCGGCCTGATTATACTTGTCTTGTACTATGAACACGTGTAAGGTTAGCACTTGTAAAAGTGGGTTGAACCGTATATGTATGTGTGTACGTCATGGTTCTGTAATAAGTACCATTCCATTGCACGGTCACCGTCCACACGCTACAACGGCGTGTTTGACGAAAAAACCTTCGCTAGCTGGAGCTCTTTCATTCCAAATAAAGGGCGTGAAGACGCAACTGTACTCAAACCTTTTTTTGTTGTCTTGTTTTGTCATTCCCTTCAAAAGCCTAGAGCAGGACATCTGCTCATCCATCCATCCATCCAACGACCATGGCCGGTGAATCGACGGCCAATGAGCCAATCACCCTCAAGGAGACCCCAACATGGGCGGTTGCTATTGTTTGTGCTGTCTTAATCATCATCTCCATCCTCATAGAGCATGCTCTCCACCTCCTTACCATGGTATGTTTGTATATACGTATGCATATGTGCATGTTCATGTTCATTTACATGCATGCTTTATGTGTGTATTCTAACATGTTGGTGCACCTCTCAGTTTTTTAGGAGACGAAATAGGAAGTCTCTCTATCAGGCTCTTTACAAGATTAAGGCAGGTAAGAGAGAGAGAGAGAGAGAGAGAGAGAGAGAGAGAGAGAGAGAGAGAGAGAGAGATTCTTTGGGTGTGTTTGTTTGCACCCAATTTCATGAAATATCATGATATTTGGTGCAACCAAACATACCATTTTTGTTTCATGACGTAAATGATTTTATTTTTTTTTTTTTTTCCTTCTTTCTTTTGGATATAGAGCTGATGGTTTTTGGGTTCATATCTCTATCGCTCACAATTGGGGAACAACCCATTTCGAAGATATGTGTCCCGAAGAGTGTAGGTGACCACTTCCTTCCTTGCAAAAATACAACGCTCCCAAGCGCTATTGAGGAGGAATCTACTTGCCAAAAGAAGGTGAGAGTTACACGAAATTGTATTGGTGAAGCAAAATAATAATAATAGAGTTATATTTTATTTATGTTATGGCGGTGGGCCTGATGGAATTTTTGTTGTTTGGTTTTGATGGCCAGGATAAGATCTCTCTTCTCTCTAGAACTGGTGTCAATGAACTACACATGCTAATCTTTGTGTTGGCGCTCTATCATATTTTCTCATGTGTTCTTACCTTGTTTCTTGGGGTGGCCAAGGTAAGCTAAATGTTCAACATGGTGAGCTGATTGTGGTTTTGTGTTTGGATATATTTTATAATTAATCGTATGATCCATTCACCCAAGACATGGGATACACAGACATATTTCAATCCAAACAGTCTGAATTGTGGGACCCTTTGTCGATGGAGCATGCCAAAAAAGTCACAATGATCATACAATCCTAGCCTTTCAGATGATGATCATCAAATGAATGGTGAAAAAGAAAAGGGCTGGAAGTCCAAATTCATTAGGAAAAAATCAGATGGTTAGGCTGGTCTTATCAGTGTCATTTACAAAATAACACCATTTGGATGGAAAATACATATATGTCCATTCAAACAGTCCAAATCATGGGTCCCATTGTCGATGGAACATGGGCAAAAAAAAAAAAAAATCACGCTCAGCACAATCCTAGCTTTTCAGGTGATGATCATCAAATGAATGGCTGAAAAGAAAAAGGGTCGGATGTCTAAATTCAATTAGGCAAAATCGGACGGTTAAGCTCACACATGACCAGCGTCATTTTCAATATACGGCACATCCATGGTGGGTCACACGATTTGGATGGTGACCACATATATGTCAGTCCAGATAATTAAATTCATGGGTCCCATTGCCGATGGAGCATGGCAGAAAAGCCACGGCTGACCGTACAATCCTAGCCTATGGGATGATAGTCATCAAATGAATGGTTGAAAAGAAAAGGTCGTATGTCGAAATTCAATAGGCAAAATCAGACGGTTAGGCTCGTTCGATCTGTGTCATTTTCAAGATACATCACATCGATAATGGGTGGCCCGGATGGATGTATATGTATTCCAAGGTGGAATTTTGGCATTTATGGATTTTTTTTTTTTTACTGGGTCCGGATCACTTGTCCAAAGCTTGATTTTGAAAGGTGTAGACCGTGGAAGTCAGCCCACGAAGAAAAAGGCGATAATAGGAAATTTCCACAGTGGAAAAAAGGTGACATTTTTATTTTTAGGTGCGGTTTCCTTTGAATATTTACCCATATGTTGTGGATTCTTCAGATGAAGAGATGGGAATCTTGGGAAGAAGAAACTACTACAGTGGATTATCAATTCTCAAATGGTAAGCAATCTTAGTTACGGTTAATCCCAACCTCTCTTTTCTAAGTAGACCCTAGACTTTCGTAAGCCACACATGTATGTGTGTGGGACTTTTTTGGATACAATCCAATGGTTGATAATGATGTTATCTTCTGTCCAATGGAAAGAAACCCTAGAATGAGAATTAGGAAGAATTTGATACTCTGGCCGTGTATGATACTTGATAATAGGCACTTAGAGATGGTATACGTATGCATGATTGGTTTTAACAATCCTATCCTCTGAATCAAGGACGTACACTTTTGTTTTTTTTTTTTTTTTTAATTTTTATAAATAAGACCATTAAATATTTTTCATTCCTAACCATCTAATAAATGTCTTAAAATCTAATACTTTCATAAACAAGTGAGGATCATTTTTTTTTGTTCATGATATATCTAAACCCATGCGGGTACTTTGGACGGATTAGTTTGAATTATTTGTACTCCACATAAGCAATTTCTGCGTAATTTCAAGGCGTGCATATCATCCATCATCCTCTTCCATATATAGTATCAAAGTCTTTCTGGATGGATGAGAATTTCATAAAGTGTGCCTTTAAAATTGGAATGCCGGTCCTAGTTTATTGATTGAACCTTCTATGTAGACGAAAGACCCATGTTAAAAAAAGTGATTTGCACATGATATGGCAATTGAAAGGCGTTCGTCATAACAAAGATGTTTTCAATCAGAGAAAGGCTTCAATACTCTGGCAGAGTATGATGGATGATACACAAGCACTTAGATATTACTTAGAAATTGCATATACGGCATACAATTAACTCAAACTAAACTGTCCACAGTATATATCATGAACCAAGAATTAAAACTATTTAATTATCTGATTATTGGATTGATATACATTTAATAAAGACAGTAAAAATGAAAATTATCCAACCATGAATCAGAATTAGAGGTTAGGATGGTTCAAGCATCTAATTTGGGAATTAGAGACAATGAGTCTCAACATTTAGCAAGTTTAATTTGAGTTACAATATGCCGTATATCAAGCGTCATATGCAGCAGAGTATCAAAGAAAAAAACAAGAAAGAGAAATGGCAATTTTCATGCCTACAAGCCCTATATTGAAGAGTCCAAATGAAATGTTCTACTTGGCACATGTGCACCAGATTCATAGGGTGGCACCATGATATATATGCATATCTCCTATAGTAGAAAGAAGCCTGGCTCGCTACACGGACATTGAATATAGACCGTTGGTTGTCATTTTAGGAACAATTCATACCTTTGTACATGGCACCCACCAGATGAATTAATGGTCTAATCTTCACCCGATGATCGTCCAATATCTCAGGCACGTGTACCATGTTGGCATGTGCTGTGCGTTTGTGTTTAGCACTTGAAGATAGAGCGTCTGTAATTAGCATTTGTTTACAGTCTCATTTTTCTAGCCAGCATATTCTTCTGGGGTCATGTACTGGGTTCTGCCTCTGCTTCTACTGACATCTGTACATACACAACCACAGGAGAAGTCGATGTCAGGGTATTATTAAAGATGGAGTTGCGGATTATATACGCTATGGAGCCATTTTCATATATTCCCGGAGAGTGACAAGTTTTATTACTGTGGTGACGTGGTGAGTTTTGATTAGTGAGCCTGCGCGCTATCATAAATGTGCCAAGGCATTTAATTAAATGTACTTGGCTGATCTCTAACCGTATATAGCTCACTAATCAAATCTCACCACACCGCCACTAAGGCTGGTGAGGGCCTCAACTTTCTGTGGTCCCCATCTCTACAGTAGCCTTCATTCCCACCAAATCTTACCACATGGTCCCTATTTCTAAAAAAGAAAGGAAAATGTTCCAACAAATGGAAGTTCGTTATGTGTGAATCTTGATGAAAGTGAACACCACTTGATCCTACCACCTCTAAAATGTCAATGAAAAAGGGCCCCGCTTCCCTTAAATGTCTAATATCTATCCAATTCCAATGGCTAGATAGCTGATCATCTCGTCCATAACATGGTGAGGCTTTTCAACACTACCATTGTCTTAAAAAATCTCATCATCTCCATATTACCCCATCCATCTGATATGGTTCATTTCTACTTTCTTAAATTCCATACACCATTCACCTTATCTTTATAAGAAAGAAAGATACCATTCACCAACACATAAGGTGGGTTGTTTAAACACCACTTTCGTTATTAATAATACTTAAATATGATTTCTTAAAAAATTGAATATTGCATCTTTTCTTCTCTTTTAGATTTAGACGTGATGTTACTAATGGAGCCACTTGCCGGCATGATTTCTGGATTGAGAAACCATCATGCAGTCTGATCCCATCTTGGCTCACTCATATCATCACCATCAATGTGATGGGCCCTACCGTGGATGGCCATGATAGAAAGAAATAAAAAACCATTGATCATCTGATTTTATTGATCTCGAATGTCTCAAATATAGGGTCGTCTGGACCATAGTAATAAATCTCATTCTAGGCATATTATCAGGAGAATCTCGCAGAAAATAAAAATATTTAGTTTAAATTAATAAGTAAATTTAAAGTTATATTTAGGCAAATTAATTTACTGATCGTGACCAGACGGTGCTGATGAGTAAGGTGGTAGGCCCACTCACGAACGCCGTTTGATTGTTTGACAGGATGCACTCGTGTTGAATAGTGCATTTACGTGAGAGCTTCACCTCACATTCATGTATATGCTTATGCAGCTTATTACACATGACATATCTGAGTTATGACTCACCTCATTGCACACGAGTTAGGCTATATGAATGATCCGGGCCTAAGTCATGCTACATGAAATTTAGATTAGGGTTGAACTGAACCCTCCGACGTACCCCGGCATGGATGGGCCATGGCTCAAAAATCAAACTGATTATTTATTTATTTCCTTTTCTTTTACTAACGAGATTTGCTTGACACATATTCAGATCCCCGGAGATTCAAGCTTGCCCGCCAAACATCCTTTGGAAGAAGGCATCTGCATTGCTGGAGCAAACGCCCATTGCTTCTATGGCCTGTACGTACCATCATGACCTAATCATGGTTGATTTCTTTGTTACCCATCAGATCTCCTTGGAATATTTAATCAGTCTACCTTTCATTGTTATGTATTGTTTAAAGGCTTCTTTCCTTCGACTGTTTACTGGATCGGTCTCAAAAGCTGATTATTTTGCTCTTCGACATGGATTTATCACGGTAGGCCCGCAGTTGATCCAAGGCTCTAGTAAATTCATATGTTCTAGTTATGAAAATGTGAATTTCTTCTTCTTGTTCTTCGTTTAGGCCCACTTATCAGAAGGCTTCAAGTTCGATTTCCAAAAGTTTCTTAGGAGAGCTTTGGACAGTGACTTTGAGGTGGTGGTTGGAATCAGGTATCTTTCTATCCAGAAGAAGGCACTTGCACACATCTCTGGTGCAAGCATGTGTATAAAATGAAATTTGATGGAGGGTCATGATCCAATCCAACATATTAATTTTATATGATGTAGTTCCCACAGATTGGATTGGAAGTGTCATCAATGTAGACCATCCATCCAGTTCCGACCGCCTTATCCTAACATCTGATCAATAGTTTGATGGAAGGACAATCTAAGATCACTTAAGTGAAAGTTGATCCAGCCTTTAAACTGGACCGTCCACAATATGAATGCCACCTTGGAATCATTTTGGTCAGATGATCAGGATGGATCATTTGAGAAACAGATGGAAATATTTAAAAGGTGTGATTGGGTGATTTTATTAATGGAGCCAATTAAGGTTGGGATACACTGGATGGATGATCTGAACCATCCATTCTAAGTGTGAAGCTCAAAACCCATGAATTTGATTCTTGATTTGTGTTTGTGCAGTCCTTGGATCTGGATCTTCACTGTATTTTTCATTTTCTTCAATGCTCACGGTAATGCGGTTTTATTAACATAACCTGTTAGAGATCACTGCAGTTGTTCAATTAAAGCTTATATTCCATTTACCTCTTTATGTAGGATTTTATAGCTATCTGTGGCTGCCCTTCATTCCTTTGATGGTAGGCCCATGGAACTATCTATAACAAATTAATGTGAATATCTACCGTATAATATGCAGCGGACCAGGTTTCAAGCATAGTTTAAAAGCTCGAAAAAACCTGATTCTACTCGCCCGGGCCAACTCGACTGGACCAGATTTCACCAGGATTCAGAAACTCAGAGGAACTCGTACAAGTTTTCAAGAACCAAAACTGAGTTTCTGAGTTGACCTGACCCAACTAGGGTACAAGTGGAGTCTTAGTTTTCTCGTTTTTACACTATGGGTACGGGTAGGGCCTGTTGTAGGCCTGTTTATTAAGGGTTGTGCAATTTAGGCCTAGACCCAGGACCAGGTCTAGCTTTTATTAATTGGGTCCACCAATAAAAACCGTGCAGGACCAGGCTCGTTGTAGACCATTTATTAAATGAGTCTTGGCTGAGATGCATGATGGTTCGGCCCAGACCTACCCTTTGTGAAGACGTAAAGTAGGGAATTAATGTAAAAGAAGAGTTGTTGTATATTGTTTTGCAGATGGTTTTGGTTGTAGGCACCAAACTGCAATTTATCATAACAAAGATGTGTTTGGAGAGTCAAGACGTGTCGGTGGTGGTTAGAGGAACGGTGCTGGTGAAGCCCAATGACAACCTCTTCTGGTTCGGTCGGCCTCATCTACTCCTCCATCTCATCCATCTCATCCTTTTCCTGGTACAACCCTTTTTATTTGATGGGCTCTACATGTGTCGATGACACACACGGGACTCCCTATCCGACGTCTGAAAACTGTACACGTGATGCACGTGTGAAAGATAGGGAGGCTGCTGAGGTGCGACCTACCGTGGAGGGTCCATAAATCATAACTCACACTGATCAGATGGTCCTGGCCATCTAATCAGCGCTGTACAATCAGTAACCAAAAGACCCCAAAAAAAAAAATTTGCAATATGAAAAGGTAGACATTCATTGGGAGAAATGCATCTTCTCAAGGGTTATGATCATCCAGTTAAGTGTCTATCGACCATCCACTGCAGGCCCTACCAGGTGAACCGTCCAGATCCACGATCGTGTGATATTTTTACGGGGAAAATCATCACATGCGTTAGAATAACAATGCAATTACCGTACATTCGAGCTGTGTTGGGCGCATGACGTGTATGCAATCCAAACCGTGGTGCGCCTCCTCATGGGCACCTATATCTCAAGAATCATCCCTATAAGAAAAAACCCAGGTGGGACGAGCCACAGAAAGCAATTTACAATCACACCTAAAAACCTATATATTCACTTATTGTGGCCCACCTAAATTATGGAATGGCTCGAGTTTCAGTATCATCCTGGTCGATTACGCCTAATGAATGGTTTGGATGGCAGGCATCCCCTCACGCTGTCCCCATTGCTCCATTTTGTGTGGCCCACCTGAGTCATGGACCAGGCTAGATTTTGGTCTCTAGGACTAACATTGGGGGGACGCATCTGATGGCACTGATACATCACGGTGTGACCCACACAGCTCGAACGTATTCCTCCTATACCTTACGAGTGAAGGAAGAATGACCGAGTATAAACATTAGGTATTCATCAGATGGTGTACCAGACCATACAAAACCATTAGATTATGGTCTCACTTTGATCAGAGAGTGGGGCCCACTCACATATATAAAGTGGTTGGCCTCACTCTCTAATCACAATTAGATAGCTCGATGAGGATTGTAGACCTCTCATTTGGTATATATATGGCATTCCTCATGCACGGTTCCATGGTACAGTGTTTCTCATACATGAGACTTGTTGGGCATTGCAGAACTCCTTTCAACTAGCATTCTTCACGTGGACATGGGTATGTATGTATATATGAATGTATATATGAACCTTGTGTTCTTGAATATGATCTTGCGTGAGATATATATATGGCTAACATGTTTTCAACGCAGTACAAGTTCGGATTGAGATCTTGCTTCCATCACCAAACAGAGGACATCATCATCAAGATCTCAGTGGGCGTGTTAGTCCAGCTTCTTATTGGTTATGTAATCCTACCCCTTTATGGGTTAGTCACACAGGTAATGATATACTCTGGCACACGTGTATCAGATCCAGGCTGTTCATCAGGTGGGCCTTACTGTATTGTTCCTTGGCTCCATAGTCAGGTACGGCCAATGATGATTTCCTGCAACCCTTAACTTGGCCCAATAAAAAACTGCCTTGTGCACTTGTTTGATCCTTCTCCGTGAAAATCTAAGATTCTCACGTGAAATAATAATCTTGCTTATTTATTGTGCACTTATATTTGACAAGTCGCACACTACATTTTTATTTATTTATTTATTTATTATTATTTTTTAATTGAGCCATGTCATGGAGTTGCTGGCGATTTATATCTAATGGGTCCCATCATCAGCCGGACCTACTTCAAATACCGACCAGGCTGTATTTGATATAAACATATATATGGCTCCCCTAATGATCAGGCCTGCGCAATTCTTGAGTTAGGGCACGTTATTTGGATCTTGCACAAAATACGGCCTAATGGCTCATGTGGTAAGAGGAGGGTTTTTGCATTTCCTAATGCCCTAATCTTCGCTCTCTTTCTATCATCAGATGGGCTCATCTATGAAGAAGGTGGTATTCAGCGAGCAGATCACCAAGGGTCTAAAGAACTGGCACAGATTGGCAAAGCGGAGCTTAAGAGCGAACAGGTCGAGTTCTACTTATCCTTCACCGGAACCTTCGCCTTCTCACAAAGCCAGAACTTCGCTTTCAAAAACACAAGAGCTCGTAATGACAGAACACATACAACATTCAACTCCATCACCAGACGATGTATCTGTATCCGTCGAAATAACAGAAGAGGCTTTGACAGAGACGAACACTAACACCAAAGGAACCTATAATGGGGAGATCTCTTTTGGGTGGTGAAGTTGACCAATGTGGAGAATTTTTGGGCTGCTATTTTGGCCATTGGCGAAAATGTCTTGAGCTCCAATCGGGGAGCACAAGAACATGTGAACTTCAATTGGAAATGGGAGTTTAGGGGTGAGATTTACACCTACAATCGTAGATTACAATGCCTTGCCTTGTTAATCTTCAACCGCACTTTGGTGCATGACTGCCCATATATGGTGTTCTATAGATGGTCCATGGAATGGTTTGAAGGAAAATCTGAAGAGGAAGAAGATTTGGAGGCGAAAAGAGGTTGAGTTTGTATGTATAAAAGGTGCACAGATTACATATTGATATTTGCATAAAACAGAAGATGGTACATGGAGAAGTCGTTTTCCAGATTTATTATTGCACTTCTAGTCATTTGCACCCCTACCCATGTTGGATTTTTCTCTGAATGATTTAAAAATCAATACTGGCTCTTACTTAACTGATGGTTTTTATGGAAAATGTCAAGAAATTCTGAATCAAAACAAGATTATGAACCGACCCAGTAGAGGTGAAGCGTTCTTAGAGTTCTCCTTTCAGATCATAACTCTAAAACTCGGTGACTCAATTCAAAACTTGCCGAGTCAACTCAATTCCCAATAAATTAAGCCAAGAGTCTCTACCAAACCCGTTGGCAGGCTTGACTCAGTTCAGACTCAGCATCACTCGTCGATTTGACTCATCTACTCGGTCAACTCAACACGACTCTAACAGAGTCACTACCCTAAAACATAGGAAACTGCATATACCAGTAGGCCAATGTTCCATTGGTGCTTAGACTTGCCTACTTCTATAAACATATTACTCCAACTACCTATTATTAGAAATTTCTTATTTATATTTTAATTATCACATATCAAATCAAGTCAAATCCAATCTTTGAGACGATCTAAGCCGACTAGATATCAAGTCGATTCTAGTTTTCAAAATTTTTAACTATGTTTCAAATCAGCCGTGGTTAAGGGTGGCAATGAGCTGGAGGACTGATCCAGCCCAACGTATCGTACCCAACCTAGCTTTGGACAAAGCTTAGACCAATATTCGCTCGTGGACATATGCCCTATCATTTTTTTAGCTAGGCTTTTTTAAAAAAAAAATAAAATTTAATATATATATTTTATTCACATGCGATCAACGCTTTACATGAAAATTTTTTGGGTGGGGAAGGCACAAAACGCTACCCATGCCTATCATATACCTCTGCTACACAAATACTCAACACGAGCCAACAAAAGATGGAAATTCCGCAAGTTAGGATTTCCTGATATTCCCAGGCCCCACCTTATCAAGAAGGATTTTTCCCCGGATTTGGGGAGGGACTTCAGAAAGGGAGCTGAATGTGACGGTCTCCTGCGAGCCGCTTCCCAGTTTTCTTAATATTCCCAAGCCCCACCTTATCAATTTTTTAGCTAGGCTTATGCTCGACTCATTATATCCTAACACAATAGCTGGACCCAACCTCATAGGGAAAACGCAAGGTTATGTTCGTGTTAACAATGTTAGCCTAATCAAGAAGAATAGCAAGAAAGATATATACTTTAGTGCTGGTCGAATGAGCTATGAAAAGCATGTTCTTGCAATGGGTCATCTACCAATTATTATAAGTCATAAGAAAAGATGTAAAGCAATGTGGCGGAAAATGATCAGATGATCCTCGGTTCTGAACGTGAGCTACACTCGCATTAAGCCGGTGATAGGAGTATTTATGATTCTCTTTTTAACAATATGTAATATTTAAAATATAAATTATATCAAGTACTGTTGAGTTTTACCGAATTCTTTAGAATCGAGTTTTTTCTCGAGTATTGACTGAGTCGTGACCCTTTTTTTCTCTAATCTTTGTAAATTCTGGTTGACTCAATTGGGTTGAGTCAAGTTTTTAAACTATGAAAGAAACTACAATTTCATCAAATTCCAATTTGATGGTACGTCGACCAAACAGAACCAAATTCTTTAACAAAAAGATAATACAAGCTGATCAAATTCGAATTAATTGAAATATAATTCCAATTTGATGGTACATCCAAACGGGGCCAAATTATTTAACAAACGGGTGACGTTGGTTCCTTGTTCATGATGTGGGGGCAGCCTTCAACTTGCAAGGCCAAAGAAAAAAGATAGGTTCATGAAAGTGCCAGTTGGGAAGATGATGTCATCAGCATGAAAGGTCCACATGCCAGTTTGGCACATGTGAAATCTTGGTCATGCACTAGATGGGCCCCACCATACAGGTGTCCTTACCCAAAAAACACGGGGGTCACACCTTGGCACGGTTTCCATGAGGGTAAATGAGATTCATTGTATGAGGGAAAAGCATGCACGTAATTTTCTCCGAGTACCGTTGTGTTAGTCTTAAATATCCATTGAAATGCATGCTAAGTCAATGGTTTGAAGTAGAGGATGGGCGGGCCACGCAATATATGATGGAGGGTCTTTGATGAAGACCATAAAAAATAAAAAATAAAAATAAAAAATCAAGTACAAGTGTAGGTACGACGAAAATATCACCCTCAAATTCAGCCATTTGTACAGGAAAGTCAATGTGGAACAAGTACAAAACGTAGAATTGAACAAGTACTTGAGAATCCATTCGTAGTTATAAGACAATGTCTCGGACAAGCGGAAGCGGATTGCGTCTGCCCCCGACCGGACAATAATCTGTCCAGGAAGGGTTTTGTGGGGCCACCGTGATTTATGGATTTTAGTTACCCGATCATCTATTTCTCTGATTATTTTAGGATATGAGCTCAAAAATGATGCAGATCCAAGGCTCAACTGGACCATACAGTGGGAATTGAACTCTCACAACTAAAAACTTCTTGTGAGCAGTAGAAGTTTTGGATTAATCTAATATTTGTATTTTCCTTGATCCAGGTTTGTATAAATTTATGAACAATTTGGATAGAAAATAAGTATCACGGTGGCCCTTACAAGGTTTCAACGGTGAGTTTTATTATTGGAGCTGCTTCATGTGGTGCAGTCCACTTGAGCATTGGACCTGTCCTAATTTTAAACTCATACGTAAAATGATCTGAAAAATGGTTAAACAGTGGGGATAAAACCCATACATCACCATGGGCCCCACGGACCCTTGCTTGGACGCGCATTAAGCATTTAATGTGCATACTACATGCCGTAGAGGACACGATCCACTTCCCGGACAATGACCCAAGAGCTTGCGACTCTCTCTCTCTCTCTCTCTCTCTCTCTCTCTCTCTCTCTCTCTGGTCTGGTTGTGATGATAGTTTAAGAACTCACTGAGTTGACTTGACTCAACTGAGTTGATTCGACCTAATTGGATTTCTGAGTTGAGAAACTAGTTTCTATTGAGTCTTTTCTTTTTGTCAAGATTAGTTTTAAATTTATTTATTTATTTATTTTTAAAATCAACCAAATCGAGTCGTCACACACTTTTTATTTTTATGAGACAATACCTTACATACATACAGTCATATTTGGTTGAATTAAAAAAAAAAAAAAAAAAAAATTAAACTCTTTCCTAAAACTCATCTAAAGTTTTGAAAAATGATGAAAAACTATTTATTTTATTTCTGACTAACGATGGTCATAGAATTATGTGTATTACATTCTAAAATGGTAGTTATATCCTTTTGTTTCCCGTGCATGGTAACCGAATCCACCATAACCATGGATTGTACCGTGGGCCTCAACAATGATAGTTTGTTTATACACACTGCCCATCTTTCATGGATTACGATTTCGAGGCGTGAACTCAAAAATGAAAAAGATTCAAATCTTAGGTGGACCTCACAATGGTTAACAAATGGCAATTAAATTCTATCATTAAAAGTAATTAAGGCCCATTGTAATTCTTTTTTATGCCATCCAATCATTGATTAAAAACCTGAACCTAAATTAAGGGCTTATTGTAATTCTTTTTTGCCATCCAATGTATTTGGTCTTTAAGAAAATAAGGGTAGGTGTTCAATCCCTTATATTTTCTATTGTGTTGTCCACTTGAGATTTGGATCTACCTCGTATTTGGGCCCATGGCCTAAGTAATCTCGTACAAAGGGATCCATAAAATTGATGTATTACATGTATCATGATCAGCATCTAACAGTTATAACTGTAATGAAAAGGTGGTGCTGGAGGAGCGCAAGTTGGTTGCGGATTAGGTGAGACCCTGGACTCACCTAAAGATGATGGTGTGGCACTTTGGGGCCCACCTTGATATATGTATCATGTATTCAAGCCATCCATCCATTTTGCCCGATCAGTTTAGAATATTATTCAGAAAAATGAAGTAGATCTAATTATCAGGTGGACTATAGTATAGGAAACAGCGGTGACTGACCATTAATGGGCTATAAAAGTTCGGGGTGTCAAATAAACTTTACAGTGGGCTTAAGAGGTTTCTAATGGTGGACATTTAATCATTACTGGGTTTTGTGGTGTGGTCCATGTGAGATTTAGATCTGCTTCGGTTTTGGATTCATGCCCTAAAATGATCTGTAAAAATGGATGGATGGTGTCGATATAACACATACATCATGGTGGGCCCATGTAGTGCTGACCAGTAGCTATCCAGCTACTTGGAGTGTCACAGGCCAAAACCGGGTCCCAGAACCAGGCAGACGCCGATTTACTGCAAAAGGCTTTACCGAAAATTTTGGGGCGGGGGAAGTTAGGTGGGGCCCACCGTGATGTTTGTGAGGAATCAACCCCGTTCATCCGTTTTGCAAGTTCATTTTAGAACTTTTAGTAAGAAATGAGCCGGATTGAAGACCCAAGTGAGGCACACCTAGAGGAAACAGTGGAGATTAAACGAACACTGTTGAAATATACATGTGAATGGAAAAGTTTTGTATCAGTATAAGGTTTTTTTACGTTTTCAGTTCATGCCAGTGGTAATAACCTTATAAACCGTTTGGATGACATCAAGGTTGAGCTTGGGAAGGTTTCAACGGTAGGCATTTCTTTTCCTGGTTTTATCTCTCGTGTGGCCTAGTTGAGTCTTGAATCTTGGCTCATTTTTGGCTGTGAGTCCTAAAATGAGTTCACAAAACAGATGAACGGGGTGGATTACTCGCAAACATATCTAATTACGATTAATTTACATATTGAAACCAGGGTGGATTCCACATCTTTAATTTACAGGAAGTCAACATTCAATTTAAACACGTGGATGTGGACGGCAGATACCTCAGATCCGCCTGTTTTTACTATATGAAACTTTTTAATACCCGATTAATGAAAGTTCAAACTCGAGGCCCAAGGAAACCGAATATCCAAGAATCGTTGTAGACAGGCTTTATGACAATTGGGTTCCATCGCCCTGGCCCATCCATTATTTGACCACATTACTCACAGTGGATGATCTGGACCGTCCATCTAACAAGCACGAGGAATAATGTGCAAAAGCACCCTCTCTCCAGCACTGGTGATCCAGGATGTTCATGTAGACATTCTTACCATAGATGGTCTACGATGCAACAATCCTCTAGACATTCTTATAAGTTTCAAATCAAAATTCACAAGGATGGTGAGATTCTCCGATCAGTGAAACCTTTTCCATGTGGCCCATCTACAGAACAACCTTCTAGGTAAATGGTCTGATGAAAGGCATGGATCCAGCACACGCATCTGATGGCCAGTACCTGACATGGGAAGGTGTAGAGAGAGGGATGAATAGGAGTCGGCCGAGTCACTGAGCTGCCTTGACGGGTCTAGTCAATTCGGGCCCAAGAAAGACAGTTCATAAGCAGGGGTGCAACTCGGGTGGGTTGCATTGGTCCACCCGATTCGGATCCAGACTCATGAGGATCCAAAACGTATCCAGACCCGAATTCCAATCCAAGGTGTCTAACCCAAACCCACCCCTTCCTCTGGAGTTGACCCACAACCAACCATAAGCGGATTGCGTACTGAGTAAACTGTGGGGCCCACCATGATTTATTTATTTGATCCACTCCGTTCATCCATTTTATCAGATAATTTTAGGGCCTAAGCCAAAAATTAAAAGCATATCCAAAGATCAGGTGGACCACACTCATGTTGTAGACAGACAGACACATATATTTTAAAGCAGTAATATCTGAAGTCCTAACATGCACGTTGTCACCCATGTTTATGGTGATTTTTTATAGTGTAATTTGTCATGTGTAATACACAAAGTCAATGCTCTTACGTGTCTATGATCGACCGTACCGATTGAAAAAAGATATGGTCAGCCGTACGGATAAAGCCAACGGTTATCATCATATTAAAAAATAAAATAAAAATCCACGTACCCAAATATAAATGCATCTTCAGCCCATCTAGTCCTGTGAAATCACAAGAAAGCATTTGCAAGATAGATGGATCCACGTTCTCTCAAGGATACACCTACATGGGCTGTTTCCATCGTCTGTTCCCTCCTCATTCTCCTCTCTTTTTTCATTGAAGCTGTACTCCACCTTCTGACCAAGGTATGTATGCATGCTTGTGTCCATGTCTGTGTTGGATCAATGGCCTTGAGGCCCTCTTGATCCTGACTGTTCATGCATGGTGGAGACCCAGGTATTCCGTAGAATGGTATGCTAATCCAGATTTCTAAACTCGTTTTTAACATATTATTAATATTATAATTGGTATTTATTTTGTAAAACAATCCATTTTCTACCATTAAAATTAAAGAATAATGTGGATTGGCATTTCAATAGCATGAGGGGGTGCCAAGCATTTCTATAAAAGGAGATAGCAACCTCGTTGCAAGATACAACAAGAAATCAAGAGAAAACTTTTGAGGAAATCCCTACGGTCTCCAAGACCATACCATCAAAGCGATTCTCAATCTCAAGATACTTCTCTCCTCATCTTTTGGACGCTCATCAACATTCCCAGTCGCTTAAGAGATCGTTCCATGCAAGAACACGTTCACACACACAGTCATACACAGTATGTTTTGTATTCACCCCATCTCTCATTTTCATAGTTTCTCAAAAGGCAGAAGAGGAAGCCTCTAAATGGAGCCCTGCAGAAGATCAAAACCGGTGAGGCAGACTTTTAGGATCACACCAGAAATGGGTTTTGATTAATTGATAGAAATTTCTGTTAAGTTGGTTTTATTTTTATTTTTTTTATTTTTAATAATTTTTTTTAATGTAGAACTGATGAAAATGGGCTTCATATCATTACTTCTAACGGTTGGAGAAGTGCCCATATCTAGAATTTGTGTAAGCAAAGGCGTGGGGAACTCTTTCCTACCGTGCAATGATCACGATTCGTCTGCAAGACCTGTTGTCTCCCCAACCACTCAGATCTCGGGGTTAAACACTACCATTACTAGTGATATCTCTGATGACAACTCTTGTGAAGCAAAGGTATCATAATACCCTGTACTGATACTACATCTACCATGGGTTTCTTGTATTTATGATAGTGAATACCTAAAATCAATCGTGAATCAGCTAATACGGCATTTTAGACTATGGTAACCATATTAGTATTTAGTGGAATAAAGATAAGGTACTAAATTTTGCCACTAAGGACCTGTTTGGATACCAACAAATAAATTACTTTTTCTACTTACAGCAGTAGACAGGTAACTTATTTGAGATAAAAGTTTGGTTTATAAGCAATTATAAATAGCTTTTTTATTTAAAGTTACTTAATCACTTCAGTTTAATAAATAGAAATCAAAATAAGATAATTACGTAGCTTATCTTAAGTAACTTACGATCCAAACACCTCCTAATAGACATTATTAAGATGATTGATCACATGTACAACCGATTGTTAGGTTACATTAGGAAAGAAAATCAGAAAGCATAAGAAATGGGTGGTAACCAACAACCGGATGTAAGTGATCAGTAAAGGTGTGTGAAAGGGCATGGCTATCTTTGATTGAGGGATTGATGTTGCTGTGTTTGGCCGGGCAGGGGATGGTTTCTCTTGTATCAAGGGAAGGAATCATGCAACTTCACATCTTCATCTTTGTGCTGGCAGTATTTCATGTTCTCTACTGTGTCATAACCATGTGTCTTGGCACTTTCAAGGTAATGAATCCACCACAACTTAAGGACGCATTTGGATACACCATCAATTTGGATTGCAATTATTAGTCCAATGAAGTTTGAAGTAACAAAATTGCAATTCCTGTAGCATTCACCTCAAGGATCACCATCATGTATTATCCCAACTAACTGGGTCAGCTATCAAAGATCATATCTCAGACATCAAATCTCACACTATATTTTGAAGTTTATTTTGTGATTTTCTTGTTAGGAGTGAAGCAAATCATTTTTGTTTTTGTCATTTAGTACTGTTATTTCCCTTTGATATATCATCTTCATTTCTTTCTTGTTCATATCAGACTACTAACCATACTCTTTAACAATTGGATTTGAATACTCTCAGATGAAGAGATGGAAAACATGGGAAGAAGAGACAACGACACTGGAATATCAAATCAGACATGGTAACCCCACCCTCTCTATAAATAATAAAAAGTTTTATAAGTAGAGCCGTACCAACCCATACATTACCGGCCACTTATTAAATAATATAGTAAACTTTAAACTGATAATAAAATAATAAGATATAATGTTTGACTAATATCAACCTTAATCAGTACTAGAGAGTTCTTTTCCATCTAAATGAGATATTGTTTTGGCACCTGGTGCATCAAGCCCAGTGTCTTGATGGACCCAGTCCATGGAAGTGGGGCCATGGTTCAATGATCCAGATATCATTGTTCCTAGGATCCAAGGAGGTTGATCTGACGAGCACTACCTTTGATGGGATACCCCAAAAAATCTTTTACAGAGAAAGATCCCTGCCCTTGGCTCATTATCACCACCACCATCAATCTTGTCCCTGCTTCCTGGGGTGGCCAAGAAAAGAAGAATATCTAAGGTCTATGACTGGAACTTGGGGACACACAGCATCCATGGGCATTGAGACCGTGTATCTCATGGGACACAGCACATGGGCCACAGTAGCAGAAAATTGCACCAACTAGACAATCCTAATGGCTAACTATCCAAGCATGGCTATTTGGTCATTGGATATATGGTGACAGAGTTAGCACTACACGCACTGCATCTCTGAATGAATGGCTTGTGCACATTACGACTCAGGCCCAGTAACAGGGGAGCCTGGGTTGGTTTAGGCACTGATTTTGAATTAATTGGGTCAACCCTATTTCTTTCATTTTGCTTTTTCTTGGCCCAGGCCCGAGCCATTGCCCGCCTTAGCACAGACACTGTGGCAACAGCTTTGGCATAAGCCAAAGTTCAACTAACAGGAGATGGTCTTGCTTAAGCCTTTTACAGAAAACCTTAACATTTTTGCTGTTACCTGATCAAAAAGATCAGATCTTGGAAACTTGGAAACTTGATCCACTACCCTACACAATATAGTATGACTCAGTGCACTGCTTCTGGCCCACCCAACGTGTGCACGTCTGCTTCTACATACCAAAAAAACAACTATCTGACAATTCTAGTGTTATATTGAGGACTTCTGGGGGAAAACAGGGGGAAAAAAATGATGTTTACAGAAGGTCAGCCAAAGTTCCTTTGATCATCCACTTGTGTGATTTTGGGACATGGCCCATCAGAGGTTGGGCTTATCAGATGATGAGTTTGGATCTCTTACATGTCTACAACATATCCATAAAAGCAGGTCACTGATTAATTAAGCAAAAAAAAGAGAACATTTTCAATCTAGTTGCCTTTAACTTCAGTTCAATTCCAAAACGTTTTTATTCAGGTACAAAACGGACATGCTCTTTTGGAATGTAAACCACCTAGAGAAAAGATCACATGCTGCAGCCATTTCTTTTCCACAAATACGCTACGTGTAGAATGTGCAAAAGATGGGCCACAACATGGATATCACCACTACCATGATCATCTAAACCTTATCCCAGTTAATTGGGATCGGCGACAGGAATCCTGTTCTGCATTTCCACTTCTATCAAGGACCACAACATGAATATCACCGGTATATAATAATTAAAAAAGAAAAAATCTGATCTGCTAATCGGGTGGGACACAGCAATACACCAAGTCATTCGATTGGCTGTCCATTGGTTTTGACATTATGTCCTACTCAATCAATACCCCTATAAAAGAAGACAACGTGAGTGGGTGGGCCACAACGGTACATTTGAGTCATACACTTAGCTGTCCATTGATTCTGACGTTGACGCCCAACTCTTAATCCAACAACAAAAATATTCACCCATGGAAGAAGTTTACTAGGCCCATCTGGATAGAAAGAATATAAAATGTAGACATGGAAAACACCTATAGAATCCTTAGGAACTGGAAACTATGGAATCCAACAGTTTCTCTGTAGTTTAGTTTGGATTTGATGTTTTCATAAAAATGTTAAAACGTCAATGGTCAAACAGATAGAACTGTCTCCTATAATCGTAAAAATTTAGATTTAATAGGTTCTCTTAGAAAATAATTTTACACGTTTTTTGAGGAAAACCATGGAAATGAAAATCAATTTCCACCTAATTGTGTATTCGCAAACAGGGGGAAATCTCCTATGTGTGGAAATTGATCTCATTTCTGCGATTTGCCATTGTTTTCACCAATCCAAACACACACCGGAGTGTAACTAGAAGCATGGCACTATCTTTGTGCCGCAATGATGTTAGCTGAATGTGCTTTCAGACCCAAGGAGGTTCAGGCTCACCCGACAGACTTCATTTGGACAACGCCATCTCAAGTACTGGAGCAACCACCCTGCCTTGCTTTGGCCTGTATGTCTGTTTCACCATTTTACTAACCTCAGATGCATCAGTAGTACTTGTTGGGATATCCTTGATTGATCTCCCATTTTGGCAGGTTTGTTTCCTTCGACAATTTCGTGGGTCCGTCGCCAAGGCTGATTATTTCACTCTTCGCAATGGATTCATTGCAGTAAGCTAACACCACAAAGACAGACTAATTATGCATATGCCATATACAAACTATACACTGTATTAGTGGGGGAACAGGAAGTGTACAGTTTGCTAACAAGTTGGATTTTATACACGTTGAGGACCATGGATTCATGATTCAAACCATTGAAATGACGGGCATAAATATGGATGGGGCTGAACTTTGAAGATCCCAACCCTTCGATATTATGGCCTACAAACAAGTACATGGTTGTGAGGAAAGTAAATCAAACAGTTCACAATGAACAAAGCCTTGGCCAGATATTTAAGGGTTATGATATTTCAATGTGGATGTTTCGAGGGAATCCCAATCCATGGGAAGGTCCATTTCAACAGTTTGGACCATTGAACCACATTGGCCCCACATGCATGAAATCCACCTTGTAAGCAAATAATACACAGATGAGCAGGACCCTATCATACCTCATACAGCAGAAAGACTGTTGTCTCATGCCCTCATTCTGCTATGCATTGACAATTAATATCCATGCATCTCCGTGTCTGCTTCATCGAATGTGCTTTCTAATGGTTACAGAAGCCTGTGCTTCTCTTGATCTGTTAGGCCCATTTCGCTGAGGGCAGCAACTTTGACTTCCGAAAGTTCCTCACCAGAACTTTTGACAAAGATTTTGAAGTGGTAGTAGGAATAAGGTAAAAAGGACAAAATCTAAATCAAATTACCCACTTTTCAAATTTGTTTCAATGAAACAGCTAAACTGCTCTTATTTTTATCACCACCACTCCACAGGAGTTCCTAATTTCAGATCTTGGGTTTCATTTCATGCAGCTTTTGGATCTGGATCTTTTCCATATTCTTCATATTTTTCAGTGCACATGGTAAAACAATCACTTCAAGCTATCTTCTTGTTCTGTTTATGGATATACTAGTCCTCCAGTTCCTGATGTTTGCTGCTTCTCTTTTTCTTTCATCTGGCAGTATTTTATAACTATTTCTGGCTGCCTTTTATTCCTTTAGTGGTAAGCCCAAAAACCCAACTCATAGCATCTCTTAACAACAACAGGCTGTGATAAACAAGAGTTATGTATCTGTTGGCAGATGTCTTTGATTGTGGGGACAAAACTACAAGTCATCATAACTAAGATGTGCTTGAAGAGCCGTAACGAATCAGTTGTTGTTCGAGGGACAATGCTTGTGAAGCCCAATGACAACCTCTTCTGGTTTGGTTGGCCACAATTCCTCCTCCATCTCATCCATTTCATCCTCTTCCAGGTAAATATGTATGAAAGTATGTGCATATAACAATCTATACCATCATGATCACATTCATATGATCAGAGAAGCTGAATAAAGATGTCGATACCTTGCAGAACTCTTTTCAGCTGGCAATGTTCACATGGGCATGGGTAGGTATCTCTAGTCAATGAGCTTAAGAGATTTTCATGCATCCCTATGGCTTACTAGGTTGGAATGCAGTACGAGTTCGGGTTGAAATCCTGCTACAATCGAAAGACGGAGGATATAGTCCTATGGGTAGCCATGGGCGTCATTGTTCAACTCCTTTGTGGCTATGTGACGCTCCCTCTCTATACACTTGTCACACAGGTAACATTACACAAAAGGAATTATAGGGTCCCAATGCGTAAGGACATGAATAGTGCCCTGGAGTGGCATTCAGTACAATTGGGGCACATGGTTCAGTTATCCAGCCCATTGATCTGATGAGGCTCATCATTGATGGGGGACCCAAAAGTGTCCCAGATTGGAAGAACCTAACACTTCAACCAGTTGCGTACAAGTAAACAATTATGAATAACAATATAGAAAGAGTCCAAAGGGAAAGGCCAAAGATTTCGACGGCTATTGATCTTCAACTGGTAGATTTGTGGGAATCCTGATCCATCGTGAGGCCCCTCGGATCATCAGTCTGCACCATGGAACCATCGGCCCCACCTTTAGGGACCAGGTACATGAGGACACAAATCATTTCCTGAGGTATTGGAACCTATAATTCCTCCTACGCATAAATGTCAGAGAAAGCTGTTTCCATGTCTGACTTCCCATGCTCAATATGACCCAACAGATGGGTTCAGGCATGAAGAAGGCGGTATTCACTGAAAGAGTCGTCAAGGGTCTAAAACATTGGCATTCCCACGCTCACCGGAATCTATCGAGGAACCAATCCAGTCCAAGGGGACATTCAGACCAATCGCCTACTGCCACCACCGAAACTTCAGTATCCGACGTACAGGAACTGGGTCCGCTGAAGTATGAGCACCCTCCTGCCATGGCTAATACCACTCCTTTAAAGTCTGAAATCACAGAAGAGACGGAAAATCCCAAGGCCATTGCAATAGTGAGCTACGATGGCGAGATCTCCTTTGGGACATCTTGGAAAGAGCTGGGAAGCGGTGAAGAAATTGGAGATATCACTTCAGGCAAAGATGAGACTAACTCTGGGGTTACTGAGTCTACCGATCAAATTCCATCTCCCTTCTTTGGGGAGGCAGAGCTTAAGGTTTAAGAGCAATGGCAAGCTTGACTAGACATTAATATGTTGATATGTGGGCTTCATTGATATAAGAATTGCGAAGACCAAGAAGCAAATCTAATGCATTGCAACAAGGCGTGATAATCAAAGCAGAAGCCTGAACATAAGGATTTTGTAGAAAAAGGAGATGAAGATATAAAGGTCTAAGGATTCTCCAGAAATGTTCTAAATTATTCATAGCATTTATCGTGTTGTATACTTGTATATGCATTTTAATCTATGGGATAGTGAAATGCTAGCAAAATAACACAACATACACATGCCAACATAGAAAATGGACTCAATAACTAGTGAGATGGCAGAACAATCAGGAAACTCTTTATTGAATCAAATGGTCTGGGAGAGTTGAGCATCTTCTGTTTCTGTGATAACATGTCTTTTCCTTTCTGAATGATAAAAGATTAACTCAATAACCAGTGAGATGGCTGAGCGGGAAATGTCAGCTCATCAGGAATTTAATCACCCAGCTTGGTATGAGTCCCCTTACCATGGCATTCAAGATGCAGTGTCCCAACGCCCTAAAAGAATGGAGAGAGGGAGAGGGAGAGGGAGAGGGAGGGAAGGAGGGAGGGAGGGAGGACAAGCATCTCCAGCATCATTTAATGTTGCTCTACAGGAAGCACATCCAGGTCATGTTTCTCGATGGATATTAAGGGTGCATTAGGATGTCCCCAAAAATTGGAATTTTATTGAAGTTTTGCTAAGTCAAATTTAAATTTGATTTCCGCTCAGGCCTAGAGAACTTTTATGCATGGAAATCAACTTCTTTTGGTTCTAGAATTAGTAAATAAATCATTTTTGGTGTGATCTTGTAAACGTTTCAAGTGTAAAGTTTCCTTAAACATATTGTTTTGAACTGATGTATACTATAATCATAAGTAAACAGCATGCAATTATAAAGTTAAAAAGTATGTATAAATTTTTTAAAAAAAATTTATAATAATACGAATCTCTATAGAAAAATTAGTAGAAAGCACTCTCCTATTTTAAACTTTCTTTATTTTTCCTTGTGCAAATACTAACTCATCATTTCTGCAATTTTTAAATTTATTTTCATATTCAAGGATGCCCTCTGGTAATAAATAAACAAACTGCTACTGGTGCTATGTAGAAAAAAATTAATACAGAGTAATCATAGTAATGCAGCATTAAAATGGTGCAGACAGACGGTCAATTGAAATAGGCCCCATCTAGAGTGTAATACATCTGTTAAGTTTTAACAGCACAGGAGGTAGTAAAAGATTGGGATTGTGAGACTATATGGGAGGCCAACACAACCACTCAAGGAAAAGTTTCTGCAGACACCCCACCTATTAAGTCCAGAAAACATCTGATTGATCAGATCAGATCAGATCAGCCCATTTCTAAGCCAAATGGCCAAAATTTCAACTCGTAATGCAATAGTGGGACTGGGTTGTGCATAGCCTGACCCCCGCTTTTGATATTTTTTCACAAAAAGTGGTAGTAGAAGTTGGATTTCCACTGCCACATGTCAGCAATCAACTGCCAACAACAAGCGGAAATTGGATTTCCACTCACTGTTGATGCAGTTTTGGCAGGGTTCCACCGCTTTTGACTTTTGTACCAAATCAGCCCAACCAATCATAGCTTCTCCTTGATCCTAGGATTTAGGGGGAAATACCAAGGTTGACAAACTTGGGACTCAAAGTCAACTTGGTGGGCTCACAGAACTCGACTCAGATGAGTAAATGCAGTGACTCGAGCGAGTCACTTGTTTCTAATTAAATAATTTTATAATTATAAAAATCATAGATTAATAATAAAAATACTTAATTACTCATAACATCACAAAATTCGAGCACAATTCTGAATACTAAAGTTTCAAAACTTCCCACCAAATGTTCCGGTGTGTAGGAGATCTTGACCATGCAAGATTTCAGCCCCACCATGAAGGTCGCCTATCTCAAATTTTAGGAAGATCCACTTAACTAGGTTTGAGTCAAATCGTCCATAAGCTATCCATTCATCCCAATGTTGAGCCCATAGATGAGTGGATCAGTCTTATTTTACACCAGGTGATTGACCCACTTGTATGGCTTAGATGTTGACAAGGTGGTAGGAAACACTAGGAGATAGTCCTGAGAGAAAGATAGGTGAGAGAGTTGTGAGAGAGGGGGCACCAAAGAGTCCATTCTAAATAGGGGTCTAAACTGAAATAGTAAATACTATGTCAAAAGGACTGCACTAGCCTGACTCCGCATAGGTATGTGGAAGGCATGACTCCAACTAACTGAGAACCACCTGAGGGAGAATGTCAATCAGATCCAACCTGTCCATAAAGTGGGCCGCCACAATTTCACTATTGATCAAAAGTAGTCCAATCCAAGACATGGGTGGCAACACTATAGGGAAAGATTAAAAAATCATGCCTAAAAACTCCAAATTCATGTGGCATGTCCAACACGAGTCTTTGAATTTCTTGATTTTCTGGGAATCAATTAATCCTAGCATGTTGCATGAGATGAGTGAATTTGATGGAATGTACACACCACAGTGGACCCCAAACACATTTTGAACGATTTTAATGGTGGGAGTTTCCATCTCAACTGTTCCTAGTGGTGTAGCCCATATGAGCTTTTCATCAGCCTGATTTTGGGCCCCCATAAAAAAACAAGGTGGCACACCAGATGAGATCAGCTTTTCATCAACCTGATTTTCGGGCCCTGGTAGAAAAACAAGGTGGTGCATCAGATGATCTCATCCACATGTTATCCTCCATTCATGTCAGAGTCACACACCCATGTGACTACGCATAGTCATGCAAGAGATTTTGTATTAAAAACCCTAAAAGATTCTAATCTGGGATCCGTTGAGCTTTGCTAAGCGCACACGTGTGCAATAAAACTCATGTACACCCCACACATGTGCTGGCATGGGACATGTGCGAGATCCAATCCATCCATCAAGTTGGTTAGACCTTGTTCATGTTTTCCCAAAAATGAAGTCGCGTCCAACTTGCATATGGGCCCCAATGTTGAAAGCAGGTGGATGGTTATAAAATTTCAGCCAAGTTTTTCAGGACCATTCATTTTCTTTTCATAAAATGTGGCCCACCTGACTAGTGGATCAATTGGTTTCTTGTGCTAGGGCATCAATATAGTAGTGTCGTTCTAATGGATGGATTGGATCTTGGACCTATCATGCCATACTTGGCATATACACGATCTTTGTTGCACATACATGTGCACTAAGCAAAGCCCGGGATTTGCAACTTTTTTTTTTTTTTTTTTTAAATTTATTTTTACACACCCCCACACACGCACACACTCACTCCCTACACGTTTGGGAATTTCACCCCCTATGGACACTCGAACCCTGGAACGGGAGTTGAAACTCCTAGGAGTCTACCACCCGTCCAAGAGTAAGGATCCAGGGATTTGCAACTTATTTCATGCATTCACGACTCCAATTTTTAAAACCTGGAAGGGTGAGCAAGTCAATAAAAAACTCAGACAAACTCACCGAGTCATGTTAGATTTTGATCCCCACTGAATCTACACCATTTTTAACTCAGTGGGAGATAAAAAATGGGTTCACTCAGGGGAGGCCTGATTGACTCAGCGAGTCGCCAACCATGAGAAATACCAAGCATTAGGCCTTTACCCTTCAACCATTCTAAAATTACCAAAAGCCAAGCCCCATCTCTATATCTCCTTGTCAACAACCAAGGGGCCTTGGGAACTTCAACAATTCTCTGTATACTCCCTAATGCAGGGGCATTTTCACACCGGGCTCGAGTGGGGCAGCCTGTGGGATGTGGGGACACACTAGGGGTGGGCGGCCCATGTGATTTGGGGCCCACGGGGGGGTTCGGCCGAGGTCCTAACCCATGAGATGTGGGGCCTGGGCTATGAGATAAAAGGATTAATTCACCATTGTCTAATAGTTCGAGCTTTTAGAGCAAGTGGTTAATTTTCCTGCATCACTCCCTCTCTCCCTTCTTGCTTCGGGAGAGAAACCCAGGAAACCTTTAAAGATTTAACCCTATGAAGGAGGAGAAGAGCGCCTAAATATCAAGAAAGTTTAAGGAGTTGAGGACAACTTTCAGTTTTTAGAAATGGCTTGGTGCAATCGGCAACGAGGCATGAGTCAGCCTTCAAGTTTTGAGAAATAGCTTCCCAACCATGCCAATAGGAGGATTTGAGAGCTCCTTTTTCCTTCTTGGATCTCTACAACCAAGGCCCTCCAATATATATATATATATATAGACCATCTCAAGACAGTTTCTACATTTTACGCTTGTTACATTTCACACTTGTTGCATTTCCTCTCTTTAACCACCACTTTCCTTGCCGTCTTTTTATTATTTTATTTTGGGTTTTGGATCTTTGCTTAGAGATCTAATAATAAAATATTGATTCCCATTAAGTAGAGACCGCATGTAAGCCTGGATGGAGAAGGTGCCTAATACCTTCATTGTCCATAACCAAGGCCCTTACTCAGAATTTTTAGGAAGCTAGACCACGAGTGGAGTTATCTAATCAAGTCTCTAATCCTAACTATAGGGTTACTTGGCTCTATGGATTCTAGCTTTCCATATATTTTAAGCCTTTTCGGCTAGTGGCGACTCCCTTCTTTTCCAGGTAGGGCTTAGAGAATGGCAGACCACATATGGATGAGAGAGGGTGGAGAACTGCGAGGAAAGCCTATGGTGAACTTGTAACACTCGTAATCTCCAACATTCTGTTTAGGGCCTTGGCGGAGGAGGTGAAATCTTTGTTTGAAGAGTGCAGATGAGTGAAGAACATCTTCCTTCCAAAAGATGGATCCAGATCCAAGCATCAAGGAATCGACTTCGTCAAGTTCACATTTCGGGATGAGGCCTATTAAGCCATTGAATGTATCAAAAATATCGAGTTCCAATGATGGAATCTAGGCGTAGAGTTCTCGAAGAAGGAGAGGAACTCTCTAAATTCCAAAGGAGGAGACGCTAGATCAACCAAAATCATTCCTAGGGATGCCATCCCTAGTAATGAGACCATGGAATGGCCAGCTCCACCTGCTCGAAACAATAGGGGCCTTCCTACCAGAAGCAAAGGAGAGGTCTTCAACAAAGTCCTGCCCAAACATAGGCCTAAAAGAATGGGTAGGCTAAGGAGAAATGTAGCAGGAAATTATGCAGCAATGGATTTGGAATTGTCGAAAACCAGAGGGTATTCCTCAAAGCCTCCCTTGTAGAAGTGACTTCTAGGGAAGTTGACGAAGAAAGATTACAGAAAGTGCGCATATGGACATCTTCAAGGCTCCCAGGACAAGTTAAGATCCTAAAGCTCACGACTACCGCATTCTTTTCAAATTCCTCTCAAGCAAGATGGAAAAATCTTGGCAGAGTGGTAACCCAGTCCACAAGGATATAGAAGCCATACTTCCTTGGATAGAAGAGCTATTGCAAAAAAGCAAGGTGACATAGATCCGCCTCTTCGAGATCCCTCTCTAAACATGAGTCATTGAAACCTTCCAAGAGTTGGGCGAGTACCATGGGAAGGTACTAGAAGTGGAACCCATATCTATCACCAGGAGCAAGGTGGACTTTCTGAGGGAAAAAACCTATGCTCCGAATGTAGATAAGCTAAAAGAAAGTGAAATGTTGTTGGTGGCTTATAGACACTTCCTGATTCATGCAATAGGGAATGGAGGCATCAAGGAAGGGACCTCTTGGATGACCTATTGATAAAGCTACGAGGGGAGGGATACAGTGGGGGAACCGGTGATGTCAAATGGCATAAGTGATCCTAAACGATTGCTTGTGCTTGATCGCTTTGCATAAGAGAGCGCACAAATTTTATATTATTTTTTGAAAAAATGAAAAAAAAAAAATGGGGAAAAATCTTTTTTTCCCCATACAAACTTTAACTACTCCAATTTGGTTTTGTTTATCTATTTCAATTTTCAATCTAATTTGTGTACTATTACTATGCCACCTAAGCTATAATAACTAATAAGTAATAAACCATTAACCAGAAGAAGTAAAAAACCAAAAATTAATAACTCAACAGCTCATTAATAAAAATTTAATAATTTTATTAGTAAACAAAATCTACAAACTACTAATCTACCATATACAATGTTCCCTCTCCCATTGTGGCACATCACCACCACCATCATCGTCGTCGTCAGAGTCATCTCCTTATTCAACGTACACTTCTTCTCTTTCTTCATTATCTGTATACACAAGTTGCCCATCCATATCTAATGGTCGAGCATATTCTTCTTGTACTTCTTCAATCTCAATATCATCTTCCTCTCCTTGACAGCTGGTAGCCCTCATGCTACTGCACACCACTCTTCTCTGCCATTGAGAACATTCACCAGGTGTCGATCCATAAGTGGCGTCTTCGACTTAGGCCTATGCAAGGGACTCACCAGCAAATATTGGATCATCTGTCTCCACAAGCCACTCACTATCTGCCTCCAAATCATATAGGCTGATATGATCATAGAATCCAGGCTTTTCTCGCCTAGCCTAAAATCTTTCCTGCAGCTTCTGGTTATATTGAACGAAGACCAGGTCATTGAATTTATTTTGTTCAAGACAATTCCTCTTCTTCTTTTTTCGTGTGAATCTGCATAACATATAGAAATTTCAATTAAATGTGAATTAGCAATTTAGCATTGAAATTTGAAATTGAAAGTGAATTATAAAACTTTTAGTTTTAAAACTTACCGACTCGAATGTACTCCAGTTGTGCTCACAACCACTTGAAGAACACGCAAGGCCAAGAACTCTCATGGCCAACTTCTTTAGTGTTAGATCCCTCCTAGTCGGGTCAACTCCATACATAGACCACCAGTCCACTGAGCAAATAAGTTTAAGTCAGACATTTCTCACATAAACTTCTTACATTGTAAGTTGTAAAACTTCATAAAATTGCATATTTACTTGACAATTTCATACTCCTATGCCTAATAACAATCTCTCTTGACCAAATCCCTACACTCTTCATGTAGAACTCCAGCTCCCGAGAAAATCTATTGTGTTCTTCTTTCTCTAGAACCATTATTTCTAAAGCATGAAGAAATCCAACCATATGCATTGTCGATGCCGCAGTCCGGTCGGCGGACGCAAAGAATACGGCCAGATTAAGGATGTAGGTAGCCGAATATAATGGGGATGATATTTAGCTGCCCCATCTAGCATCTATAATATTTAGGATGGGTTGGTAATCACGTTCTTTATAGTTAAACTGTTTCATGATTTCTTTATAGTTGAAGTGTTCCATGATTTCTTTATAGTTGAGGTGTTCCATGATTTTATTTCTGGTCCTCTCCACTGCATTGTAGATATGTCCCATGGGTGGCTTTCCATCATCGTCCACAATTCGCAACACACTTGCTAAGGATTCAGATGAATTAAGGTCATTACCACTTGATTCCAAAATGATTGGAAAATAATGGTTTGTTGGACTAACTTTCCTTTGGCTTTCTTTGACAATGGTCCATTATTCCAATCGATTGGAACAACAAAGGTCCTAAGTTTAGCTTTCTTTGAATTTAACATTTGTAGCGTTAAGAAAGTTGTTACAAATCTGGTCAAGCCCGAATGAAGCAAATTACGCCCAAGGTGGTTTCTCATGTGATGGAGAAGAATGGCATGCTTGTACATAAAAATCACGATTCTCCTAACCCTAGCAATTACCTTAAGATACAACCTACCTACATCTTATAACATTAAATGAATACAATGTGCCATGCATGGTGTTCAAAAATAAACCTCGACTCTTCTCCATAAGAAGGCGACCAACAACTACATAATTAATTGCGTTGTCCGTGATAACTTGGACAACATATTCATCTCCTACCTCTTCAACTACACGATCTAACAATTTGAATAAATAACCAACCGTGTAGGAATGGGCCGATGCATAACGGACTTTAAAAACAGTCCCATTTGGACAATTTACAATAAAGTGTATCAATGTCCTACCAGATCTATCGGTCCATCCATTGGGCATTAATGAACAACCATAGATTTTCTAACTTTCTTTGTATTCAGAGATAAAGTTCCTAGCAAACTCCACCACCTTTTTTAGGCAACTCTCCCTCACTTCATAATAGGAAGAGGTTTTCAAGCTAGGTTTAAATTGACTTATAGCTTCAGCCATTACTTTGAAATTATTTATCAAACCAAGTTAAAAGCTATACCAGCTAGATACAACAACTTTATAATGTATTGAATCGTGACTTTTCCATCCTTCTTCTTATATTGATTTTCTAAAGTGGTTTGGGCAGGTCCTTTACCCTTACCCCTTTAGTCAACCACATCTTTCGGATATGGTCTATACCACCTATCCATAAGCCCATGCCCACGGACTCTTTACATTTAATCTCGATGCGTGCACAGTGTAGTGTTTATGTCATCCAATACCACCGTAACTTATGCATCCACATAGCTCACACACTACCTGGGACTTTTCACTGGCACTTCGATAGTGCCCGTACTTCTAACCCAGGTCATTTGACTTTGGTTTCAAAGTAGAAGATTGGAAAGAAGACACGATGATGACTCTAGGTAGTAGGTAGTGACCATAGTGTACAAGTGTATGAGTGTGTATTAGACAAACAATGAAAGCATGAAACAAACAAATAAGCTATATGCTAGCTACTAGTTAAATACTAACTAGTAAGTAGTAAGTAGTATAACTACAAAATATTAAATTAGTTACTAAATAGTAAATATTAATTACTGAATACTAAATATTAAATGCTATTATACTAATATATAGATAGAGAGAGGAAGATAGTGTCTCACTATAGTTGTAGAGTTACAAATGTACAAATGTGTGTGTGTGTGTGTGTGTGTGTGTGAGAGAGAGAGAGAGAGAGAGAGAGAGATTGTGGTAGTGAGTTACAATCTTAAAATCTTGATTCTTGAAATGAAGTCTTAACTCTTACACTTGAAAGTCTTGAAAGTTGAACCTCTTCAGTCTCGAGTCTTGACTCTTGAATCTTGATGTAAATGTCTTTAATCTTGGTGCTTGATAATAAATAAATAAATTAGTAGAAACTAGAAACTAGAAACTAAGAATGAATGAATGATACACTAATTAGTAATTACTAATTACACAAACAAAAATGCACAATACACTTGTCCAATTACAATTTGCAAATTACAATAAAACAAAATAATGTTGAATGTTGGGTGACTTGACTCTTGAGTGTGCTTGTCACTTGACTCTTGAGTTGACTTGTTGTATGAATCTCTTGAGTCTTGAGTCTTGAGAATGCTAATGAAAGAAATAGATCATACAAGTTAGAACTTAGAGTAGAGATTAGAAATAGATGCTAAGGAAAGAAAGATTGAGAGATCGGATGAGAGTATGAGAGTTGATAGTTGAGAGTTGAGGGAATGAGATTAGATAATATATTAGAATAGAGAAGAAGAGAATAGGGAGAGAACATATTAGAGAATTAGATAATAGATTAGAGAAGAGAGAAAGAAAGAGAGAGAGTGAATATGAAAATAAAAGAGAATTAGAGAATAGAGATAAAGAGAGTAAATAAATTCGAGAAGAGAGAAAATAAGAAAATAAAAGAGAATTAGAGAATAGAGAGAAAGAGAGAGTAAATAAATTGGAGAAGGGAGAGAAAAAGACAATATAAGAGAATTAGAGAACGAGAGATAGAAAGAGATTAGAGAAGAGAGGGGGGGGGGGAGAGAGAGAGAGAGAGAGAGAGAGAGAGTAAGAAAATAAAAGGGAATTAAAGAACAGAGATAGAAAGAGAGAGTAAATAGATTAGAGAATAGAGAGAGAGAGAGAGAGAGAGAGAGAGTAAATAAGAGAATAAATAGAGAGTTATGATCTTGTCTTCTTGCTTCTTGATCTTGTCTTCAAGTGAAATATGAAAGAGAATAAAATATGGGATTAGAGAGATTTAGAATGCTATAGAATGAGAGCAAGAGTGTATGAGAGCTTCGGAAAAGATATATTGCAAATGGACAAGGGGGGAGTGCCTTTCTATAGACAAAAGCACCAAAATTTAAAAATTATTATTATTATTATTATGCTCCAATGGTTATATTTCTGACCATTGGAGCATATGCGATCGCATTATACGATATGCGATCGCATACATCGCATATGCCATATGTTGATGCTTATGCGATTATGCGAGATCTCATAATCGCTTAAGCAATCACTTTTGACAATATTGAGAGGAACAAAGGAAAATGACAACATGGAAACTCCTAATCTATGTCGGCACGTAAATAGCAAGATTGTGGTGACAACAAAGAGCCAAGTTCGACACCAACCACATGATGGGCCCACCAGCTACTGCTGCTAACTCAAGCAAGTTGTGCAGCAGTCAACGTGTCACAGACAAAAGGCTCGAAGGATGCATTTCACCTACCTGCCGCCTAACACTACTAAGTGTCACAAACCGGTAGGGGTCCCAAGAAAGGCAAAGTCATGTCCCACCTACTTGCCGACTATCACAACCACGCATCTTACAGAAAGGAAGGCATATCTTGCTTTAGGAAATATTCTCAATTTGCACCTGTATCAACTTAATGACCATTTTATATAGCGAAATGAGATTTTCCATCCCCCTTACGAAGAGGACTCTTTTCGAGTGGACAAGTTCTCATCTTATAGTGAGAGTGGATTCAGTTTCTTGAAATCTTATATACGTAGTACACCTCGACCTATAATCCAAGATAATCACATGGATAGTGACAATGGTCCCATTGTAGAAATTGGATCTCAACGCTCGGATTTTAGTAGACCCAAAGCCATCATTCTTAGGTAATATCATCCACCAAGGAGAACTACAAAAAGAAGGAATCGCAACGTTCCAAAACTTGGCCATCTGCTACTCCTAGAACTAGCCAAGGCAGTGGTGAGCCCTTTTGGAAGGAACCCGACATTGCAACTGGAAGCATGGGATCATCAAAGCAAACATCCGAAATAGCAGAGTGGAAGGCTTCAGAAGCGATGGACAGAGGCCAAAAGAAGCTGAACAGTTCATCGCCCTCCTCAACTGGAAGTGATTCTGGTAAAATTCGATCCAGGGGACTCCGTGCATCAAGAGAAGAAAGGCCCCTCACCAGTAATATTGGAGGTAATCACGCCTCACCAGTAATATCAGAGGTAATCCCCATCGGATCAATGCCATGGGAGAGAACTTTCAAAGTGGACGACAAATCAGTATACTTCAAGAAGAAAGATGAGTTATGGGTAGAGGTTGCATCATCTACGAAAGCATTAGAGGCAGATTCCCAAATCGACCCAAGTCCAAGGAGGATTGCTACAGTGGCGATAAAGCTGGGGGTCATGACGGTACACCCAAACCAATTTTTGAGAAAGGTGTTCAAGGAATTAGACAAAAAGGACACGAGAGCCAGGGAAGCTGAAGCCCAAGTTGGTTAGGCAAGCTCAGAGGCTATTATCATTAGTTAAGCTACAAGAGCATAATTTTTTGAAAGATGATGGAAGAAAGGAATCAAAATGCAGTAGGGTGGAGATGAAGGCAGTTCTAAATGAAGATTCTGTCATGGTACACTAGAGGCCTAGGGTCTCCGGATAAGATAAGAGCAATTCACCAAATGGAAAGAAAGAAGGTTCACATCTTGTTCATTCAGGCGTCCAAAGTGGAAGCAGTAAATAATGATCTTGTATCTAAGATTTAGGGTATAAAAACTAGTGAGTGGATAGCTAAAGTTGCGGTTGCATAGCTGGGGGTTTGATCACTATATGGGACTGTCAATGTAGTGACAAAGGCCTACAGTCGACACTAACCTTTTTCATGTCTAGTTCGAGGATGGCTAGAATACTTGTTTCTAAAAATCAAAGAGAGGAATCTCCTTGATTCCAAAGAATTGACTCCAATTTGGTCTCCACGCCATTCTTCCGAGGACCAAAAGTATGGAGTAGGAAGGAGTTAGACACCCTACTCTACCTACAAAGATATGTTCTCTACTTGAGGAGAAGGAAATTCCAACAATCAGAACTTCACAAACGGTTAGCTTGCATCCCAACAGTAAAAGAAAAGATAAAAGGAAAGAAGGAAAAATTTGAACGGAGAAGAAGAGGGGAAGCTTGGGAATGTGGCAATTTCATCGCTCATTGTCTTCTCGTGGCTTAGATGAAGCTTTCATCTTCTCCGTGGACTGAAATTGCAATATTTCTTGAAGAAGGGTCTTGCTTTATGTAGTCCTCTAAGAGAAGTGAGGGAAAAGAACAAGTGAATCATCTACCCCACAAGGTTACCGAAGCCTCGGCTCACCATTCCTAGATTAGAGCTTTACTCCATGGCCTTGAGAAGGATGGGATTCCCAAGCCCTTAGCCCCTTGCTCATGTTCTCTTGTTTCCTATAAGATTTGCAGGATTTTTCTAAGTATTTGGACTAGGAACTTAAAGAAAGGCTAGGGGGCTCACAAATTTTGAGGCAAAGACCCCTCTCTTGTAGTAAGAGGTGTCTATTTATAGAGGAGAAGGGTCCAAGCCTGTAATTTGAAGAGAGGTTGGGGAGTGTTCTAAAGGGTAGGAGAAGTGTGGATGATTCACAAGTGGCGGGATTCTAGGGGTCAAATGGTTGGTTTGGGTGTAAATTGAGGAAATCTAGGGGTTGTCAGGATCAGTGTTTTAAATAGCTATGCTATTTAGTTGTAGCTTATGCGACGTACCGTAGCTTAGCCTTAACGCTACGTAGCTCATGGAAATAGCTTAAGTCACACATGGCCTATGCTACATGATAATTTGCATATACATGCTACATAGACTATGTTAAACACTACATAGCTCACATGATTTGTTGCATTTTTCTATTTCAATTAAAATTAGCTAATCTTTTCAATGCTTTTAGTAAAATAATACAAGTAACAATATTAAATCAGTTTTGTCACTCTTTCTTTACCTCCATACGTCATCATTGACCTTTCTTATTACTTTGGGTTGCATTTGGTTGCAAGCTATGTACCTTACACCTCACGCTTCAGAGGAGTACTTTACACACTATTCGCTATTTAAAACAGCGGTTAGGATATACAGACGGCTCCAAAAGGCTTCTAAAGGCTCTGGAATTGTGTGACTAAGATTGAGACACTTGGAAGCATCCCATGGCTTGGGAAAGGATAATTTTAGGGCTTCACTAACCAAGTTAGTCAGGGATTATACTATAGAGAATGCTAGTGTATTGTATTGTGTATTGTGTGTGGTTAGTGAGCTCTTTTAATGTAAGTGTATGTGCACACCTCTCCTTTCTCCTGCAATGTACTATATGCTTTATCATAATAAAACACTGTGTTAGGGCAAGCAAGCCTAACACATCATTTTCTCCCAAACTCTCCTTCTTCTTCTCCTCTCTCAATATTCTCATCTTCTCTTCACATTATCCTCATTAAATCCCTTTCTACTTGGTATCAGAGTAAAGATCCAGGCATTCCGCATCCACCAGGTTGAGAGGCGACACGTCACCTTGCTGACGTCAGCAGCCGTATAGTTGACGTCAGCGTTGTACGGACGTATGGACGCCGTTTGAGCTGAAAGCTTAGGAGTTTGATAGATCTCGATTTTAGAAGATTTGTCATGATTTTTTCAGAATTTATTGAACCTCATTTCATGGGTTTTTGGGCGAAATAGAGAAATTCGAAAATCGGTCCCAGATTTCGTTTTTCTTCGATCTACCTCAAATCAGTAAGCTTTTCTTTGGTTTATTTGCTCAAGATGGACCGAAATCTTCCTCCCAAGCTACCCATGGTGGAATTTTTACTTAAGATCACTGTTTGAGAGGTTTTGAACCTCAAATAGACGTGCGGCTGGGCCGTTTTTCACTCGGTCAGGCCCTTTCTGACTGCGTTTCATGGTTTTTTGGATGATTGATATTTGTTTGAAGTCTATCTCTTGTTATCTTGAAGGATTGAGTGAGATAGAGTTGTTTGAATCAGTCTTTCTTGGCATAGGGGGTCTCTTGGCGTAGGTTTATTTCTCTTGGACTTTACTATGGCTGACAAAGGACCCTCATCTCTTGGCATTGGGTCTCTTAAGTCCATTCCCTTGCAGATTACCTCCATTAAGTTGAATGGTGACAACTATCTTAAATGGGCACAATCTGTAAAAGTATTTTTAGGAGCCTGTGACAAGTTGTCGTATATTTTAGATGATCCCCCAAACTCTACAGATGCTACCTACAAGTCTTGGACAATGGAGAATTATCAAGTTATTGCATGGTTGTTGAATAGCATGGATTCCTCGATTAGCCACTCAGTGATGTTTTTATCCTCGGCTAAAGGCATCTGAGATTCGCTTCATGATATGTTCTCGGTATCTCAGAATTTTTCACGGGTATTCCAGCTTATTCAAGAAATTGGTCGGTTTCAACAAAACTCCAGATCCTTAAAAGACTACTATTTGACGCTTCGGGGTATGTGGGATGAGTTGGATATGTATCAGCCTCTTCCTTCCAAATGTAAAGCGGATCATGACCATGCTCGTAAGCAACAGGATGATACTCGTATCATGCAGTTCCTCGCTGAGTTGAGTTCTGATTATTTTCACGTTCGCGATCAGGTTGTTATGCAGGATCCTCTTCCCCCATTGACGACAGTCTATGCCATGTGTCAGCGTGCTATGGCCTCCACTCTTCATTCTCATTCATTTTTGCCACCCGAGCGTTCGGCACATCTTGCTGGTGATTAGTCCTCCCTTAGTCTTCGGGTACCATCCTTGAGCTCAGGGCGCATCTCTGGTTTTGCTGGTCGTGGTAGAGGCCATGAGGGAGATCGCAGTCGTGGTAGCCGTAGTCTTCGTGGTCATGGTGGACGTGGACGCGGTCGTGATGGTTCCCGCATTTGTTCACATTGCGGTGGAATTAATCACACGATTGATTATTGTTGGCAACTACATGGTCGTCCTACGCATGCCGCTACTTTTGTTGCTTCCACCATTGCTTTTGAGACACAGTCTTCCATCCCGACAGCTAAGCAGGCTACCTCAGGGGAGTTTCTTATCATTTCTCGGGCAGCATATGATGCCCTTATGCAGCTTCACATTCGGGATATTCCTGAGCCTTCTCACGCAGCTTCGGCCCAGTCAGGTACTGCCCTTCTTGCGTCATCCTCTCCTACCTCCTAGGTCATCAACTCTGGAGCTTCCTCCCATATGACTGGTAAGTTGCAATTCTTTTCTTCTTATTCTCCTTCTCTCATCAGTATGTCACAGTCGCCGATGGAACTCAATCTCCCATCTCTGGGATTGGTTCCATCCCTCTTCTTCGTTGTTTTTGTCCTCCGCATTGCATGTGCCTCGTTTTCCATTAAACTTATTGTCTGTCAGCTCTCTTACTAAATCCCTCAATTGTACCATCATCTTCTTTCCTTCTTATTGTTTGTTTCAGGACCTACAGAAGAAGAGAGTGATTGGTGGGGGGCATGAGCGAGGAGGCGTTTATCTTCTCGATGATACACCTGTTGCCGCTTCTAGTACTCTCTATCTAGATCGAGAATCCATGACTCGGTGGCATTGCTGCTTAAGCCACCCATCCATTGCTAGATTGAGACTTTTGTTTCCTTCTTTATCTGTCACTAAACCATTATGCTGTGATATCTGTGAATTGTCTAAACATAATCGTGCTCCGTTTCCTCCTAGCTCTTCTGGGAGGAAATCTCAACCTTTTCTTCTGGTTCACTCGGATGTCTGGGGACCAGCCCCGGTTACATCGACTTTTGGATTTAAATATTTTGTTACCTTTATTGATGATTATTCCCGCATGACTTGGATTTACCTTTTGAAATCTAAAAGTGAAGTGTTTGATATGTTTAAAGTGTCTTATCATGAAGTGTGCACTCAATTTCATTGTTCCATCAAATCTCTCCATTCTGATAATGGGGGAGAATACATGTTTACTGCCTTTTTATCCTTCTTGCAGAAACGTGGTATTTTGTCTAAGACGTCATGTGCTCGCACTCCTCAACAAAATGGTATTGCAGAACGAAAGAATCGTCACTTCTTGAAGTTGCTCGCACCCTTCTGCTTAGTATGCACCAACCCAAACATTTTTGGGGTGATGCTCTTTTAACTGCTACTTTTCTTATTAATCGTATACCCTCACGTATTCTGTCTTACAAATCTTCATTTACTATATTGTATCCTCATGATAATCTATTTCCTCTACCACCTAAAGTTTTTGGTTGTACATGCTTTGTTCAAATTTTGGATGGGAGTAATGATAAACTTAGCCCCAGGGCGGTTAAATGTGTCTTTATAGGGTATACTCGGAGTCAGAAATGGTATAAATGCTTTGACCCATTGACTCGCAAGAAATACGTCTCTGCCAATGTCACCTTCTTTGAGGATCTTTCCTTTTTCTCCTCTGCAGGCCATTCCCTTTGTGATTCTCTTGCGAGTCAGGGAGAGTATGACTCTTATCCTTTTTCCACTCTTGATCATGGGAAAACTACTTTCCCCTCTATTCAGCATCCTATTGGTGATATGGGTGAGCCTAAGCCTTTGCGAGTGTATCATCGTCGAGATAAATCTTTACAAGCTCAGCCGTCTACCCTTCCGCTCACTTTGGATGTTGGTTCAGGTGACTCTCCTAACTCGAGTTTAGATCTTCTCATTGCCTTGCGCAAAGGGTCACGATCTTGTACTCAACACCCCATTAGTAATTTCGTTTCATATGATCATCTTTCACCGTCTCTTCAGTCGTTTGCAGCTTCCCTGTCATCACAGACTATTCCTAGATCTCTCTCACATGCTCTACAGAGTCCTGATTGGACAAAGGCGATGATGGAAGAAATGTCTGCCCTTAAGAAGAATCATACTTGGGATCTTGTACCACTTCCTGTAGGCCATAAACCTGTTGGATGCCGATGGGTTTATACAATCAAGTTTCTTCCAGATGGCTCAATTGATCACTATAAAGCCCGTCTTGTTGCTAAAGGTTACACACAGACTCATGGTGTGGATTACTTCTAGACATTCTCTCCAGTGGCTAAGCTTAATTCCATTTGCGTTGTGCTCTCCTTGGCCGTTAATTTATCATGGCCCTTATTTCAGCTTGATGTTAAGAATGCATTTCTCCATGGGGATCTTACAGAGGAAGTTTACATGCATCAACCTCCTGGGTTTGTTGCTTCTCACAACCCTGCACTTGTATGTCGGTTGAAGAATGCTCTTTATGGGTTCAAACAATCTCCACGTGCATGGTTCGAAAAATTTAGTCAGGCTCTCTTGGAGTTTGGCTTTGTTCGTAGTCATGCCGATCATTCTCTCTTTATATGTCGTCGATCGACGGGCATCATGGTTCTCATTGTCTATGTAGATAATATAGTTTTGTCTGGTAGTGATTCTGCTGGAATGAGGGAGGTCAAAGATTTTTTGAAGACCAAGTTTGAGATCAAGGATCTTGGTCCTCTTCGCTACTTCCTCGGAATTGAAGTTGCTCGCTCATCATCCAAATTAGTCTTGTCACAACGAAAATATGCGCTTGATCTTCTCATGGAGACCAGAATGTTAGGGTGCAAGCCTGCTACCACTCCCATGGATACTTCACAGAAGCTTTGACCAGATGATGGTGCTCTCCTTACTGATCCCGAGATGTATCGACGATTTGTAGGCCGGCTTATTTACCTGACTATTACTCGCCCAGATCTCTCATTTGCGGTGGGGTTCATGCAAGCTCCCCGTACTTCTCATCTCACGGCTGTCTACCGTATACTGCGGTATTTAAAATCGGCCTCGGGTCTTGGCCTCCACTTTCAGTTGCATGGTCATCTTCATCTTTCTAGCTATTCTGATGCTGACTGTGCAGGTAGTACTTTTGATCGCCGCTCTACATCCGGCTTCTGTACCTTCCTAGGTGGCAATCTTATAACTTGGAAGAGCAAAAAGTAGCTAGTTGTTGCCCGGTCCTCGGCTGAAGCAGAATATCGTGCTATGGCTCATGCGACGTGTGAACTCGTGTGGCTTCGCAATCTTCTTGAAGAACTTGGTTATCCTCCTTCGGATCCTATTCCTCTTCACTTTGACAATCAAGCAGCCATTCATATTGCTCGTAACCCAGTTTTCCACGAGCGAACCAAGCATATTGAGGTCGATTGTCACTTCATTCGAGAGAGAGTTGCTTCTAAGGAAATCGTCACTCCTTTTGTTCGATCTGGGGATCAACTTGCTGATGTTCTTACAAAGTCCTTGAGTCGAGATGCTCTTCATCGTGTTCGTGACAAGTTGGGCATGATCAACATCTATGCTCCAACTTGAGGGGGAGTATAGAGAATGCTAGTGTATTGTATTGTGTATTGTGTGTGGTTAGTGGGCTCTTTTAATGTAAGTGCATGTGCACACCTCTCCTTTCTCCTGCAGTGTACTATATGCTTTATCATAATAAAACACTGTGTTGGGGCAAGCAAGCCTAACACATCATTTTCTCCCAAACTCTCCTTCTTCTTCTCCTCTCTCAATATTCTCATCTCCTCTTCACATTATCCTCATTAAATCCCTTTCTACTTATACAGCTCACCAGCTACGTACAGTTTGGACCGGTTCTTGGTGGACAGTGACGGATTGCAACACTTCCTCTCTAGAGGCGGTAGATCCTCCCCAAGCCAATCTCCAACCAAAAACCTATCATTTTGGAGGTTGAAGACAAATATTGGGTTCTTAGGCCTTTTAAATTAAAAAAACAAATGGCTCTCTCACCCGAGTTTCATAGAGATGATAAAGAGCTGGTGGGAGGAAACAGCACTCGAAGTATGGGCAGGGTACAAAGCAAGAAGTCACAAGAAATTAAACTTAAGCTAAAAGTGTGGGCCAGGGAAGAGTAGATTTAAGGAAGCAATGAGATTGGAACAAATCCTTCTCAAGATCTAGGAAATCAACAAAAGGAAGGTCATGTTAGCATTTCGAATGCTAACAGAAAAAGGGATCAAATTAAGAAGAGAATGGAAGTATCGGCTAAGGCAAGACGAGATTGCGTCGAGACAGTGCCCGAGGGCTCTAAGGTGGAAAGCTAGCGACTGCAATATAGCTTTCTTCCACAATTTAGCAAATGCAAGAAAACGCAAGAATGCAATCTCAAGAATTTCAATCGATGGGTAAGATGTAGGAAGACAAGGATGATATAAGATTGTAGGTTCTATGAAAATCTACTCGAGTCTCGAAAGGGATCATCTCCAGACCCAAGCTCAATAGAATGGCTTTCAGAAGTCTATCAGAGGACCAAGCATCCACTCTCGAAAGACTTTCTGGCGAAAAAGAAGTCAATGACGCTTGTCATAAGCATGGATAGCGATAAATCCCTTGGAGCATATGGTGTCTCTTTAGGCTTCTTTCGAAAATGCTAGGATTTCGTTAAAGGAAACATGTTGGAATTCTTCAAAAAAGCCAGGCTAAATAGGAGTGTGAATGCCACATTCATCTGCTTGATCCCAAAAAATCAAAGAGTCGTGGACATGGACTTTAGACCCATAAGTCTGCTAGAAGCATTTGTAAAATTCTTGCAAAGATCATAGCTAACAGAATGAAGCTATGAAGTCAATAATTTCGCCATTCCAAGGGCTTTTATGGAGGATCGACAAATCCTCGACACATCCGCATCATTAATGAATGCATTCACTCCAGGATGGTGGCAAAAATCCAAGGGGTTGTGTGCAAGATCGACATGGAAAAAGCTTACAACAAGGTGGATTGGGATTTTCTCATGGACATGCTTGAAAAAATGGGATGCAATTGGGTGGAGGAAATGGATCTAGGAATGTATTTCATTGGTTTTCTTTTTAGTGAGGATAATTGGCTCACCATGCAGATTTTTTAGTACTTTGAGAGGCTTAAGACGGGGACCCAAAATTCCCATTCATGTCCCTCATTGCAGTTGAAGGTTTGAGCAGGCTATTTGTCCCGACAAGGAAAAAAGGTTTCGTTGAAGGCTTTGAAGTGGGTTCTCTCACCTTCTCCCACCTTCAGTTCGCAAACAACACCTTGGTCTTTTGCAAAGCAGTAAGGGAGGTGGTGGTCAATTTAAAGCATGTTCTCAAAAGCTTTGAAGCAATCTCTGGAGTGAGAGTCAATCTAAGCAAAAGCATGGTAGGGATTGAAGTGGAGTCCCAAGCATTATGTTCTCTAGATTCGTTGGTAGGTTGCAGAATTTAATCTTTTCCTTTCAAGTATTTTGACATCCCCTTGAGTTCAAATGCATTTGGTTGAATCCATGTGGTCTCCGGTGCTACAGAGAATTAAGAAGAGATTGGTGGCATGGAAAAAATTGTTTCTTTCTTTCAGGGGAAGAATTACTCTTATTAAGTCAACATTAGCAAATCTCGCAATTTATTTTGTCTCCCTCTTCAAGATTCCAGTGAGAGTGGCTACAAAGATCGAGAAAATGCTGAGGGGTTTCTTATGGGCTAATGATGCAAACAAAAAGAAATTCCATCTTGTCAGATGGGAAGCAAGCCAAAGAAGAAGGTTCAGGTGCAAGGTATTCAAAAGACGGTTACGTAATGATAATGGTGGTAACCATTACACATTACTAGGCCATAGCTGAAAAATGGCCGATAATATAGCCGGAACAAGTTCTTTTGGGAGGGGTAACGATTTACAACCACCGTTACCTTTATGGAATACCTTGGTTAGGTGCAGGAAAGGGTGGCAATGGGTCAGGTAGCCTTCCCGACTTGATGAGCCCAACCTAGCTTTGGGTCAGGCTTGGCCTCAAGTAATTTTAGCCCAACCCAAACCAGCTCGGCCCAACCAAACTTTGTATGTACGTGTTATAGCCTACAAATATGTCATTATAATATTCAAATTAGGCAACCATCTATGTTGAATGCGGACTGTTGGTTTCCTTCCTCTAAAATACTTATTTCTCAATGCATGTGAGGAAGATAAAATTAAGAGGAGGCAACGCTCTAAGAGTAGGTGGATTAAGGAGGGTGAAGTTTTTTCACTGCATTTCAAGTGCTCAGGCTAGGAATAACAGAATTAGTAGCCTAATGGTGAACAAGGTCCAAATGGAAGGCAGACAACTCTCAGAGGAGGTTACCCACTTCTATAGGGAATTGCTCTCCAAGGACTAGAGAAGACCTAGATTGTACTTTTTGCCTTTCAATCGGTTCTTGGTGAAGGACAACATTATGCAATTTCCGTCAAAATTTCATGTGAGGGGTCGGTAGTCGAGCAAGTTTGGAGCCTCATTTATTGCCCTCATCCCCAAGGTGTAGGGTGCAGAATCCCTAAGGGACAACAGGCTTATCAGCCTAGTTGGAGGGCCCTACACAATCTTGGCAAAGGTTTTCACTTCTCGGCTCTAGAAGGTGATTGGAAGTGTTATTTTTGACAACCAGAGTACTTTTGTTCCGAAGAGGCAAATCTTGGATGATGCTCTTATAGCACACGAATGTCTGGATTCTAGACATAAGAGGGGCATGAAAGGAATAGTTTGTAAATTGGATATCAAGAAACCCTATGATCATGTTGACTAGTACTTTCTTAGTAATATGACGCAACGGCTAAGGTGGGGTGCAAAGTGGTGTTCCTAGATTTGAGAATATGTAGTATCAGCTCGTTTCTTGATTCTCCTTAGTGGGTGATGGGTATCAAAAAGGTTTTTTCAAAAGCTCTAGGGGCCTTCGCCAAGGAGATCTGTTGTCCTCATTACTCTTTCTTCTGGTGATGGAAACCCTATGGGGATTCTAGCCAAGGGCCAGGAGGAGGGATTCTTTAATGGCTTCAGGGTGGAGGGTAACCTCTCTCACCCCATATCGCATTTACAATTTGCGGATGATAGTCACCTCTTTTGCGATGCCTCTCACGATATTGTGGATAGGGTAAGAACCATTATTCGTTGCTTTGAAGCGATGTTAGGCCTCAAAGTGAACATTGCCAAGAGTAAGATATATGGGATTCGGATGGATCTTGAGGAAGTGGAATAGTTAGTTGGATCCTTCGAGTGTGCAGTTGGTTCTCTTTCAACTAAGTTTGCGGGGCTTCCCCTTTGTGTGGGAAAATCAGCTAAGCATCTTTAGTACAATGCCATTGAAAGGTTTGAAAGGATGCTCGCGAATTGGCAAACTAGATATTTGCCTCTTGGAGGGTGTATTACTCTTATCAAAGCATATTTGTCCAATCTCCCAGTGTATTTCATGTTTCTTTTCAAATATTCGGCTTCGGTGCTTGATCGGCTCAAGAAGCTGAGATTGGATTTCTTATGGCAAGGGGCGGAAGTGAAAAAGAAATTCCACTTGGTTAAGTGGGACGAGGTGTGCAAGCATTATGAAGAAAGAGCCACGGGCATAAAGGAGCTTAAAGCTACAAACCAAGCAATCCTCGGTAAATGGTTGTGAAGATTTGGAGAGGAAGGGGACGCGCTTTGGAAGAATGTTATCAAGAGTTACGTACGGATGTTCAAAGGGGGAATGGTGGACTATGGACTCTTTAATGTATAGAGCTTCTGCATTATGGAAAGTGGTTCTTTCCGTGAAGGAGGCTTTTATGAGGGGAGTGGCCTTCTCCTTGGGGAACGGTAACAGATCAGGTTTTGGGAAGATGCGTGGGCTGGGGAATCCCTCTTGAAGTTTGATTTCCCTCGGATTTTCCACTTGGCTCTGAATCCTTCTGTGATGGTGGTGGAGTGTTTTTCATGCATCAATGATTCCTCCTAGGATCCCCCTTGTAGGCAGTTTCTTCAGGGATGATGACGTCTCCAAATTTGCAAGCCTTTTGGACTGAATTCATCTTTTCACTCCTACTGACAGGGCGGATAAGATTTTCTTAAAGGCTGGGAGCTTAAGACGATTCTCGGTTATATCCTTTTATGCCTTCACTCGTGCCCGTGATTCCCTTTATGAGGTGGGGCCGACTGGTGTTGTGTGGAACTATGATGTCCCTCCTAAGTATGCAACTTTCGGTTGGCTTGTTGGTAGGAAGAAAGTCCTTACTATTGAAAACCTTCGTAAAAGGAGTATGGTGTTGCCCAATATTTGCATCTTATGTATGCATGACAAGGAAACAGTGGACCATATTTTTGTGCATTGCCCTTTTGTGGGGTCGATATGGGCCGATGTCCTTTCTCCTTCCTGTGCTTTGTGGCCATTACCAGGCTTCATCGATTCCTTATTATTGTCTTGGCATGGGATGCGGTCCGAGAAGGGCAAGACAAGGCTTTGGAGGATGGTTTTGATTGCAGTGTGATGGGCTTTGTGGGAAGAAAGGAATGCTAGATGTTTCAACAATATCTCCAAAACAACGGATGTTGTTTCTTCCGAGGCAAGAGCGCTTGTTATTGAATGGGTTTCTTGCTCTAATATCTTGGGGGATTGTTGTTTTGATTTTCTTGTTTAGGCTTGCCACCCTCGTAGTACCCATCCCTTGTAGTTTTCTTTTGGCTTTTTTAATAAAATTTCAGTTCTCTCAAAAAAAAATTGCATGGCCCATTTGATGAATGGATAGATTAAGAAAATTCAAGGGCAAAATAGGGATTTTATCAATTTCGGGCTAGGTCAGGTTGGATCGGGTTAGGGTTGGGCATGATGTGCGAAAAGGCTTGTGCCAGGCTCGGGCCTTAGGTCTTAAATATCAGGTTGGGCCCAGGCCTAGCCTGGCCCAAACCAAGCCCATTGCCACCCCTGTCCCCTAGCTACAGGTAGGGTGAGAGAGAAATTGAGCTTCCTTAGCAAATGGTGGAAGTTTGGCATCGAAAGAGGCTATATGGGAACAAGTAATATTTAAAAAAGTTATGTCTGTTCCAACAGAGGCTGGAATCTAGGACCAGTGTTTTAAATAGCGGTAGCGTGTTGCATAGCGTTCAACCCTCCGTAGCGTGTAGCGAAATAGCGTAGCGTGTAGCGTAAGCTACACAATACTTATATTTTTTAAAATATATATATATATATATTAAATAGTAAAGAAAAAAAAAAAAAGCAAAATATATAAATGTCACATTCTTCAAAATAAAAATCCCAAAGTTAAGAGCATTAAGTACAATACAAATGTCACATTCCTCAAAATCAATATCTCAAATTCTCAATAATTAGTCTCTAGACTCTAGTGTCTAAACTCTAAAGGAGATATAGGAATGAGTGTTCATGGTGTGGATGATGTACATGCAGATGTAGATGCTGAAAGGCCTAGACGTGGTGACGAAGTGAATGAAGATGACGACAACGACGATGATCTATTAGATATTCCATCATCAGCATCAGCACCTCAGTGGGCCCCACGTGGGCCACACCATAGAAAACAATGAACATCCACCCCTTCACGCACCTCGGTGGGCCCCACGTGGGCCACACCATAGAAAATAAAGCACATCCACCCCTTCACGCACCTCAGTGGGGCCCACGTGGGCCATACCACAGAAAAAGAAATGAGAAAAAGTATAAAGAACGAAAAAACGACAATAACCGGCATTTTAAAAGAAAAAATGAGGAAAAAATTGAAAATACCAAGTTATTTTCGTTGTACATTGAAAAAAATTCAAAAAAAAAGGGAATGAGCGTACCTATTTTTGTCTCAAGATGAGATTGAATCAGTGAAAACTGCAAATGTTGAAGCTCCACAGCCGATCGGTTTGTGCCTGGAAGCAGCTTTTCGATCTTAAGATTGAAGAGTGGGGAGAGGAGTAGCGTCGGTTTGCGTTTGGAAGCCCTTTCGAATAGGGTTTTAAAAAAATTAAAAATTAAAAAAATTAAAAAAAAAAACTCTATTTGTTGCTTGTGGTGTGAGTTCACCACTGTTTAATACAGTATAAAAAAAATTTAAAAAAAATTAAAAAATAAAAAAAAAACCAAAAACAAAAACAGAACAGGTAGCGCACGCTACCTGCGCTACATGCTACGACTCTTATAGCGTGCGCTACAGGGGATATACGCTATTTGTTGCACTACGTAGCGTACGCTACGCACGCTACTCACAACACTGTCTGGGACCCATTTCAATAAGGCAAATATCTCAGATGTGGAAAGGAATATCCGTAGCAGGAGATCAAGCAAAACCATGGGGCAAACCTCTAAAGGACGGTTTAAGGTTCTCAGTAAACAAAGCTGACTTTGTTCGTTTCTGAGGAGACGTATGGATAGGTGATGACCCTCTCTCAGTCACTTTCCCTCCTATGTATAGGATTTCAAACAACAAAGAAGTGGTGGTCGGCAAATGGTCAAAGTTCTGAGGCAAGTGGGTGTGGATCATTAGCCTTAGAGGAAATCCGAAAGAGGAGATGGAAAACTTCATTGAGCTCTTGGGAATTCTGGAAAAGGTGCAAAACAATCCCGATCATGAACACAAGAGGATTTGGAAGATCGAAACCATCAGATCTATTCTCATCCTTGTCTTTCTTCCTGAATTTGAGATCCCGTGCAGAAGTTTCTTCTGTGAACTGCTGTGGAAATCTTCGATGCCCCCAAGAGTTTTGGCCTTCTTGTGGGTTGCGGGGTTGCGGCCATTGAGAAGTAGCTAACAGTGGACAAGCTGCAGCACAGGATTGGTAATTGTGAACCATTGTATTATGTGCAAAGCAAGCAAGGAAAGTGGCAGCTGCCACTTCCTCCACTGCCCCATAGCAACAGAAGTTTGGAGTCATTTCCTCTCAGCATTAAGTAGACCAAAACACATCAGTCCAGGAAATGTGTAGCTGATGCAGAATTCCTCGTAAAAGTGAATCCAAGGGACCAAGACCCTGTGGAACCTTATCCCTTGCTCCATTTTCTGGGAGATATTGAAGGGATGGAACAGTGGAATCTTTAGAGATTCAGAATCGAGCACAAAAGCATTAATAGACAGGCAAAGGTTCAATTTTGGAATGGCCAGCTTCCTCAATTTTTGTTTTCAGTGGATCGTCGACAAAGGATATAGGCAGTGTTTGGGACCGGTCATCAAATCCTAAGATAGTTTCATTAAGTTTGTGGATCTTGCACCCCAAATTCAGTTCTTCTTGAATAATGTCTCATTTAATCTCTAAAAGTCAGGCCCTAATGCCTAGGCCTCAGTTTTAGCAGTTCTACAAGCTAGCCACTCCAATTTTTGTTTCAGGAATTCTGTTCCTCTTTCGTTTCTCTTAAAAAAATCTTATTGTCACTTGCTCAAAATAAAAATAAAAAAAATCATATTCTTTTTTTCTGAAATTTTCGCTGGCAGTTTGGCGGTGTTTCACAGTTTCTAATTGGAAAAGGAACTAATGGAAGAAATTCTGGATTTCCAAAAGAATACAGGGGAAAAAATGAGAAGTATCATTCTATCCAAAAGATGGGACTCGGGAGGCAAAGCAAGGTGTAGGGCTTTCAATTGGTAGAGATGTTAGGATCAAACCTTCTTTTTACCACAGCTGTAGAATTGTCATTTGAGTTTCAGTTTCAACAGGTTTCAAAACCCTCAATATCCTATCTCAAATTCTGAAATAAGATGCAGAATAAAATTCCAATATCCATACATTAATATGACATTTATAACAGAAGGAATATGTTGGTGCCCTAAATAACATATGACCTCATAATACATCTACCTACAAACAATCCATCCTTAGAAAACTGAGGTATAACATTTCATCTAGATCACTAATCAAATAAATTACTGAAGCAATCTAAAAGTTAACATTTATAATCTCATGAAGTCTACATAAATATTAAATAGAACTCACGGTCTACTTCTGTAAAAGTTTCCAAAGCAGATGTCATCCAATTGTAGGCAATATTTTCAAATCATAATCAACATCAATCAGCTAGAGAGAGAGAGTGTTCAGCATGTAACAATGGGAAGAAGAATGACAAGAACTTCTCATGCTACTTCATCAGTGTACATCTATACAACCAGCAAACAGTGCTTTAAAAACTGGATGCTTAATGATATCAATTTATCCACAAGAATGAGAAATGGCTACATGTAAGTCATTTGAATGGTTCCACACATGAAGTAACTGAAAAATAAGATGGCATATTAGTTAATGAGTATCCAATATATAACACTCATCAAGAAACATAACAGGTGAAGCTAATAATCCTAAATCATGGTACCTGGGGAGCTATGAGTGCACCATGCAACAAGGCAGTAGATAAATCCTTTCATACACCTGCAGCTGTCTTGTCAGTAACATCATAAACATCAACCTGCTTGAGAAGGATTTTTTCTTTTCTTTTTTCTTTTTACTTTTTTTTTTTTTTTACTATGCCCATGTAGGGCCATCCTGATGAGGTGGGTCACACTGTAAACAATGTACAGCCACCCACATACCCCCAAAGTCAAGTGACGGGCCACACATTGCATGTGTGTGACCTCCAACCCATCCAAATCCAACAGGTGCAGTACCCCACCTCATGATGAGACACCCCCAAAAATCAGACCAATTCAATCATCTGGTGGGCCCCAAAACTTCACTTTGGAGGTTTTTGGGTGATTCTGTAATATTTTCTATGGTGCATCCCATCAGATGGATGGATTGACCTGATATCTAGGGCAGCTGCCAACATATGGGATGAACCTTTTTGACGGGTTTGATGTCACACACACATCACATAGGTAATTAAAGGTGAAAGCTTCTCATAAATGACACTCATTGACAACATGCTGCAATACATCCCACATGTTGCTATTTTTTATGATGGCACTGTAGCACTTGGATCTAGGGTCATTCTGCAATGATCCAAACTTACATGATGGGCCATATCATGGATTGGTTATACCCAAAAAAAAAAAGGTTGGAGTCCTTATTCAAACTGAAACAATGAGACCCGTCATATAAATGGGTCGGATCATTGAAACATGACCAAATATCCAAGAAACACCTCACCGACCTAAAAAAAATACCATTAGGTCAGAATCTATTGTAGCAAACCCATAAGGAGTCCTTTTTCACAACCAACCACTTCTCCTCTACCCCATGTCTTGCAAACCACTCTCTACATGCATTGCACATGCCATATTCACTAGTATACGTGTGAGCAGTATTCTGATAGATTACCACAACTTGCGGTACACTCATGCTTCTCTGGGGCCCACCGTGATTTGTGTCTAACAACCACTCCATTCATCAAATGTGTCCATCCATGTTCACCGTACAGCCCAAAAATGGGGTCTATCCAAAACTCAGGTTAGCTGCACCACAGGAAGCAGTGTAAAATCATGTCTAGAACCTCTAAATTCACATGGTGTAGCCCACCTAAGTTTTGGTTCAAGAGGATTTTTGGACCGTCCCTTAAGCCTGATGGTGGCACACCTGATTAACAATTTGGATGGCATATACACACCACAGTGAGCCCTGGCCAAAAAACTTTGGAAGTTTCTATGGTGGGTGCCCCACTCTACGAAGTGTTCCCAATTGTCCCTTGTGGTGTCGCCCACTTGTGTTTTGGATCAAGCTGACCTACCATTGGATGATGCAACTGATGGATGGGTTCGGTGGCACTCACACATCACAGTGCACCCCAAGCAACTCAAATGCATGGGCATTTGCAATGCAATGGACTCTATTAATGGAGAAGTGCAAGTTCATACATCATAATCATCATCATCATCTAAGCCTTACCCCAACTAATTGGGGTCAGAGGCACTAATCTTTTCTGCCAATTCACTCTATCATGGCCCATAACTGCAATTAGACCATAGTTCATCAAGTCTTTAGTTACTACCTCCACCCACGTCCTTTTGGGCCTTCTCCTTGCCCTTTTAAAGCCTTCAAGTTGTACAAATTCACTCCTCCTAACGGAACAGTTCCTAGTCTCTAATGCACATGACAAAACCATCTAAGTCTACTTTCCCTCATCTTGTTACCCATTGGTCCTAAATTCCCTCAAATGCATTCATCTCTAATTGTATCCTTGTCTTACCACTCATCCATCTCAACATTCTCATTTCAGCTAAACTCATCCTATGGACATGTTGTTCCTTAATAACCCAACATTTTGTCCCATAAAGCATGGTTGGTCTTATAGTCATCCTATAAAATTTCCCTTTCAGTTTGAGTGGTACATGACAATTGCACAGAACTCCAAAGGCATCTCCATTTCCTCCACCCCGCTTAATTCTATGGGCAACATCCTTCTCAATCTCTCCACTCATGAATCATCTACCCAATATATCGAAATTAGTCATTTTGGGAAACTTCTTGGTCAGCATGTCATATTATTGTGTCAGGTTGGCAGCTGCCAAACTTATGCCAAAACTTCCAACATGAATCCAAGTTCATACATTTGTATTTAAATGCACAATAGTCCATGATGCAACAAAATCTCCATTAGAATTGAGTTCCTTTCTAATACATAGAATGAAAATAAGTTAAAAGTGCAACCTTTTAGTTGCAGTCACATCAGTTCAGAAAAAGTGCCACTGCCCATGTATGTGTTTATTTAGTTCGGTGCTGCTGCTAAACTTGGATTACCCATGGACAAGGATACGTGGAAACTATCAACAGCAATGAGCTGAGAAGATATTCCAGGGATGTCATCATATGATCCTACTCATACAGATTATATACAACTTAACCTCATAGTTGTGTGAAAGGTTTAACACTAGGAGAGCAGGCATGATTGGATCAGTAACAATAATAGGTTTGGACACATAAATAAGTTTATACTATGTTTTGCCTAAGATCCTACAGAGCATCAACTGCAGAAATATATGTGCTTCTATCAGTTCTTCAAGTTACTAGTGCATTGCATCCTTGCAATGGTGGAAAGGTATGCTAACATGTAACTAAGCAATCCTTTATTTTGTATTGCTTAAACCATTTAAATTTTGATCACTGATGATTGCAAATCCCTGTTGATCTAATTCCACCACCAAGTGCTAGTATAGGAATGGCATGATACCATATAGAGCTATCCTGATGATAGGTTTGATGGGCGAGTTCTTTTCTTTTCAACAGAAAATCAATGTTCCTTTCTTTCAACAATTTCCGGATCAACAGAATAGTTTTTATCATGCAGAACTCTTTTTTTCAGTTGTTGTTGAAGATTATCATCCAGAACATTTTTCATCGTGCCTATTCACATGCCATTACCTGCATAACACAAAAAGTGAAAGAATGGTTTTACACAAGATACCTAACACTAGAAGGATAAGATATATCACTTCGGGGCAATGGTTCACATGGGTGAGTGCACCTGTGCAGGTGTGAAATGCCAACATTCCCCACCCTCATGGGATCTTAGCAAAGTTCCCAAAGCTTCTAAATGACATGTGGACAAAAATCATCAATCCAAATTATCTGTTTGTTCATAACCTATTGGCACACCATGATGCAAAAACCAAACTAATCAGATGATCCTAATCCTGTAAATGTTTGTCACCTTGCCACAAACATCCTTCTTTTAATAAGCCATATATCAGATGGTTAGCATTATCTAACCGAAGTTCTTCTTTAGAAACACAAGACAGGGTTTCAAGATGATGAATCTACCTTCATTTTTTCTTTGCTCCATCTTGACTGTCCACTTTTCATGTGATTGCTTGGATAGTTTTTGACAATGTTGGCTCTTAGCACCAATTCCAAAGACCCTCAACAGGGTGTGTGAAGCCATTACTCAAACCAGCCAGGAAAAGGAGAGGAATGGTTAAATCATACAATCGGAGTGATTTTTGTAACATGGCTACCCAATAGCAGTATAGCAGAAATGGACAGCATGCATCAATGTGTCACGTGAAAGTGTGGATGTGTTAAAGTCCACATGAAGGTGTGGATGTTAGCAGTGCATATCACCTGGCTGGACAAAATAAATATACATGCATAGACAAGCTCAAACTACTATACAAAGAAATGAATTTACAAGAGCACAAAGATAAAGTAATGAATGTAGTTCCAAAAAATCATTGAAAACCTCAGATGAATACTTACATGGTATAAAATTATCTCCCACCCCAGAAGTTTCAAAACTGGGCAGACTGTTAAGCACAAAAGTGAAACAACGCCACATTGGATAACAAGAAATGGATTTAGTTGAATTGCAAACTAAACTTTTACAGTATGCATCCCTCAATGGAAGTCCATGTTTCACTTTTCCATGACACCAGGAAATGCCATAACTTCTTTAACTTGACTTGGCCAAAATCGAACCGACTTCCCCACATCAATCCACAGGCTGCTTGATCATTAATATCCTCTCGATAATATGACAAATGCACAAATTCTCAAATTTGCAATGAAATATCACATCGTTGTAAAGATCTGAAGGCACCAATGCACTGTCTCTGAAGAATAATTTTAATCCTGGCCCAAAAAGAGAATCCTGAGAAGAATTTGTTGCTGCTGTAACTTCCTTGTTTTTCAAATGGCAAACACATTCCATTGGAATGGCATCTCTGTTTCCCAGACTCTTGGACCAACATGGTAACTTCTCAGGGTGGATATTACTCACATACTGACAAGCACAGTGTTTATCTTGAGTTCCATGTTTTAGTTTCCTACAACATAAATCTTCTTCATCAGTGCTGCTTTCGGCAACAAAAAAATTTCGAACTGCTACCAAAAGCTTCACAGAACATGCTATGACAACATCGTGGACATCCCCTACGGATGAGCAGCAGCCATTGGATTCCCAGCTATCAATAAGAATTTCCCGAATCAAAACCTCAATAGTACGTAAGCATTCAGCGCAACACTCATAGAGACACGACGACCCAGGGATGGCTGAAAGACTGCTGTCTTCTCTGACATCAGAGTTGATAGCTCGCACTGCTTCAGCATGACTGCAATCACCATTGATAGAAGGGAGAACACCTTCGGTTGCCGATAAACCATTGCACTGGTCACTGCCTTTTCTGCATTTAGGGTCAATAATAACAGCTGATTCATCTGCATTAGAAATGTCATCCGTAGGAGGGAGAGCAACTGCCAAACCATTAGACTGTTTCAAGGACACAAACCCTCTGGGTACCACTGTACATGGTACTTGATCTTCTGATCTGCAAGGTTCCAAATTATTAGTTTTGTGCGTTTCTTTTGAAGTGTTATTACTGGCAACTGAACCCGCAACCAGAGTAGATTTTTGAAGCAGACAAGGGGAAGGAGGACCTAAGGAGACCTCCTGAGAGGGTCCTGCAATCACGAGCCTCACATCAGAATTAGGCAAATCGAGATGAGTGTCTCCTTTGTTGGGATCACCAAATTCACTATCCTCATTAGAATGTCTCATGGGACATTTTTCCTGCCCAAGCATTTCAACCTCCTGCTGAGTTTGGTTAGAGACGCTAGGCACACATGCATCCTTCTTAACAAGGTTGCTACCGCATGCATTATCATCAGTATCCATTCCCGCAATCGCTGGTCTAGCATGTGATGCTGAAATCTGACTCTCTGTCTCAAAACTGCGAAAGTATAGATATAAACAGTGTTCATAATATTATCTGGTTTTAAAAGTAAATACAACTGAAATGGTAAACAAAGCAATGGTGATAACAGTAATACCTCCGTAATCCATATGCCCAGCTGTCGACCATGTCTTCCATATAAGCCACTTGTGACAGAAGACGAAGGAACCGATACCTATCTTTTCCACCCTGAATTTTCATATTAATTTGCCCAACTAAGAGCTCTAAAACCTTTCGAACTTCAGAAGAAACTTCTCTGACTGATGTATAAACACCTTTGTATGCTAACAAGCCCACAGCTACAAGGCCTCTTACTGCACCAGAATGTTCTCTGCTTTTGAGATTGCTAGAACATCCTACTGCTTCCTTTTCGACTGAGTTGGTGGGACGAACGACGCAAGAATTAAATGGCCAACCCTTCCAACGTCCATTAATGCTAGTACAGGGACCCTCTTTCAATTTTGACGTTGCCCAACAAAGTTCCGCAAAATGAGGGTATCGCAGAATCTGATAGCCAAAAGTGGCTATTGCAAACAGCAGATTAGATTTCCCTTTCACATTTCTATTAGGAGGTATTCTTGAAACAGAATTTTTGCAAGACTGTGGCCAAACCACATGTTCTGGCAGATTTGTTTTAGACACCATAGGAATTTGATTACCATTACAAGAAACACTTTCATGAACAGTTACCCTTTCAGAATCCATAGATGTCTCCTTTACTTCACTATTAGCTCCATTCTCTTTCATATGATTTTCAACTTTCGAATTGGATTTCATGGATTCACACGTTTTAAATTCCTTGCATGAATTACCCATGTGACCTCTTTGATGAATCAATTGGACATACAGCTGAACTAAATCCCGTGATAATTTCGCTGCGGATGAATCAAGGACCATATCACGATTGAATTTCCCATCAACCTGCAGTAAATATCGTGGGATTGTTTGTTCCGAAGGAGCTGAATTGGTGTAGTTTACTACATCAGTCGTAAAAAATTTCCTTATTCTAAGAGGGACAACATGCTTTGGCATCTCACAAGTAGCCTGCAAAATACAAGGGATGCAAAAAAATCTCAAATGGTATTTTCTTCCAACAGAATGATTAGTGGGGTAGAAATAGAATGAAAAGGAATCAAAATATGAGTAATTTACAATATGCTAACTAATTAATCAAACAGTAAGAACTTCTCAGTAATAACATTGAGCAAACATAATAGCCATGGGCATCACAAACCAATTTCTAAAGCATACCAAACCCAGCGAGCATTAGGAGCTGCAGACTTGAGAACATCCCCTTACACTAAGGGGCTGTTCGTTTTTTCTTTTACAATGTAAATACATTGTAAATAAGGAATGATTAACTTTAGACAGGAATTACCCCTCGAAAACCGTGATTCCGTGCATGTAACAGGACAGGGATTTCATCTGATTAAAAGTGTGGGGCCCACCATAATGTACATGTCTGATCCACGCCATCCATCCATTTTACCAACTCATTTTAGTGCACAAACCCAAAAAATTAGGCAGGTTATAAGCTCAATTGGACCACACTATAGAAAATAGGGGAGATAATGGTGTCCACCATTGCAATTTAAAATGAGCATGGGGCTCACGAGGATGTGTATCTGTCATCCAACTTGGCCATAAGGTCACACAAACAAAGATGAAGGGTAAACACAGATATCAGCTTGATCCAAAACTTCTGTGACCCCTAAGAAGCTTTCAACAGTTGACATTAAATTCCCCTTGTTTCTTGTGGTGTGGTCCACTTGAGCTTTGGATCTGCCCAAAACCCTCATTTTGGGCATGAAATGAGCAGGTAAAATGGATGGACGGTGTGGATCAAATACATACAGAAGGGTGCACCTCACATATTTTATGCCAATTGTCCTTCCTCTTTTCTCGGTTTCTACCTTAGTGCATTCCAAACAGTTGTAGCTGTCAATGTCACCTGGAGGCTACACCATGTAATTACCAGTGTAAGTAATGATTACCTATTTACAGGTATTTACAGGCAATTTCTGAAAAACAAACAGCCCCTAAGAAAGCAAGCTGTTACTACAGACGTCTGTTTTAAGCAAATACCTCTGAATCAAGATAACTGCCAAGTTTTAGAATAGAAACATATAAGTAAATTTTTACTGTTGCATCTTGAGTGCCTTTTTTTTTTTTGGTTGCATCTTGAGTGCCTTTGAACTTAAGAATTATCAAATCTGCCAATAAATATAAGGCATGCTAGTCCAACCACAGTTTGGATTTAATGTGTTTTAAAGGGGGTTGTAAATGGTAAATGATGAATGAACAATCTAGGTCCCTTAACTCATTGACAATTTGACATAGAAGGCTCTTGGAATTTCATTAGAAGAAAAATAGGAAAGACATCTAAAAGATCACCTCACCTCATCATAATGGCAGCATATTATGGGAGCTAACTTGAAATTCTGTCAAGATCAATGGCAAGGTAAGTAACCTAGAATAAATGACTGACCCTTTAGAGAAAGAACAAGTTGAACCAATTCAAGATGTGACCAGAATTATGATTTTTATTGGGGCACTGCAAGGCTTGACCACTACTCAACCAGTTAGAACTCATCAAGCAGCAAGGTTTGACTGTTTACGCAAAGGTATTGAATTACTCATACTACAGCAACCAGTAGAATCCATCCCTATATCAAACAGAGAGATTCACAGACTTCATCGAATCTATGATGGTAAACAATTGATATTTTTCAACTCCACCCTCACACCTAGTACAGTAGTAACAAAGATCATGCACAACCAAACGCAAGGTGAGTTTCCCAGCAATCACAAGAGTACAATTCTCCCTCGAATATGTGTGCAACCAATTCATCCACATCAAAGAAGCTCTTGAGCTTTAGTGAACTTTAAAATTTTAGCACCAAGACACCACCACATACAGCTCAATATTTTACAGGATCTAGGGGGTATGGCACGTGCAATGCAAATGGTGGGAGAGTAGTGGAGAGACATAGAGGAAAAGAGTGCACACACACACACACACACACACACACACACACACACACACACACACACACAGAGGAATGTTTTCAATCACGGGAGACTCGTCCCACTTTTCTGGTGGCCCACTCAAGCTTAGATCTACCTATTTTCGGGCTGCCTTCCTAGCATCAGCCAACACAATAGATGTACGGAGTGGATTTCATACAGTCATCATGATGGGCCTCAGACAGCCTTTGTTGCACAACTCCCTAATATTGCCAAGGCGGCCATATGCAAGGAAGAGAAGAGCGGGCTATTCGCATGAAATTGGTTGTTTTCATGGGTAAAATCTAGGTGTTTAAAGTATTATTCCAAGTGTAATTTGAACCATACAACAGAAAACACCCACATTTTCTAGTTGCCAAAATACCCCCAACTTGATTTAAAATGTCTTTCCAAGACCTTTAAATATTCAAAGTTCCTCAACCCAGGAAACTATCTGCATGGGCAAAAATATCCAAAAGCTAGTCGTGTTATATATGGTATAGATAGTTTCAGTACAAGTTTCAACCTGTGGCTTTCAATTGTCGCATTCTACCAATCATGCAAGAAAGAGTGCATGATATTAAAGAAAATGTGGCCCCAACTCCTGTCTATAGCTTGGGTCAACATTTACCTTACCAGACTGAAACTATTCTATATGTTAGTCAAATATCTATACAAAAAAGAAAAAAGAATTAGGATCCTTTAATCAAGGATAGGGATCCTAGATTTCCTTGCATTTGGGTGTTGTGGGCTCTTTTCTGTTTTGCTTTTTTTGAGAACTCAAAAAAGCAGAAAAGAAAAGCTGACAGTGTGCAGCTAACATGCTGCTTTTTTATTAATAACCAGCAATAACTTGCAGTACATAACACTGACTACCGGGCACCTCCCTGTGTAATGAACCAATAAAACATACGAGTCAAGAACAATTCAAAGTCCTTAGTGTATAAGCAGGCTAGATTACAAAGGAAGTGGGCAATTTTCACATGCAACAGAGGACAAATAGAAAAACAGATAAGAAAGGGAATAAATGAAAGGGGATGATGCACCCATATGATTTAAACTTTGATAAAAATTATAAATCATGTATAGTCAAGATTCCCCATGGAAGAAGGGTGTCAAATAACCACTTGCTCAAAAAGCTCGAGTCGTTAGAGGATGGTGTATCAATGTATATCAGGGACTTTAACACTCCGCACGTGCAGGGTGGAGCTCCGCACGGGAACATATTGGAAAAGGGTGGAGGGACACTCACAACATAAACAGGCTTCGAACACTTGACCTTCCTCTCTGATACCATGTCAAATAACCACTTGCTCTAAAAGCTCGAGCCGTTAGAGGATGGTGTATCAATGTATATCCAGGGACTTCAACAAAGGGGGGAAAACTTCGGTTTAACTGCTAGGTAGCTAAAAGAATGTATTTTGCATCAGAAAAAGGGTACAGTGTCCCTGAGAATTTAAATAAGTCAACAATTCTAGACTGTAACCATATACAAATTAACAATCTTACCAAAATCATCAAGGATGCAGACGTACACAGGGAATCCACCTGCTCCATAAATGAATTCCATGCCTGTGAAGCCTTCCCATTAACATCACAAAACCCAGGTGTCACGGTGGATTTGCAGGTCTTTTGACAGATGTCACACTCCTTGTCAGTAGCATGATGCCATATATGATCCATAGCCCATAAATCAATCCTAGGCATGTAAATCATGCACCGTCCCGCACTCAGACATTTCACTGGCAAAGAAGAGAATGGGATATTGGGATATGAGAACGATCAATACATGTGTGATGATTTGCATGTCGGTGTTGGATGAAGTATTAAAGTTCATTCGAGTTCAAAGCAATTCAAGCAAAGTACACGGAATAGATATACTCAACTAGAAAAAGGTAAAGGGTTAGCAGTAGCAACACTAAAAATTTCAGTAAATTGGGAATTATAAAGATTGTCTTTCAATTGAAAAAGAAAAATTACTTCTGTTTTTGCAGGTCACAGATATTCATGGAAACAAAAACAGACAGCACTTACAAAACAAAGGATTGAACAAAAACAACAATGACTACAGAATTGATCAGCCTTGCCCAATTATTTAAATACCTAACAAACAATCATCTAGTTGTCAGAACAAATTTGAACTTGTAACTAGGATATAAACAGACACTGAATCAGACATTTGCAGAATGACAAAGTAGACAGAAAGACACCCAACATTATGACTTCAGCCAAAATATAAATTGTTAAAAGGACTGTTGTGATCACTTGGGTAGACTGGCTTGGTCTCATGTGTGGTCTCTTGTAATTATTGGGCTAAAGTATCTGTTGCGGCAGAGTTCAGGCCCATGGGAATAGTTTATATGATACTTAAGTAAAGAGGGGCAGTTTTGTAGTTTCCTCCATAATAATGAAAGCCATAATATAATAAGAGGGGTGAGTAGGCATGTGAACAAATTGAGCAGCCCTTCGCCCTCTTCTCTCTCATTTTCTCTCTTTCCTCTTTTCTTTATTTTTAAGGTTTTACATGGTATCAAAGCACATTGAGAGGTGATTCAAATCTAGATCTTCACAAAACCCTAACCCATCAATCAATTTTGGGAGATTTCTCAAAAACCCTAAAGTGTTGATCCAACCCTAGAGAGAGGATCATGCTTCATTTTTTGCAGAAAACATGATGTCTTCGACAATCATTTTAAGGTGAGTGCAGTCTTTTGCAAAGGAAGTGCAAAAATTGAACTTGGAGGATGAAAGTTTGATGATTTTTTATATCAAGGTGATATGCGATTGTCATCCCTTGATTACTTTGCAGTAAAAGGCAATTTTTTTTATAGATTCTTATTATCCATGACCTAATTTGGATGTAGTTGAGTGTGGAACGATTATAGATAAATATTTTTCAATACTTTGTTTTTTCAAATTCATTAAAAGTGGGTTATGGAGCCTAAAGGTGTGGTTATTGGTTTTTCATCATTGGATGAGAGTCTCAATTCCTCGTTTAACGCATCAATTACATGATGTAAAACTCAATAAGCAGAACTACTTACGCTGGCTAAATCTTTTAAAGTATTTCTTTTAGCCCATAAGAAGGATCACCTCCTCACGAAGACCAAACCTAAGGAATCCGATCCCAAATATAAACGGTGGATTCATAATGATGCCCTGATTAGGTCTTGGTTGTGGAATAATATGAACATGGTGTGCTGTAACGGCCACTACAAGGCCGTAAAGGCCGCTACGTAAAGGTAATGGTGGTTACCGTTACACATTACAAGGTCGTAACAGCCATAAAAGCCGTTATGGAAAAAAAAAAAAAAAAAAGACCCATAATGGTCATTACAATCCCTGTAACGGCCCATTACGCCCCCCGTAAAGGCCATAATGGTCTCGTAACACAGTCCATTACAAGGCTGATACAGATTTTTCCTTCTTTTTTTTCAATAAAAATAAAAGAGAGTGTAACAGCCATTAAAACCCGTACCGTAAAGGTAACCATAGTGGCGGTTATGGCCACCGTTACTGTTACGAAATACCTTGAATATGAAACTTGAAGTCAATTCAAACTTGGTGTTTTTAAGTAGTACCACAGATATATAGGATATAGATAGAAAGATGCACACCTCAAAACAGAATATTTCTTAGGTGTACCAGTTGTACAAATAAATTCTCTCTTTAATAGGGAGACAAATCTCTTGGTGAGCATTTTGCCAAGCTTATTGAAATATGGGAAGAACTTCCGATCTATCATCCCATTACTTTGGATGTAACATTTATGAATAAGTAAATGGAAGACGTGAAAGTGGTAAAGCTCTGGTCCAATTTGCCAAATGAGTATCAATCCATGAAGGATCGGATTTTAGATGGTGCTTCAATTCCTTCAATTGCGAAAGTTTTAAAGAGTTTCCATTGGAAATGATTCCAGCAATACTATGATAAATAGTACAGGTAAATCGGCCTTGGTTACCTCATATGGTTACACTGGTATACGTGGAGGTCTTAATGGACGAAATAATCATGGTAGTTTTCGCGATGGCAAAGGCAGTAAAGTTTCAAGGGCAGGTAGAAGTGGTCACAGTGGTAGAAGAGATCGTCTCTGCACTCATCATGGGCTAACTAATCATTTTGTGATTTTTTGTTAAGACCTTGGGAAAGCTTCGAGGGTCGATTAAGCACTGATTGTGGATGATGTTCCAGCAGATGGGAGACCCGCTACTTCTACTGCTTCCAATGCTAGTGGTGATCAAGTTAATGTTACATTATCATGAGAAGAATATACGCGATTCCTCCTCCAATGGCCCTTCATCCAATAATTTACCCTCCACATACATTGTTACTTTGGCTCATTTAGGTGAAAAGTCTCTTATCATCCCATTCCTCTCCCTGGATAATAACTTCTACGGCTTCTGATCATAGTACTTGCAATCATAATTTATTTTCCCCATATGGTCCTACTGCTTCCAGCATGTCTGTTACCTTAGCTGATAGTACCTCTTCCAACATTATTGGACTTAATATTGCTCAGCCTAATGCATCTGTTTCGTTATTTTCTATCTTATATGCCCCTAAATTTCCCTATCAATCGTTTATTTGTGAGTAAGCTAACAAAGTCTTTAAACTACTTTGTCACTTTCTTCCCTTCGCATTGTGTTTTTCAGAAACTCAGGACAATTGGTGGAGGGCGTGAGAGGAATGGTCTTGTACTATTTGGAGAGAGAATCAGTAAGCGTTGCACTACTACCTAAGGATCCTGCTATCCAGTGGCATCATCATTTGAGCCATCCGTCCCTTGAAAACTATAGAGTATTGTTTGATACCTTTCAAAATTATCAAATTTAGATTGCGAAACGTCACCTGAGGAAACACCATATAGTACCTTTTCTTCTTAAAATAGATGAACGAAGCACTATTCCATTTAAGTTAGTTCACTGCGATGTATGGGGACCAGCTTGAGTTCCTAATATGTTAGGTTTCCAGTATTTGTTCTTTGTATCGATAACTATTCTAGAATGACCTAATTATATCTTACGAAAAATCAGTCAAATTTTCTTCTATATTTTAGGATTTTCATAGTGAAATAAAAACTCAGTTTGGCTTAACTTTTTGCATACTTAGATATGATAATGCATTGGAATTTATCTCGTGATTTTCAGCCCTCTTTGCAATGTTATGATATTCTTTATCAAACTTCTTCTGCCTACACACCTCAGCAAACGGGGTGGCAGAGCACAAGAATAGGCATTCATGGTTTACTCTTGGAAATAAATGTTCCACTGTTTTCCCAAGTGATGCAGTACTTAATGCATGCTATTTGATAAATTAAATGCCTTCTCCTATTTTGAATGGAAAAACACAATTCTCGTTATTGTTTCCTAATAATCCAATCCTTTTGTTCCTCCAAAAGATAAACTTGCTCCATGTTCTCTTAAATGTTCTTTTTCTTTTTGTATTTTCATACTCAAAAAGGTTATGGATGCTATTGTCCTTCACTTCAAAGGTACTTTGTGATAGTTGATATAACCTTCTTTTAAAATGTTTGATTTTATTCTAAAACTAAGCATGTTGCAAAAGCCACCCCTCTAGAAGTTCCGCTACCTAATGATTCCTAGCAGTTCTTGTTACAAAAGTCACCACCTAAGAAAGATTTCTACAAACCAATTACAGGAAAGGGAAAAAAAAAGGACCAAGTATTTCAAACTATTCCCTCTCACACTAAACCTTCGCCCCCTACTCCTATTGAGATTCCAGCATCTCCTGTGTTTACCGAGGTTGTTGATTGTCTGCCAAATGTTATTTGTAAAGGAAACCGCTCTTGTACTTCACATTTTATTTCAAACTTTGTTTCATTTAATCACTTATCCACCAATTACCAACAGCTTGCCCTTGTCTTATTTTATATCTCTATCCTTGGGTCAATTTGGGATGCATTATTGGATAAAAACTAGAAAAGGGCTTCGCTTAAAATTTAAAAAAAAAAAAAAAAAAAAAAAAAAAAAAAACTAAACAATGGCTATCAATGAGCAGATGAATGCCATGTATTCCAATGATACATGGGAGTTAACTGATCTTTTTTTGTAAGAGAGAGATGGAGTTAATTGATCTTCCATCTCCTAAAATACCAAAAGTGTAGGTGGTTTATACCAATGTTTTCCATACCATTATCGTGTAATGTATCGCACCCTTGGGATACGGATACATATCGCACCCTTGGGATATGGATACATATCGCACCAATGGGATACGGATATATCAGTTGTATCGCATGATGTATTATTGTTGTTTGGAAACATGGGGAAACATTGGGAATTGGTCGAATTTTTCAAAGGAGCTTCAAGGATTGTAAAAAAAAAAATACATTAATACACACCTAGAAATCAAAACATCACAAAAAACAAGTGCATGTAATAGGCTTCCTTCATATAGGGTCCTAATCTATGTGCCATCTATCTGAACTGATGCAAGTAAGTTTAAAGTCAGTTAATATAATTTACGAATCTAAGAAAACATGTATGGAAACACAAGCAATACATTTAAAAGCAAAAGAAAAAGTAAAAAACTAGAAATATAACCATAAATTATGTGTGGTTGTGGCTTATACCCACATAGAATTGCGCATACATTATGAGTGGAATTCTGAAAAAAAAAAAAAAAAGTTCTAAAATGAGGGCCAATTGATCACTGATCGAAGTGGAATTTTGAATATATATATATATATATATATATATATATATATATATATATATATATTCAATTAAACAATTAAATTTTTTCCAAAAAAAAAAATCCCCAAATTACCAAGAATCACTAGATCAAGTTACATCCATGTTTGATTTCATGTTTGGACGCTAAGATTGCAACAAATTTGGAAATTTTTTGAATTTTCCGCAAATCGGTCAATATTCCCCAAAATTCCAAAATTGGAGCGCATGTGATGGTGATTTCATCAAACACTCCTAAATACTCTGAAATGGGGGCCAATTGACAGCTAATCGATAAAAAAATGTATATTTTTTAATTAAAAATATTTTTTTCTGAAAAATCTTCAAATTACCAAGAATCACTAGATCAGGTTACATGTTTGATTTCGCGTTTGAACGGTAAGATTGCAACCAATTTAGGAGAAAGGAAATTTTCAATTTTTCCCTTTTTTAGTAAATTGGCCCATCTCACCCAAATCTCGAAATCAAAGCACTCCAAATCCATGATTTTTCATGTATAACATGAAAATCATGGATTTCGAACCATTTGACAATAATTTCACATGATTTTACAGCAAAAAGAAAAAAAAATGGATAAAAAATGCTTATCGGACCGAAAATGGCCTCCAATCGACTTGGATCTTGATTCCAACTCGAAATTTATGTTTTTCTTCAAAGGGATTCAAGATGAAGGGTTGAAATCCACAATAAATCTAGTTAGAAGTGGAGAGGAATCAAGAAAAAGGGATTTAGAATGAGTTTTTCTTTTAATTTTCCGAAGAAAGCCCTAGACTTCCCGCATTTTTGTGCGATATTGGTCGACCAATATTATCGATATCAAGAATTTTATTAAAATGATTGGTCGTAATATCTCGTGATATCTGCGATATTATGTGATACATTGCAAAATCATGCGATATCTTCTACAATACGAAGAATTTCAAATACTACCTTGGGGTTTCATATCGCCTAGGTGGGATACACGACATATCGTGGGATATATCGGCCGATATCGTCGATATTGAAAACATTGGTTTATACAATTAAATTTTTGCTTGATGGTTCCAGTGAGCGTTACTAAGCTAGGTTAGTAGCCAAGGGCTACACCCAAGTTTATGGAGTAAATTATCCAAATACTTTTCTTCTCACTGGCTAAACTTAATTCAGTTCAAGTTGTTATTTCTAAATATGGCAATCGAGATTAGCCTCTTTTTCATCTTGACGTGAAGAACGCTTTTCTGCATAGGGATTTGCAAGAAGAGGTATATGTGGAGCAAACTCCTGAGTATGTTGCTCAAAAAGGTCCTCTAACATATGCAGATTAAACAAATCTATCTATGGGTAAAAACAATCACCTAGAGCCTGGTTTGAGAAACTCAACAATACGGTAATATCATATAGTTTGAAAAGTAGATCACTCAGTTTTCTCTCGGCATGCTACATTGGGTTATATTGTGCTTGTTGTATGCATAGTTGGCATGATAATTACAGGTGATTACTTGGCGGGTATTGACAAACTGAAGCCGTATCTTCGTTCCCAGTTCCAGATTAAAGATCATGACTACGCTATTTTCTGAGTATAGTAGTGGGGAAATCAAAGTTGGGATATATTTATGCCAAAAGAAATATGTTTGTGATTTGTTAAAAGAGAACTGTGTTGGGTGCCAAACCCACAGATGCACATATGGATCCTCATCTCAGGCTTGATCTAGAAGAATGAGAGTTATTGACAGTCCCTGGACTGTATGGAAGACTCGTCAGCAAACTCATTTATTTAACTATTACTAAGCATGTTATTGCATTTTATGTGAGTATGATTAGCCAATTTATGCAGTATTCCATAGCTCCACATTTAGCTGCAGTTATAAGGAATCGTATATGCTTAAAGTGTACACTTGGAAAAGACATCTTATGTAGATATCATGGCCATCTTAAAATAGCAGAGTACTCTGATGCAAATTATGTCAGGTCAAGATAGACGGTTGAATACAGGTTACTGTACATTTCTTGGTGGTAATTTAGTTACCTAAAAAAAGCAAGAAGCATAACGTTGTTACGAGGTCTAGTGCTGAAGCAGAATATAGACTTATGGCACATACAACTTGTGAACTCGTCTAGCTGAAATCACTTTTGAAAAAGTTAGGATTTGCGGTCCAAGTTTTGATGTTTTTATACTGTGATAGTCAAGCTGCTATGCATACAACTAACAATCCTTTATTTCATGAAAGAACAAAATACATACAGATCGACTGTCACTTCATTCGTGATAAGGTTTCTCATAAAGAAATTTCTAGTCCATACTACTCCAGCTTGAGGGCGAGTGTTAAATGAACCATTGTGATCACTCAAGTGGACCAGCTTGGTCTCACATGTGGTCTCTTGTAATTATTGGGCTAAAATATCTGTTGGGTTAGAGTTTAAGCCCATAGGGTTAGTTTATGCAATATTAAAGTAAAGAGGGGCAGTTCTGTAATTTTCTCTTTAGTAATGAAAGCCCTAATATAATAATAAAGAGGTGAGTGGGCACGTGAACAAATCGAGCAGCCCTTCTCCCTCTTCTCTCTCCCCTTTTCTCCTCTTTTCTTTTCTTTTCTTTTCTTCACTTCTAAGTTTTTATATAAATGAGAACCAAGTCCAGGTGACATGAGCTTCTATTTAGATACCATGCTTAAACACCCAGTTCAGTGGTGGGGTTTCAGACCATGCATGATCTATCAAATTAGATCACTAACATATTTCCATTTTTTCTTTTTTCTTTTTTTGAAAGGTAACAGAAAGATGAGAAAATTAAAACCAAGTTAACATTTACTTGAAAGCAGAAAAAAGGAAAGGAAAAGAAAACGAAGAAACCAAAGAATACGTACATAGAATGCGTGTTATCCCTTGAACTAGGTCTCCACGTCCTTCTTGGGAAATAGTAGCCAAATTAACTTTCTGGAGTTCAACATGGCCTGCAAAACCATGGAGAAGACAAGCAGCAAGATGCTGTTGGCCGGATCTGGGACTTCCAGTAATCAATAATCGAAATCCTGATGCATTGCCCTGTGAATGGGACAAGTTCCATATCAAACTGCTGCGTCCATGAGCACCAGCAGGATTCAATCTTCCAAATTCAAACTTCTCATGACCACCACGATCATCATCTAATAGATCAGAATTAGAAAAAGAAGAAGTGCTGCTTAATAGGCCAGCACGAGACAGATTTCTCTCTAGCTCCCTTGAAACATCTGGTTCCTGTATCAAACAATGAAGATGGGTCGACCATGAAACAACAGGGATTTTCTTCTGTTCCAAGGCAGAAATAACCACACTGTTGGTTAGCTTTGCAGCTTTATAAAGAGAAGGGGGCAATTGGATGCGTTCATCCAGGTACAGGGAAATAAGCAAGTGTGATATTGGTTGCAGAAGACATGAAACAAGATGGGCTTGAAGAGGTGAAGAAACTACATCATTTGCAGCCATTCCTGCTTCTCTGCGAGAGCATGGAGGAGGAACACATGCAAGAGCAGCCAACCAATCCCTTTCCTCCACCACAAAAGATGGAAGAGAAACACGTTTTCCATGATTTGGATACTTCTCAGCAGCAGACAGTAGTTCTTGCAGGGCACAGTTCCTCTTCAAAGCAATCATCGCTGCTTGAGTGCAAAGAGCCTGCAGATCGGCACCAGCAAAACCACCAGTTTGTTCAGCAATCCACTTGAGCAAGGATCCAGAGATGGGTTTTGGCCACCTTTGCGTATGGAGTGAGAGAATAGCAGATCGATCATTAACTGATGGCAGAGGAAAGTAAATCTCCCTATCAAATCTCCCGGGTCGCCTCAAAGCAGGATCAATAGCCTCAGGTCGATTTGTTGCGCCAATTACAATAACTGAACCTCGAGATTTTAGACCATCCAGTAGGGCAAGTAAAGTTGACACAACCGAACTATGAGTTTGGTCTTGCTGCCTAGAGCGGCATGGTGCTAAACCATCAATCTCATCAAAAAATATTATAGATGGTTGAGATCTCTCAGCAACCTGAAACAGCAATCTTAGCTGGCGCTCAGCATCACCAACATATTTTCCTAAACAGTCTGCACCTTTACGAGCAAAGTATGCTATCCGCTTATCACCACGAGAGCATGCACCGATTAATGCCCGCACTACTAGAGTCTTACCTGTCCCAGGATAACCATGCAACAGAACTCCTCTAGGAGGTGTTAGCCCAAGATTAGTAAAGAACTCAGGGTATAGAAGGGGTAATATGACCACCTCCTTCATGCACTGGATGACATCCTTCAGCCCAGCCACTGATTCCCAACCCTGATGTGATTTTTCGCTGTCAGAAGATGAACCTCCAATGTACACAGGTGCAATTCTTGAGATATCTCGATGAAGCCTCTTGCCTTCACGTCTCAAGAACTCCTCATCCTCACCACAATTTTCCAACCACTTTTCTTCTGCCTCAACATCCTTCCGCCAAGCATCAGTAGACAGCTTCCTCATATCAAACTTCATCTTCCTAGCCTTTAGTTTTTTAATCCGCCGCAAATAGTGATTCCCTTGGGGTTGGAAAAGATGCCGATGGTCTGTGCAAGCTATGAGAAATTTACGATGATCAAAAATGCAACCCTCAGCTCGTGCACAAGGCTGCAGCAAAAAAGGTTGAATGTAAGCAGAAGTGAAATAGTGGCTACAGGAATAGAAGTAAGAAAATGAAGTGATTTGAAATTAGGAAAAGCACATCATACGACCAAGTGGTAAGTCTTAGGGCATCGATCAACACGACACCCAATAGTTGCTCCAGGCCTCCCACAGCGGCTACATTTCAATGCCCTTCCCCTGCAAAGTGCTGCTCTAACATTTTTCAGGCAACCCAAACCAGCAAAATAAACCTGAAAAGTCAAAAGTATTCATGGCAACGGATTTAAAATGACAACTTTGGCATGTGAAAAGGATTGCCAAAAGGCATGCAAGAAGATTCAAAGAAAACAAAAAAAAAAAAAAAAAAAAAAAAAAAAAAACAAAAAAAGGCCAAAAAAGTTCAGCACCAGTAACTTCAAACCTGTACATGATAAAATCCTAATTAGGAACTGATAAATCTGCGCAGAACAATAAAGATACATATCACTGACCAACAAGTAAATGAGCTAGCAGGTGACGCAGTATGATGAACCACAACTAACAAAAAGAACACTATCAAACATCAGAAATGCATATTTATCATTCATACCTTGATAAGGTTAACATCACAACAACCAAAGACAAAGTATCATACCTTGTATGAGCAAACCACAAACCATGCTAGTATTGAACAACAGACTCGATAGGTTTTGAGAAATAGCTCCCGCAAAGCAAGAGAATTTCGCCATGCATAATTACAATTTTTCATCAACCATTCAAAAAAAAAAAATCCTAACAGCATTCATCAAGTAAAGCATAAATATCTACTTTAATAAACTATTGAAAATGAACAAACTGCCCTAAATCCCATCAAACTGATATGGGACTTCCATAAATGGCTCATAACTCACTCCATGAAGCATTTAAGAAGGTAACTCAAAAGCCTTCAAATTGGATCAATTTCATGTCATTCAAACATCGTTTGGTACTCAAAAAGTGGACCACAAGAAAAAAGGAAAAAATAACAAATTCAAGCCCAAAAGTAACTACATTGGGTAAAATTATTGCTATTATTTACTAATCAATAGTACTAACTACTAACTAATAAAATGCTAACTGAATTAACAAACCACAAACGAGAGGAACATCAGATGATCCGTTCATAACATGAACATCATATGATCCGTTCTACACAAATCTAGCTACAAGAACCCACTAGAGAAATCTAGAACATTCTAGAGATCTTACACTACTCCACATGCTTCTAGTCCACTCTAGAATTCTCTACACTCTTCTAATGCGTACAAACCTCTCTTTGTATATGTACAAATTACAATAAGTGTCAAAAATGGCTAAGTCCATGGGTGAGCCTCCACACCCGTGACACACAACCCTAATACACCTTCAGTTACCTTCATAACCCTTATCACTCTATATCTTGAAATCCAACAACACCCTTCCCCCTTCAAAATTTCCCAAACGCAGCTACTAAGGGGGTGTTTGGACCGTAAGTTACTTTAGACAAGCTACTTATGCCAGAAGTAGCTTATCTTGGTCTCTACTTAAACAGCAGATAATTATGTTTGGTAAACAACATATCACCCAAAAAGTAGAAAGCATATTTGGTTTCCAACATCATAAGTAATTATCCCGAAAGTCTGTTTGGTTCCCCTCACATCCATCGCCCATCATGCGGGGCCAACTTTGATGTGGATCGCTCATTGTGTGCGCCCCATCTTTGATGTGGGTCGTCCATCATACAGGGCCTACCTTGGTTGTGGGATTCATCATTAGGGGCCAACCTTTAATGTGCACAGTTCATTAGGTACAGCCCACCTTTGATGTTAGTCACCCATCATGTGGGGCCCAACATCAACGCTTTTGTCCATCATGTGGAGCCCGTCTTCAATATCCACTACCCATCATGTAGAGCCCACCTTTGATGCAGACCGTCCATCATGTAGGTCATCCATCATGCGGGACCCGCCTTGGATATGGGCCACTCATCATTAGGCTGACCTTTGATGTGGATTGTCCATCATGTGGGGCCCACCTTGATGTGGATCATCCATCACGTGGGGCCCACCATTATTAATTGCCCATCATGTGGAGCCCACCTTTGATGTGGGTTGCCCATCATGTGGGCCCTACCTTCAAAGTGGGTTGCCCATCATGCGTGGCTCACCTTGGATGTGGGCAATTCATCATTAGGGGCGGACCTTTGATGTGGATCGTCCATCATGTGGGGCCACCTCAATATGGGCCATCGTCATGGGCATTATATCATCTACCCATTCATTGGATGATTTTCCAATCTCATGAGCTTAAAGGAGGTTCATGGCCATAGAGAGCATATTCCCTAAATAATTTCTCAAGTTGCCCTGTCACCAATGAAAATAAAGGAAATAAGTTGCTTTTGCAAGTTGAAAAGCAATAAAAAATAACTCATAAAAATAAGTTACTTTTTTTTCTAAAAAATTACTTACTTAAGTTTAATAACCAAACTTACTTATTTAAGAAAAGTAACTTATTAACTTATGGAAGTTAAAAAAGCTACTTATTTGGTAGTATCCAAACAGGCCCTAAATCTCAAATTCCAGTTTGTGTACAAGTCCCGCTGCAACCCAAGCACTATTCCCCATTAAAACCCAAATCCCAGCCCTAAACCCAGTTTACAGGCCACAACACCAATAGCAGCCCTCCCATACCTCAATCCCGTAACCAAAAAGCCCTATTATCCAAGCCCCAACCAATCCACACACTATAAACCCAATAAACCACCTGAAATTAGCTCCCTGGCCCCTGTACACCAATCTCCCTCAACTGATAGTCCTGACATTCCTAGAAAACCCAACTGTAGTCACCTTTCACCCAAAACTCCAACCATAGCCGCCTTCCAAAACACCATACCACAATTTCAGCTCTTGCCCCTTCCTCTAAACAGCCTTAACAACCTTCTCTGCAACCAAATTCCAGCCTATGTTCCGTCTGCATAATCTGTACAGGAGATTCGCCCTCGAACCCAACCTGAGTACCACATTACCCAAACCTTGTTCACTGCCTGCCTACTATGGGGCAGATGCCTCCTGAAGAGTAAATGAGATTTCTATATATGGTTCCTATGGAGCTGCATTGCAACAAACCTTCTTTTTCTGCAGCAATGCTTCTATGATCTTAGGAGTTTAACATAAACCCAGCTTACCTGTCTCCAATGCCTTCCTAACTGCCCTCTTATCTGTCCACTTCCAGGACTCAAACCCGTTCTGTTCAGAAAATCTGCCATAAACCTGGTACAAACTGACTGATTCAGCCCAAAACCAGTCCCGACTTTCAATGAAATTATGCCTAGAATCTTTCTATCATCAGCCAACCCTCTACCTGCTCACAAACTGGTCATTTAACTGTCCCCAATCAAACCCAAAACCATCCAGTAACAACCAATATTCTGTCCAACAGGTTATTCCATGAAACACATCCCTGCTAGTTGATCCTCTTTGGCACCGATTGCTGACGCTCATGCAAAGCCGGACTTCCCACAGTCTTAAAATGGCAAGAGAACTAACATAGTGTGCTGAAGATGCTCCATCAACTTTTGGAGATGATGGAGCAGATGGAGGCTGGTTTGAAAAAATAAAAATAAAAAATGGCGAGGTGAATAACTAGATGACTACCCTAGAGGAGAAAAGCAAGGACCATTCCTTTTTCTTATTGGTGTAACAAGGACCATTCTGACCCACATGTCAATGCAACTTCTAAAGAAGATTCCAATCCATAGGGGTACATGGAATCAAATAATGCCTCTCCTAGACAAAGACCTGATCCACACTCACAGGGTAGACATTCACGTAATTAAGGATGTGAACATGAACCCTGCTCGGGATATCAGCAACCCGGATGCCCACAGCAAGGTCAAAGGGTGCCTATGCCCGATCATCATTAGTATCAAAATTACCATGTGGGCCCTCACACATTGAGCATCTGATGAGACGTATGAAGGTCAAGATCGAAGACTATGCCGATAACTTTGATCCCAATGCATTCCATGATTTGCTCAGATTGACAAGGAAGCCATCCCGTCCCTAACAGTTCACTTTTGGAGATATTCACCTTCAACCCTGGCATTACCTCAGAGCATCTAATTATTTTTCTCAAATTATCCACCTCAAATATTGTCGCATCGCAGAAGAGAATGGTATCATCGACAAACTGAGAATGAGATATTTGAAAGTCATCTTTATCCACTTTAAACCCACTAATCAGCCCACCCTCCTTTGTCCAACATCTTGCTCAATGTTTCCGTAACCATCAGAAAAAGAAAGGGGGAGAGCAGGTCCCCTTGTCTTGTCGAAGACCCTTTGATGCAGGACAATTAACTACTTGCTCTAAAAACTCGAACTATTAGAGCATGACGAATCAACCACTTTATCTCATAGCCCAGGCCCCACATCTCATGGGTTAGGACCTCGACCGAACCCCCCTCGTGGGCCCCAAATCACATGGGTACCACCTCACTGAGCCACCCACTTCACACGGGCCGCCCACCTCAAGTGTGCCCCTACATCCCACAGGCAACCCCACTCAAGCATGGTGTGAAAATGTCTCTGCATTAATCACCCCCAATGAAGAGTCTCGATCACGAGACCTCCCGCTTTGATACCAATTTGATGCAGGACAATTAACCGCTTGCTCTAAAAGCTTGAACTGTTAGAGCATGGCGAATCAATCCCTTTATCTCATAGCCCAGGCCCCACATCTCATAGGTTAGGACCTCGGCCGAACCCCCTTTATGGGCCCCACATTTCATGGGTTAGGACCTCGGCCGAACCCCCCTCACGGGCCCCAAATCACATAAGTACTGCCTCACATGAGTCACCCACCTCACACGGGCCGCCCACCCCAAGTGTGCCCCTGTATCCCATAGGCAACCTCATTCAAGCCCGGTGTGAAAATGCCTCTGCATTACTCTTGAAACCTTAAAGAGCCATTTAAGAGACCAATTCACAAGCACTAAGAATTTAGCCAATAGCATGCACTCTTGCACCCAGCTTTGCCATTTCTACCTACAACCTAGACAACCCAACAAACAATCTGAAAATTCCTTGTCCACGTGATCATACACCTTTTCTAAATCCAATTTATAAATAATTCCTTTTCTTTTCTTTACCTTGTGTCAATAGTCAATCAATTCATGGGCAAGTAAGGCGCTATCCAAAATTTGTCTCCCAACCACAAACGCCCCTTGGGCTTTAGATATGACTTTCCCCGACTTTCCCCAACACAAGACAAAATCTGGAAGAGAAAATCTATGCGAAAATTTTGAAGGCCCCCACGCAAGGCAAACGGGTCTAAAGCCCTTCAAGATTTCTGCCATTCTTTCTTTGGAATAATGGCAATGAATGACGCACCTAACTCCGATGCCAAGCAAGCGCTGGCGAAGAAGAATCAGTGGATCACCTCCTTGTCCACTGCCCTTTCATCTCTCAGATCTGGGCCGATTTTTTCACTCGATTCAATATTAGCTGGTGTAATCCAATGTCTTCCTGCAATTTGCTTTCGGCTTGGCACGAGATCAAGATAGGTAAGCCTATCACGCGCATTTGAAGAATGGTAATTCTCGCCATATGGTGGTCAGTATGGGAGGAAAGGAACAACAGATGCTTCAACGACAAATCTGCTTCGGCCCAACATGTCTGGTCCAGAGTTAAAAACCTAATCTATGAATGGGTCGACATAGTAAACGGGCTTAAGGACTTTGATTTGCTTTTGCTAGGTCGCTAGTTGTCTGCCTCCTCAGCAGACGTCTTCTCTCTTTTGTATCCCTTTCTCCTTTTCAATAAATCTCCAATTATCCGTTAAAAACAAAAAAAAAAAAAAAAAAAAAAAAAAAAAAAAACCTGATAAAACGCCATTAGAAAGCTATCTAAGCCTGGAGCCTTGTCACTTCCTAGGGCATCCACCACCGCCTTGATTTTCGCCTTTGAGAAGGGTTTTTAAAGAAATTTTGCCTCCTCCGAGATTGATCAAAAGTAAGATCATCTAATCGAGGCCTCTTCCATATCTCATCTTCAAGGAAATCCATATAAAATTTGATAACCACCTCGTAAACTTGCAAATTTTCCTCCAACCTCAACCCATCCACCCCCACATAATTAATCTTATTGTCCCTAACCCAAGCACTAGCTATAACATGAAAGAATTTTGTATTCCCATCTCCTTCTTTCAGCCATGTAGCTCTAGGATTTTGAAGCCATTTGATTTCCTCTTCCTTCAGCCTCTTTTTATATTCTGTCGCAAGTTTATCCCTAGAGATTTTTTTCCTCCACTGTCAGCTCCATTCCCTCCTTAATATCCAACGCTGGAGTCTTGCTTAGCATGTCTTCCACTTAGAGCTCCCGACTACCAAAAACCTCTTTCTTTCCACACATTAATTTTACCTTTGAAGAGTTTGAGTTTCTAGAACAGGATAAAGCCGGCATGTCCCTCAAGTCTAAGGGAAGACCACCACTTCAGGCTTCAGCTCAAATCTAATGGACCTCAGGCCATAGTTATCATCATCCATCTTCGGTGCAATATGGTAGTGATTGGAGATGGGTCTTAACAGCTCCCTTTTGGTGAGTCAGGGGAAATTTTTCCATCCAATCTAGAGAAGCCATGAACCAGTCCAGCTTCAACTTCGCTGCCCTTTCCTGCCCATTTGTTCATATGAATTCCACCTCTCCCATTGGAAAATACACCAACTCATTATTGAGCACCTAATCTAAGAACTCTCTCATAGTTCGAGTAAACCAGCTACCGTTTTACTTCTCAAATGAGAATATAACTACATTGATATCCCCTCCAACAAATCAGGAAGGCCTCCAAATGTCTCGAAGTGAGCAAAGCAAGTAACTCAATTATTGTTGATGAAGGAGAAATGTTAGGAAGAGGCTCGTATCAAAGGCAAGGTGTTCCAAAACAATAACGGTGGTTGTAACGGCCACCACCGTTACCATTATGATACGGGCCGTAACGGCCAGTATGACCCTCGTATTGGCCGTTACGGCCCTTTTCTAATTTTTTGAAAAAAATGTTACAGGACCGTTACAAGGCCGTTACGAGACCGTTTCAGGGCCTTTACGACCTGTTTTTTCTGTAACGGCCGTTATGACCATTTCGACCCCGTAACGCGTAACAGTTATGACCGTTACCGTTACGTAATGGTCGTTACCGTTATGTAACCAATTTCGAATACCTTGATCAGAGGACAGTAAAAGATAGACAAAACATGATCTGATTGATGAAGCACCATGTTGACATGGAGGCATTCACCATCATCTTCCACCAAAGTGACAGAGGACATGATTGAAGCGCATCAGATTTACAGACTGACACAAACTCCAAACTCAAGAACAAGTTCTTTCGAAGCTAGGGGAATTAATGCAGATAGCCCTCATTCTACACGTGTGTATAAGAAGAGGTTCATAACACATCCCACTTGATCACACGCATCAAATTTCATGAACAATCAGATTCTATGCTAAAGTTAGCATGTGTATGGAATAACCTTGGAAATTTTATCCAAATATAAACCATAAAGTTGGTTTAGACAGCTGTATGCACAGTCATATAACACAAATGTATACAGTTGTATGAACCATACACAGGTAATATCAATAAGTACTGGATAGTTTTAGTTATTCCATGTTATTAGAAGTCATCTTTATTTGCTCTTTAATAGAGTCCACAATGGTCAGTATTCAGGTATGGTAGTTGAACTCAAAAATGGAACTACATATGGATGCCTATAAATGGGTCGTAGGGGCATAATCATTACACTATGAAGAACATCTTGGATAGAAGTTAATGTTTATTGTGTTTTCCTGAAATGGATACTTTCTCTATGGTGAGATGCCATTAGAAAAGCCTAGGGTGTGAGGCCCTGGGTTTGGGTGGAGCCTATTTTATCATTATTTTTTAAAATTATCTTGGAGCCTTGAAGTTGTCAGTGGTGATCATTTGCAGCAAAATTTTGGTACTTAGGCTTAAAGCGCAATTTGGTTCTTTCTGTTGATTCTGATTGCATCCAAATTCACATGCATGGAAAGTTCGTGTGGCATTTTAAAAAAGAAAATGGAAAAAAAAAAAAAAAAAACCTTGTAAAGAGATTAGTCACACCATTCAAGAAACAAAAAGTGAAGAGCTAAAAACAGAAAGTGTATGTCCCAATTCACATGCATGGAAAGTTGGATTCTGATTGCATCCAAATTCACATGCATGGAAAGTTCATGTGTCATTTATAAATAAATAAATAAAAAAAATTTAAAAAAAAAAAAAAAAAAAAAAAAAAACAAACAAACAAACAAACAAACCTTGTAAAGAGATTAGTCACACCATTTCAAGAAACAAAAAATGAAGAGCTAAAAACAGAAAGTGTATGTCACTAATAACTGACCCATTTATTTCTAGAAATACAATAAAAACCTCGTAAGCCAAAGGCTTCCATAGATAAACAAGAAGCATATAAAGCATACTAATAAAAGCAACTAAGTCATTGAACCACACCTCTGGACTCCACACAGCACAATGTTGATGAACCCAAACACCAGCAATACCGAAACGGTCATGTGTAGGACCCAAGAGACGTCCAAGCCAACTGGATTCATCGCCAAAACCATCCCACACGTCATAGTTAGGCTCCTCTGAAGCCGACGACCCTCCATAAACCTCATTATCACTCTCAATGAAATCCCGAACAAGCCTCTTTGGTGGTTTGCCGTCCATCCCACCTCCACACAACCCACATCTCCGTCCTTCTCTCACACGTGGCCGTTCAAACTTATTACCTTCTGAAACAGGATTCGACTCATCCACCTTTCTGACAACGTTGTCTTCCAAAGGCTTGCTGCCAAGATGATCATGGTGGGCGTCCACATCGTCGTGACAACCGTCATTCTCCAACGTATTCAAAGGGTTGGAATTATCTTCATTGGCATCCATTTTTTCATCGGCCAGCTCACAGCCGGGTAGCTTCAGCTGATCATTGCCTTGCCCTGTGGCCAGTAAATCACATGCAGTTTTGTTATCCTCTCCATCGATTCTTTTCAAGGAACCATCATCTGCTGCTCTCTTACTTCCACCATCAATCACATTATTTGAGGGCGGCGGGGCTTCATCTTTTGTGGGTGACAACCATTCTTTCAGTGGACAGTCACTGCTGTCTCCCCCAGTATCAGACAACCCAGTAATTTGATCTCCACTCTTTGCACCCTTAGATTTCTTGCCCTGATCCATCCTCCTAAACTTCGTCCCCAGAGAAACTGAGCCTCCAACCCCACCCTCCGATTTTGTATCTTCTTCTATAAATCCATCCAAGTCTTGGAAAAGCTTTCTTTTGGCGGGAGAGCCCTTTTCCTTCATTGGGATACGGACATTCCTAGCCCTAGATCTGAGCCTCGAACTCCAATTCCCTGTTTCCTCCAAACCTCCGGAAACAGGAGATTCGAAAATCTTCTCCGAAGGGCTTTCCCGTTTCCGTTTTCCACCTTTTCTATCAACAGAGCCCTCGTTCTTCTTTGTCACATCAGTGGTGGCTGCAGGCACGGTTTTATTGACTTTCGGTTGTTTCTTCACGGGCGAAGGAGAGGGGTCAGAAACAACACGGGTGGCTCTTCTGAGGCGAGAGCTACGGCGGAGAAGGCCTGAGTCAGAGCTGCTGGGCCCCACCCCTCCCACATCAGGTTTGATAGGTTCAATCACATGGTCACGGATGGCATCGAGTCTCTTATGCTTCTTTCTAGTTCGTAGTCGATTGGGGTGGGCTTCGGGCATTCGAGATTGCTGCGGCGACATATTCAATCGATTGCGAGAGAAGGGCATCGTTTGAGAGAAACGCATGACTAGAGGAGAATTTCTCTTTGATTGAAAGATCAAGGTATTACAGATACGTTGGAATCTCTCGGAGGAAGAAGAAGGAGAAGGAAACTAACCTGATGCTCTGAAAGATCGGAGAAGGGAGAGGGCAAAGAGAGGGAAGGAGGAGTTGCAAGAGAGGTGTTTGACGAAATGCCTTAAAAGAAATTTGCTCTGCCCCTTCTTTATCAGCTGCTTTCGGTTCTCGCTCTCCGTCGCCTCTACTTGCTACTAGGGCGGAGAGTACATACGTTATTCACAAAAAGGAAGGGAGAGGCGCATGTTTACAAAGGGCGCGTTCGTCAATACAGGTTTTTCTCCTGTTCTCCCACCAAACGTTACCGCCAATGCAAATAAAATGCATTGCATTTTTCTTATTCATAAACGACCAGACCATCCACCAGTACGAAGGTGTGGGGCCCACCCGTGATGTGTTCATGACATCCAATCCGTCCATTATTTGTACACCCCATGTTCTCTCTCTCTGGAGCCGATTCGAAACTCAGGTAGGGCGTTGGAGCACACTTTTGGGACGGGAACGCATATCATTAGAAACCTTGAAGATTGTGTTTGGTGAATGACATCCAATCCATTCATATGATTTTTCTCACCAGGATGAATTGACACCAAGCGAATAGACATTGCAAAATCAGGTGGGCCACACCACATGATTTTTGAGGTTTTAGGAATGATTTTGTCACCTCATTCTTACGGGCGATGTCATGCAAACATCAGTTGTGCCCCAACCCAAGCATCGAGTTGTAGCTTAAGGTTGCTTAACCTACGAAGCGTTGAAGCCTGAAGTGGATCCAGAGTTCATAGAGGAATGCTATGCATAAAAATTTCGTACAGTTCACTCCACACGGTACATACGCCTGACAATTACGGTGATCGGAACCGTTAATCTGGCTGGCTAACATGTGTTTGGGGCGTAGGCTGAAAATCCAGGTGATTGCACACCTCCGACTATCTTTTCTTTTTAGATTTGTTGGTTGAATACGTTCTATTTCCGTGCAACCGTTCCGTTTTCAGGCCACTTATCTGGTAATTTCTACCATTCGATACTTCTGATTTATGGAGTATGGCCTATCCACTGGATGGCCCACCATAACAACAGTCGGTATCACCAGATATATTTATTATGAGGATGAAACTTTCATGAAACGACCTACAAAGTAGTAGTACTCGTTTTATTTTAATGCCAGCTCGTATGCCGCGACGCAGGGTGTACAAAACTTCGACCTCGACCACCTTCACAGGAAATGTGGCAAGAATTCGGTGATTGGAACTGTTGTTATGGTGGGGCATCATCTGGATAGAAGACATACAAAGAATCAAATGGGACTGGACTTCTATAATCATCATATAATCGACCTTTAAAAAGAACGGTTGAAAAACAATTAGATGTTCAGATTATCCAATCACTGTAAATTTTGTCCTGTGACCCATCCAACAGGTATACCACCAGATCAACAGTCCCGATCACAACATATTTTCACACGTGGACCTATAATATGGAAGTGCACAGGAGTTTCCGCGCAGCGCCCGCTGCATACTAGCACAGAGAAGCGGCTGGGGCTAAAGTGCGCATGGGGTGGATGGTGATGCGGACATCGCATCTCGGTCATGGAACCTGGACCGGTAACGTAGCTTGCGGGACCGGTTTACATGCCACGTACTGGGAACAGAATTACAGGTCCTGCTCATCAAAACACGTACAGCTTGCTAACCCCCTCCAGTTCTGCATATTTGGGATCAGGGTTAGGTGATCCAAACCGTCAGTTTGATAAGTCCCATACTGGATAGGATGTTTCTGAAAAAATCCTACAGATTGAAAACTCAAGAACATCGATCTTTAGATGTATTCTCTTTAAATATAGTTCAATTCTTCCTAATCTAGTAGGTGGCCCAACCCCACCCAAAATGGTACCCGACTTGATCTTTTATTAGGGTGGGATCACACCAGTGACTGGGTTTTCACACTTTTTCGGTGGATGTGAGTTCAGGTTGGCCGATCAAGCTCTGGGATTTTATTTTATTTATTTATTTTTATTTTTGGGGGGTTTCGCTTATTAGTACACACTCCACTCGGGAATTGATACCAAGACCGTAGTGTTGAAATGAGGTTATCTTTACTCAGTCTATCACTTGATCTATGGATGCGTGTGTTATCACTTATCAAGCTTCGGGCTTGACCCGCCTTGTATCGAACTTGGGCTTGCATACGTGACCTGAGGACCGAGCTCATGCCTAAAAGTATGGCCTATTTATTACTCAAGCCAAGTTTGGGTTGTGTATAAATGCCCCATGTCCCAGCCTGAGTCCAGCTAAGCCTTGTACATTTATAGTTTCTAAAGGTATATTTAAAATTTTAGCTCTTTTTTTTTTAATATTTAATGCATAATCTAAATTAGATATTAGAGAATTTAATAATAACAATGAACATTCCTTTAGATGATTTTTTTCCTTTTCAAAGTTAATTAATATTTTTTTAAATGACTATTTCAATTTCAATAGCAATTAATATTTTCTTAGATGACTATTAATAGGAATTAATTTTCTTCTAAATAAGTATTTCAATTCCATAAGTAATTAATAGGTTTAAACTACGGCTGAGACTAAGCTTAAGGCGATAACTGCTATTAACTTACAGGGGTAGGCCTGAGCCTATCCCTTTTGACCCGAGTTGGACTAAGTCTTACTATAAGGGTTAGGTCTGGAATGTTCTTGACCCTGATCCAAACCTGACCTGTTGACAGCCCTAGAGACCTACAATTGATTGGTCAGTAACTCAAAATTAGACCTATTGAGCAATCCTGGACTTGATTCAAGGGACGTTTGTGAAATCCCAACATTGAATGCTTTGCATCTCAACATCCACTAAATGTCTACCACCTCTTTGGTTAGAAAATCTAGTGTAACTTATGGTCCATGATCTATCAAAATAGGGGGCCCATGGTATGGACGGTTTAACTTGAGCTGCTTATATGCTATATGTGCCTGCACATCAACCATCACACACTGGTAGAGTATAATAGTTTATTCTCAAGAGTCAAAGCCTTAGAAGAAGCTGTACAACCAATGGATAGGTGGATGCCCTTATAAGACCAGGACCACTCATCAGCTGGAGCTTATATTGGCTACCGCGCAAGCCTAAACGCACGTCGCACTGGCGAGTGGCTGGAAAACTTTCAGTGAGGTACAAATCAAGCAATAAGTGCTTTCATAACTGGCACATAAAAATTCAATGACAAACACTTAAAACTTTAGGGCTTATTTGGGAACTAATAAATGGAGGCAAATAGAAAATAGAATTAGAGGTAAATTATTTGGGAGTAGACGACTTGTTACATTTGGATGGGAGTAAAAGAAATGTATTTGTGCTGGAATTGGAATGTATTAGAAGTTTTCAATAGATTCATAGGAATATATGTGATATACCAAATCAGCTTTAATATCCCATCTCGGAATTATTGTAATAAAGTTGTATACTTGTGTGTGTGTGTGTATTAATGAGGAAATTTTGAGCCTCATATAGGCCACAAATGTAAGGGTAGTAAATAAACAACTTGCCAATACTTTCTAACCATCCATTTAAATAACCAACCTTCGAACAGTTTGGATCATTATGTTAGTGCGATTTTAGTGATATAGCCGATAATTGAATTGTTTTGAAATATCATCAGCATGCCATGCGTGTGGTGTACATGCACGTAGCGACACCTTTGTTTACTCGTGCAACCCTCCAAGGGAGCCCAAATAGGCATATCACCCCCATTTAGTTCCAAATCTCTCCTCTAAGAGAGGAATTCATTTACAGCCAATTTACTCCCAATTCATTTCATTTCTATGCATTTACTCACATCCAAAGACACTTAAAAGGCCATTTAGCTCCATTTCCTTCCATTTACCTCCATCAACTCCCATCCAAAGGACCCCTACAAAATCTCCTGTGTTTATTGAGATGCATGTTGTATTTTAAATTATTTTAAAATAATTTAGTGTTTCAAAATATCCGTTGGGACAGACCATGGCTGTAGCCATAGGTGCGCATATGCCCTACGGATGTATATTTTCACTGAAAGGTTATTTCCTTTCAATTTTATTTTAAAAAGTTGTGTCTTTTGAAGCCTAAGGGTCACACCACTTGGGTTTAAACCCAATAGTCACAACCCTTTGTAAAAGGGTGTTTTCACAAAGTCTATAAATAGACTACTGATTTTAAGTTTTGAAATGGATTAGAAAATCAGGTTTCCTCTTAAAAATGTGTTCAAGTATTTTCTAGTTCGAGTTAAGACTACAAGTGGTTCGAGCCCATGTACAGTGAGTGCACCGCTGGGATCGGGTCATAGTCGTTATATCCTGGAGGTCGATTGCTCTGGAAACCTGTTGCACTTGGGACGTTGTCCAAGGGGAGCAAATTCGATTTCAAGCCGAGTGACTCACGTCACGCCTCGACTTATACAAATTGATAAGTTTTTTAACTTTCTTATTTTAATTTTATATGATTTTAAATAGTTTTCCAAAATCCAATTTCCAACTATTTTAAAATTGAATTTAGTTTGGAAAACTATTTAAGAATTACGGTTGCATCTATTTGGTTAGAATAGCCCAAAATGAAACCACACCAACTCGATTTGTGGGTCATGACTCATATAATCTAGAGTTGTCATATCTCACATAATGGTCAAGATCTTGTAGATACTTATTATGTAAGTTCTTTGAACCACATTTACAAAAGTGAACGTATGCACCGACTGAGTAGGATATACACTGATTTTAACATCCCTGTATAATAAAGATCAACCCATATAATCTGGAACCCTCATATACCATCTAATAGTTAGGATCTTATAAATATTTGGTGTACATATTTTCTGGACCACCTGTGCAAATCATCTAAAAGGCTTAAAGTTATGCACTGATGCTATAGCCGATTGATTGTTTTTATGTTTATGTCATTGACAATGTCAGTCTATCACACACAACAAGATCAAGTCATATGTGGTGCCACAGCAAGTACGTATTCACTAATATTCACCATTTGTGTACAATGAGGATTGATCTGGGATGTATATAAAGCTAGGATATCAAGGTAGGACACAAGTATTAGGAACTTTTTCAACCACCGTGCATGCATAAACAAAGGAGAGCCACTTTCACATAGAATCTTTAAAATATAAATGATGGGAACCATGTGAACCAATGATGATACTATACACACGAATATTATTATACATGTGCAAACCAGAAGTAAAGAACATCATGATTATTTCATGTTATAAACCTTGCTAGTCATCCTCCCTCAAGTCGTTGCTTGCTTATGCTAAACACACATGATGATCCAAACTGTTCATCTTAGGCTCGTTGTTGTTGTTGTTTGCATGTATAAATCCCGACCTGGATTCCGGATTTGTAACGTTGTGAATGGATGACAGTTGTGAATGTGGGGGGATCTAATGGCTTTAAGGCCCTAAGATTTTAAAGAGAAAATAAAAGATTTCCTCATTTCTATTTTCATCTCCAATGTTCTATACAGTTATGATTCTTCTAATGTCTATCCTCTAGTTGTGTCTATTGTTGAACTTTTGCATGTACCAAAATTCTTGATGCTTAATATTCGTTACATACATCAAGTGTGTTCTTTGATGTCATGTTATGGGGTCAAAATATCATGTTTGGATCTCTGATTACTATATAATAAAAAACAGTTCATGTTTTTTTTTTTTTTAAAAGGTTTATCAATCGATGACTGAGATTATTCTCTACTGTCCACCCATAAGAGTCCACTAAATGAACCATCTAGATCATTGGGGTGATGCTCCATCTTTATAATGTAATGCTATCTTGATCAAGAAATGGTGTTGATTCTCGCCAAGACTGTATATTAGGCATAAAGTTTATTAAACTTTTATCCTAAGAATTTCCAAATAAGAGATTATGATCATCTCTTGGTGGGCAGAAGGAGCTAATCCTTTAAAAGCAATATCTCCAATATTGTTGTTATAAACTGCTACATGAGTAATGCACATCCTGATTAATTTAGCATAATTTAAATTAAGTTGATGTTAACATGCAGTTGGGTGATGTTACCCATAACTCATCAATTTTCTTTGTTGATTAATTGAGAAATGCAACACTCTCAAATAGGGAAAGATTCTACAAGTTCTCATATTAGTACGGTGCATGTGTGAGAGATGTCGACCATCTACCAAGTAGGGCTATACATAAACAGGCTCTATCTAAAAGCCAAACATGAACGCTGATAAGAAATGCATTTTCTTATAAATATATATGATAAGTGGATTGGCCAAATGGAACAGGGCATTGTCTATAATCAAATGCATATATTGCTTAGATCGGATCCCTCACACATGTGTGGCAAGTCATGTGAAGTAGACATAACACTTCTCATTACTGGAATAGTTATCTGTCACATGATTTTATGCTTATTTGGAATTATAATTTTAAATCATCTTTATGTCATCTATGGTGCCTACTATATGCATTGAATCCATGATCCAAAATATCAATCTTAATCATGTTATTTTTCATATGGTACATGTAAGAGTGAAAATATTATTTAGTGGTTTTTGCCTTTAATGGCCTAAATGGAGGGGTATTCATATCGGACACATGATACATGTAGATGATGCATCAATGTTAGTCATTGATGGAAGTAGCATCATGTGAAGGCAAAAGGTCAAAAGGTGAATAGTAAAAATAAAAATAAAAAAACTCTTATGGTTTTCAACGAAGGAAATTGGTTAGAAAAATCCACTAAATGCATAGTCTGAATTCACCGCTAGATGACAATTGGATTATAGTTACAATTCATTTTAGATGTGGCTCATCACTAGTTGTTCTATAGAATGATGGTTCTCACATACCTTGATTGGAATGACTTCAATGGACATGATCAGATCGATAATTGAGTCAATTAAACCATGGGACTAGTTATAAATATATTCTTATATAATTACTCACATTTTCTTCTTGTATGAATAAATTCGCCTATAATTACATCCATCATCAATATCGTTTTATGATAGGATTCAATACTTTTTAGGAAAATATTATTTTCATCCAATCATATGCCAATCTAGAACACGCGTTAGATCTAGTCAATTCATATGATAATTTATATGAAATCCTCAAACTCAAAATTTGGTTAATAAGTTTATTAGGTAGGCCATAGATATAACTATCTAGGCTAAATCTGAAATTGTGGGGGTACACTTGAATGCATTTAGATAAACCACTTAACCCATGGAGTATAAGTTTAGTCAATAAATATTTAATAAATGGGTTGACATGAAGGTTTATACCAAGAAATGTATATGATAAATGTTGTGGATCAATATGCATATGTTATGTTGTTTTACCATCAACAAATGTATCTATTGGCCAAATTTATGCACCTATAAAGCTCATTATTTAATCCATCGATCAAGATACTTGATAATGAACTTGAACATTTCTCCTCCATATTCAGTTGCCAAATATCCATTGATTGTATTGAATTTCAATCACTGATTGATAAATTGGTCAAACTTTCATGTGTTAGGGAACATATGATAACATGATAATATTGCGATATGATTATATGAAAGTTATACTATATTTTAGTTGTCATATGTCTATGCATGACAGATTACTCCAGCCTCTTTGTATTGCAGATACAGTAAGGTCAATTGACTTTACCACCAGTTAGTTGAATGGTGGATTAGTGAAGTTGCTTAAATTGTAAGAGTAGATTCAAAGCTAAGAAAGTTGGTTGTATTCAGAGCCGGCAATATAACAACTATCATAATAAAAGCGATGCACGGTATCTGTTACTTGATAGAGTCATAATTGTTGACTTTGCGATGTTAGAAATGAGTTCAGTATGCTTTGGCTTAAGATATGAATAATCAAAGAGGCTGCAACTGACTATCAAAGACTTGATTGAGGAGCAAAATGAGGAATCAGCCTAGGCAGAGGCTCATTTATGAATAGCTAGTTGGTGAGGCAATAGCTTGCCAATACAATGATTCCTATCTGATCTGAAAGGATGATTAGCCACAATGAGACTAAGACATGACCAAACTCATATGAAAAAAAGATTGATGGAGTAATGACGGGTGGAGGTAAAAGGCCTACGGGTCATAAATCTTCTGACCAAGTGACTATTTAAAAAATTAGTCAATGATACATCGAAGGGAATTAGGCTGAGCCTAATATATGAGCTATCAGTGTTGGCAATCCAACCTATACGAGTAGAGATCCTATTAGATAAGTTAAATGAATAAACAACAAGACACGAGGTAGATGATTGCACTGATATAAATGAGCTCCTTCTATGGTGTACAATGCGAGCAGAAACGCAAAAAGATGAGTTTTTAGAACTCTTAATGAATCCATAACCATATATTTGATAGTGTATACAGTTGCTGCATACACTTGATGGAATTCACCTATATGGGTGTGGAGGTGGAGGCCGTTTCCTATGAAAATGTGGGTGAATTCTGTAGAGCACTCATGAAATCCAGGTAATGGTGCATGACCGAAATGCACCGAACCACAAAATCACTTGTAGCGGAAAAGTTGTGTGAGTGGCATGTACTTGCGATCTACATCAAAAGGAATCAGGTTCAAGATTATGGTGTCACTTAATTCCTGTAGACTTGTCATGTTTACTCTAATGTCTGTTCAAGTCTATGGTGACACCGACACCATTGCACAACTCTTCCATCTTAACCTGAAATGTCAAAAATTTTGAAACATGTGGATGATTGTTGTATTTTAAATTATTTTAAAATAATTTAGTGTTTCAAAATATCCGTTGGGACAGACCATGGTTGTAGCCATAGGTGCACATGTGCCCTACGGATGTATCTTTTCACTGAAAGGTTATATCCTTTCAATTTTGTTTTGAAAAGTTATGTCTTTTGAAGCCTAAGGGTCACACCACTTGGGTTTAAACCCAATAGTTTCAATCATTTATGAAAGGGTGTTTTCACAAAGTCTATAAATAGACTTTTGATTTTAAGTTTTGAAATGGATTAGAAAATCAGGTTTCTTCTTAAAAATGTGTTCAAGTATTTTCTAGTTCGGGTTAAGACTACAAGTGGTTCGAGCCCGTGTACAGTGAGTGCACTGCTGGGACCGGGTCATAGTCGTTGTATCCTGGATTTTGATTACTCTGAAAACCTGTTGCACTTGAGACGCTGTCCAAGGGTAGCAAATTCGATTTCAAGCCGAGTGACTCACATCACGCCTCGACTTATACAAATTGATAAGTTTTTTAACTTTCTTATTTTTATTTTATATGATTTTAAATAGTTTTCCAAAATTCAATTTCCAACGAGGCATGCTTATTCCACGTGGGAGGCATACACATCCGCATTGCCTTCCTGCATAAAAATCAGGCCATTTCACACCAGCGTATCCAAACAAATGGCTAGGAAAAAAAACCGTCAATTTACTTTGTCCAATGTGGCCCCACCCGAAGAGTTACATTGTCTGATTTTTATGCAGATCATTCAAGCATTAGTTTACAACCTTGTGGAAAGATCAAATCTTACACACATGTTTCATATTTACACATGTGCCAACATGTGGATGCTACACTCATGTGGAATTAGCAAACCTCCTATTTTTATACTGTGGAAGGTGCATCAGTTTGTGGTGTATAAAGCACCATTGGTCGTGATGGCTGGCAATTGATCAGGTACCTGTAGCCATTTACCAAGCCAAAGAACATAAAATGGCACAATTATACTAACATACAAAACATACGACCAGCTATATTGCGGGTTGGGTGCAGTCTCGAAACAGACTCCATTCAGCTGATGATGATCTATTCCAATCAACTGACTAATCAAAATGACAAAACTGCACATCCATAAACTGGAGAAATCCTCTGTTGTGCATGGCTCACCCAGTCACCGAATCCGATTCTTGAAAAGGAATTCAACGTCGCCAGGAGCTGTCGGATTCCTCCTTGCAGTAATCTGCAGGACAGCACCATCAGCAAGCATGCGCTGCAGGACCCTTGAGATGTTTTTAGCGTCGTCTATACCAAGATGATGACTGCCCACCAATGGAATCCCCAGCTCCTTCATCATGGTCATCATCCCTGTTGCCTGATATGCATAACAGGGGAAAGAAATGTGAGTAGAGGTCAGAGACTCTGGGACCAACGCGAGGTCTTACATCTCAGCCATTCACCTGCTGTTTCGAATCCCATGTGGTGACATCAGGAGAACATTCAAGAAACTGAAGTTTCTGAAATCAAGCAATTTTGCTCAAGGAAACATACTGACCCTCCTCTGGTAAAAGTTGAGATAGACGTCTTTCAAATTGATCCACTCCATGAAGTAGGGAGGCATCTTGACCCTTGCGACCCTGCACTGCTGAGGGACCTTGGTCTTCAAATCCCAATTACCACTAACAAAGCACAAAAGCATCTTAAATTAGCAAAAAAAAAAAAAAAAAAAGGACATTGATTTTTTACAGATTTGGAATCAGATCAGATGTAATCAATAATAAGCTGTAAGGAAGACATTCTAGTCATTAGCCCAATGGTTTTACATGGGGTGCTCTGGGTTATTTATCATTTGATCACAGCATCAAGGTAAATGCATTAGTGCAAGCCTATCTCTGGCAACTTCACCATACAGGTTGCACATGTTGTGGGTGATCAGGACAGTTGACCTGGTAGGCTGCCGCCCCGACCAGCCATTGCCCAAAATCACAGAGGTTTGACAATTCTAAAAATTGTCAAAGTGTAAATGTTTGCCCCTTGAATGTGGGCCACTGCTCAACATTCAATGTGCAGGCAAATGACACAATGACTCACATGGTCAAGTGGCAGTGATTATTGGGATACATGAATGTGGCCTGTCTATGTGATGGCCACTAGAGCAACATTTGTGACCACACTAGACATGCTCTAGGCCTAGCTAGCAAACCTTTAATCCAGGCGCATTTTCACACCGTGCTCGAGTGGGGTAGCCCGTGGGATGCGGGGACACGCTCGGGGTGGGTGACCCATGTGATTTGGGGCACACGGGGGAGGTCTCGTGTTCAAGACTCCTCACCGGGGGTGATTAATGTGAATTTCACACCGGGCTTGAGTGGGGTAGCCTGTGGGATGCGGGGACACACTCTGGGTGGGTGACCCATGTGATTTGGGGCCCACGAGAGGGGTTCGGCCGAGGTCCTAACCCATGAGATGTGGGGCTTGGATTATGAGATAAAGGGATTAATTCGCCATACTCTAACAGTTCGAAATTTTAGAGCAAGTGGTTAATTGTCCTGCATCAAATTGGTATCAAAGCGGGAGGTCTCGTGTTTGAGACTCCTCACCGGGGGTGATTAATGCAGGGGCATTTTCACACCGGGCTTGAGTAGGGTAGCCCGTTGGGATGCTTGTCCTGCATTAACCTTGTACTACAATTGTTTTCTACAGAGCTTACAATTTTTACCTTCTGATTCTCGTCTTCCATAAAATTTCACCTATTCATACATATATATGAAAAATGATTAACTGCAAAATTGTGGTGCAAACGACCTCTGTGAACCCCCACCATGATGTGTTGATGACATCCACTCTAACCACCATCCAATTCCATAAAAACAGGTATGATACCTGGATTAACTTAATTAGCTAGGCATGTCAGTCTAGAAGAGGTGAAGACCAACTCTGTCAATAGTCGTTTAACCTAATAGTTGGTGACTGTTATTGGCAATCGGCATCATCCCAGCAGCAAGTTTGGCTGTTTGGAACAAATTTGCAGCAGGATTAAATATCATCCAACAACAAGTTGACTCATTGTCTCCAGATAAATAAACGAGAACCCCACCATGATGTGTTGATGACATCCACTCTAACCACCATCCAGTTCCATAAAAACAGATATGATACCTGGATGAACTTAATTAGCTAGGCAAGTCAGTCTGTGAAGAGCCATTTAACCTAATAGTTGGTGACTGTTATATGCAATCGGCATCATCCCAGCACACCCCCCCCCCCCCCCCCCCCTCTCTCGCACACACACGCGAAATATGCATTGGTTCTGAGCAAGTTGGAACTGCCTCTCACTGAGTCAGAACAGGCCCTACATTTTGGTCCCTGGGCAAGTCATATTCTGTCAATATTTAAAATCATGCTCCATAGTGCACCCTATGCAAACTCAATATATAACCATTCGAGTATTTTTCTCTTCCCATTTGAACAAATCACATTGACAGGATGGGGGAACAAAATAACAGCGTGTAAATGTAATAAACTTGGTCTGATCTTTTAATGTAAGTGACTCTGAGGGTATCAATTTCTGTCTTCTGGGAAAATCGTAAACATAATTTGCTCTACATATGTAAAGCTAATCTTATTAGATTTTTTTCTCCCTTATTTTTTTTTATTTTTATTTTTTTTGAAGTTCATGGGGAACAAAAAATGTAAATTTCCTGGATCCCCTAAAATGGGTCTTGCACAAACAAACTGAACTTGTAAGAATATCGAAAGTTAATTCAACTCATCAAAGTAGCTGATCCGATTACAACAACCAAAGTAACAGCAGCTTGAACAGATCAGTTATTATACAAATGAGGATCTTTGATGCTCTACCAGAGCGAATAATAGAGAGTTTTGGGACCTTGCTTTTGCCTTTGTGTTAGTTTTCTGTTGCTGGGTATTACCTTCCGCATAATTCTGCTTTGCTAAGTTATGTTCTTTTTATGGCTTTATATTGTTACTTGGAAGGAAATGAACTTGCATGTTGTGGATTGTGTGACCTTTTGGTACAGGGATGTCGCAGCCATAGAGTGGCTGCACCCGCACAGGTGATACTGTCAGGACGTGGCTGATCATAACAGGCTGTTAAATCTTCCTTTTGGTGTTATGTTTGCTGTTCTATACTATGGGCTGTTTGGATTCAGGCAAAGTTGTGTCATGAGAAGCCAGCATGCACGTATCAGGACTAATTGTTCATGAACATGCTGTTGTGACTAGTCATTCCATATGTTGTTTGTCAAATACCCTGGAATGAGTAAGGATGGATTTTGGCACATGTGGGGGCTTGATCTGACCGGGGGCACATTGAAATGTGTGCATGTGCACATTGACGCGTGCACCTTGAAGATTAATGGTGGCACACATGCAAATGTGAGGTGCATGAACTCGGATGGTCACACATGCGGCGCATTTAAAACATGTGATGCATGTGCATGGATGGCACTATTCCTCATGCGCACTGAATATTAGGGACAATTGCTCCTCATTGAACGAATCAAGTTATTGTACAATTGTGACACACATAATGCTAGCACTGAGAAGTTCTGATCTGGCTGCAATAGTTGCAAATAGATCAATCTTGAAAAATATGGAAAAGAAAAGGTTGCAACACATTGCTAACATCGTTAAGACATAGTACAAGATAGATGTTGATCTGAAATTTGTGTGCATAGGCCAATTAACTATTTATATAAAGATTTATCAACTAACCAAGTTACAAATGCTGCTCGATGAAGAGATCCTCCCAGTTCTTCTTTCCACATGCGATGATGAGTTATCCAAATCTCAAACTCCTGAAGCATTTCTTTAAATGGGATAGCTGTATCATGCCACACACTGCAAATCCAAGTTATATAAGTTGCAATACAAAAATATGGAAATAACAATTGTATAATTTGGATCCTCAATTTGTCAATCAGGACAACATATATTTAGCAGGGACAGCATATATTTAGCCATAATCAAGACAACAATATATATTTAGCAGGGACAACATAATCAGGACAACATATATTTAGCAGGGACAGCAGGGACATCATATATTTAGCCATAATCAGGACAACAACATATATTTAGCAGGGACAGCAGGGACAGCATTAACATATATTTAGCCATAATTAGGTCCTCTAATTATGGCATGATTGTGTCAATCTTGTATAGTTACTGATTGTATATATCTTGTACAGTTATTGTTTCCTTGTTTGTTAGCCTAGATTGATGTTAATGGCTGCAATTCAGCCTTGTAATTAGCCTAGAGTTTCTATATAAACAGAGGAACCTCACAATGAGGACATTGAATCCAAAATACTTGCATAGTATTAGAGCTTTCTATTACCCGTTCTGAGATTTCTGGGTTGAGTTGGGAGGGACTAATCTGTTGGTCTCCTTGGCTGTCCATACCTTCAAAGGAAGGTATAGATAATTCTAGTGGGTTATAAACTGTTGTTCAGCAGTTTCTGTTGAGGGTAGGAAGTTTTTTTCTTGCTGAAAATTTTCATTTTATGGTGATTAGTGGCTGTCAGCATGTCCAATTCTTGCTGGAAACTCTCATTTTGGTCTCCTTTTATTTTGGACTTGCTGGTTGTAGGCTTGTTTTTGGACTAGGGGTGAGGTGGATTTAGTATTATCAGTCTTTATTACTGTGTTCCGGGCACCATGTCTACTAGCAACTCAGATTCTTTTGATGTGCGCTTCACGGGCAAGAATTATTCTGCCTGGGAATTTCAATTTCACCTATTTGTCCTGGGGAAAGAGTTATGGGGTCACATAGATGAAAGTGATCTAGCTCCTACTGAACTGTCTAAATTGGCTCAATGGAAAGTGAAAGATGCTAGAGTCATGACATGGTTTTAGGATTTGTTGATCCTCTGATTGTCCTAAATTTGAGGTCGTACAAGACTGCACGAGATATGTGGGAGTATTTAAAGAAGGTTTACAATCAGGACCACACAGCCAGACGCTTTTAGTTGGAATATGAGATCGCCAATTAGACTCAGGGCGATCTCTCCATACAAGATTATTTTTCTGGGTTTCAGAACTTGTGGGGTGAATTTGCTGACATTATTTATGCTAAGATACCAGTTTCATCTTTCGCTGCTATTCAGGAAGTTCATGAACAGAGCAAGAGAGATCAGTTTCTAATGAAGTTACTGCTGGAATTTGAGGCAACTCGCTCCAATTTGATGAATCGTGATCCTCCTCCCTCTTTGGATGAATCTGTACATTACCATCTTTACCTTGGCTTGTTGATTCTGCTGCGTCTAATCATATGACTAGTTCCTCCAACACCCTTACCAATGTTCAGCATTATTATGGCTCATCGTACATTCAGATTGCTGATGGTAGTCAATGACATATTCATGCTGTTGGGGATATTAATTCATTAGTTAAAGAAGTTTTTGTATCTCCTGAGCTTTCTACTAGACTCATTTCTGTCGGACAATTGGTTGATAACAACTGTAATGTTGGGTTTTCTCGTGATGGTTTTATTGTGCAGGATCAGGTATCAGGGAAGATGCTAGCAAAAGGGGCCTAAAGTTGGACGAATGTTTCCTCTACATTTTTTCATTCCTTCTTGCATTTCTTTGCCTTGTACTACTCTAAACAATAAGGGTGAAGTATGGCACAAACATTTGGGTCATCCTAACTCTATTGTTCGATCTCATTTAGTAAACTCTGGTTTGTTGGGTAATAAAGATCAATTTTACTCTCATCTCTCTTTTGATTGCTCAACATGTAAATTAGGTAAGAGTAAATCTCTTTCCTTTCCTGCTCATGGTAGTCGTGCTGAAAGCTGTTTTGATTTGATCCATAGTGATGTGTGGGGTATTACTCCTGTTATATCTCATGCAAATTATAAATATTTTGTCACGTTCATTGATGATTATAGTAGGTATACCTGGATTTATTTTCTTCGTTCTAAATCTGAGGTATTTTCTGTGTTTAAAAAATGTGTGGCTTATATTGAAACTCAATTCTCTTCAGGCATTAAAGTGTTAAGGTCCGATTTGGGTGATGAATATATGTCTCATGAATTTCATGCCATTCTCAAGATGAGAGGAATTGTTTTTGAGCGTTCTTGTCCTTATACATCTCAGCAGAATGATGTTGTTGAACGTAAGAATCGCCACCTGTTGGAGGTTGTTCGAACGTTATTGCTTGAATCTTCAGTTCCTTCTAAATTTTGGGTGGAAGCCTTATCCACAGCAGTTTATTTAATTAATAGATTGCCTTCAAGTGTCTTGCATTTTGAAACTCCCTATTATCGTCTTCATCATCAGCATCCCAACTATCTTGATATGCATACTTTTGGTTGTGTTTGTTTTGTTCATTTGTCATCACATGAACGACACAAACTTTCTGCCCAACATGTTAAATGCGCTTTTATGGGTTATAGTAATTCACATAAAGGTTATGTTTGCTATGATCCATGCTCTAACAGATTTCATATTTCTCGTCATGTTGTTTTCTTTGAAAATCAATCTTTCTTTTCTACTCATGTTGCATCCTTGCCTGAGATTAATGTTCTTTCTCATTTTGATGACTTGACTCCTACCTGAGCGATTCAAACCTGGATTTATGTATGAACGCTGACGATCGACTTTGCTCCTTCCTGAGCCTGACCCAACATCTGAGTCTGTTCAGCCTGTTCCTTCTGCGGTTGATTCGGGTTCTGACATTGTTCTTCACCGGTCTACTAGAGTCTCTCGTCCTCCTGATTAGTATGGCTTTTCTCATACATCTCTTCATGCTACTTTGTCCTCTATTTCAATTCCATCATGTTATTCCGAGGCTGTTAAGCATAAATGTTGGCGTGAGGTGATGGCCGAAGAGCTTCAGGCTCTTCAGGACAATCACACATGGGATGTTATTCCTTGTCCGGCGAATGTTAAAGCCATTGATTGTAAATGAGTTTACTCGATTAAGCTGCGTTCTGATGGTACTCTAGATCGCTATAAGGCTCGGTTGGTTGCACTTGGTAACAGACAGGAATATGGGGTGGACTATGAGGAGACCTTTGCTCCAGTCTCCAAGATGGCTACGGTGCGGATGGTTATTTCTATTGCAGCGTCCCAAGGCTGGCCACTTCATCAAATGGACGTTAAAAACGCATTTCTTCATGGTGATCTCAAGGAGAAAATTTACATGGCCCTGCCGCCTGGCTTGACCTCCTCCTCTTCTTCTGATATATGTAAATTGAAGCGATCTCTGTATGGGTTGAAACAGGTTCCCCGGGCATGGTTTGATAAGTTCCAGTCTACCTTACTTCAGTTTTCCTTTGAGCAGAGTCAATATGACTCCTCTGTGTTTCTTCGTAAGACCTTTGCTGGTATTGTTCTTCTTCTTGTTTACATCGATGATATTGTTATCACCGGGACGGATTCAGACTTGATCACTTGTCTACAGCAGCATCTTCGGGCCTCGTTTCATATGAAGGATCTTAGTCCTCTTACATACTTCTTGGGGTTGGAAGTTCACACGGATCCTTTTGGTATCATTCTGAATCAACATAAGTACACACAGGATTTGATTTCTTTAGCTGGTCTTCAGGATACTTCTTCTGTGGATACTCCTCTAGAAGTAAACACAAAGTATCGTCGTGAGGAGGGTGATCTCCTGTATGATCCTACTCTGTTTCGACAGTTGGTAGGCAGTTTGAACTATTTGACTATTACTCGGCCTGATATTTCCTTCGTTGTTCAGCAGGTTAGCCAGTTCATGCAGACTCCACGCCATCTACATTTGGCTGCTATTCGTCATATCATTCGATACCTTCGAGGATCCCCTAGCCGTGGGTTGTTCTTCCCAACCGGCTCTCCTCTTCGCCTTGTTACATATAGTGATGCGGATTGGGCCGGATGTCCTGATACTCGACGATCTGTCACAGGTTGGTGCATGTTTCTTGGTGATTCCTTAATCTCTTGGAAGAGTAAGAAACAACCTCGTGTTTCTAAATCTTCTACTGAATCCGAATACCATGCCATGTTTGCTGCTTGTTCTGAGATTGTCTGGCTTCGTGGACTTCTGGCTGAGCTTAGTTTTTTCCAGTCTGATCCTACACCTCTCCATGTTGATAATACTAGTGCCATTCAGATTGCTACTAATCCCATTTTCCATGAACGAACGAAGCACATTGAGGTGGACTGTCACTCTATTCGGGAAGCATTAGACACTCGTATCATTTCTCTTCCTCATGTTTCCACTGAACTTCAGATAGCTGACGTGTTTACCAAGGTCAGGACACGACCGCGCCATCAGTTCCTTGTGGGCAAATTGATGCTTCTTGATCGACCAACATCAATTTGAGGGAGATGTCAATCAGGACAACATATATTTAGCAGGGACAGCAGGGACATCATATATTTAGCCATAATCAGGACAACAACATATATTCAGCAGAGACAACATAAATTTAACAGGGACAGCAGGGACAACATATATTTAGCCATAATCAGGACAGCAACATATATTTATCAAGGACAGCATAATCAGGACAACATTAACATATATTTAGCTATAATTAGGTCATCTAATTATGGAATGATTGTGTCAATCTTGTACAGTTACTGATTGTATATATCTTGTACAGTTATTGTTTCCTTGTTTGTTAGCCTAAATTGATGTTAATGGCTGCAATTCAGCCTTGTAATTAGCCTAAAGTTTCTATATAAACAGAGGAACCTCACAATGAGGACATTGAATCTAAAATACTTACACAATTGTCATCCAGAAAAATACTAGGGTCTATAGTTTCTTCAGGCAATGAAAACTCTTGTTCAGAAAGTGTATGCAATTCAAGAGTTCACCAATAGATAGTACCAGGCAGGCTCCAATGCTTTGCAGCACAACCCATAAGTATTTATTGCCTCCATCAATGAAAATCAAAGACGAAGTTCAAAAATTAGAAGCATAAGAGGTTGAATTTCAAAATCAAGGGAAGACCAATGAGTAAATGTAACTAAAATGAGAAAAAAAAAAAAAAAAAGAAAAAGAAAAAGAAAAAGAAAAAGAGTAACCTGTATCTCCATTAACACCAAATGATTTAAATTGAGAAGATTTGAAATTGTTGCAACAAGAAGCAATTGCAGAAACACACCAAAGAGCAACACAATATTATCCAATTGAATTGTCATGATAAGAAAACAAAAGATTGAGACCTGCACCACGATATTATCTAATTGAAGTGTCATGACGCGAAAACAAAAGGATTGAGACGTTAGAAGGAATCCACCAACCTACAAAAATGTATTCAAGGGCAAACAATGAATATGCATTTACTTATTTCGTGATATTCTTCACGTTGAAGTAGGTGGAATCATAACTTTTTTTTTTCTTTTTGTAACTTACAAATGTAAACTAAATGATAGAAGAGTTGAGTTGAATAACATTATTTTTGCTATACGTGTTGGTGGTACCAGTGTAGGCTTGAAAATGTATGGTGCCAGATTCTACAGAACACATTCCACGGAGAGATGCAACTGCAGTCAATCATATATCCAGTTTTCTTCTCTTTAAGAATCAATCCTCAGTGCTTTACTCCATTTTTTGTTATCGTCACATGTGAGCTACCTGCTTACTCTATTTTCATCTGTTGTCATGAAACACTAGCCTTCTTTTCTTAGTTTTCTTCCACGTCATCAGGATCATCTAAGCCTTATCCCAAGTTCCCAACTACTTGGGTCGACTAGATGAATCATTTTCTGCCATAACTTCAGTTAAATCATGGGTCAAGTCTTTTGATGCAGGACAATTAGTCTCTTGCTCTAAAAGCTCGAACTGTTAGAGAGTGGCGAATCAATCCCTTTATCTCATAGCCCAGGCCCCACATCTCACGAGTTAGGACGTCGGCCGAACCCTCCTCGTGGGCCCCACTTCACATGGGCCCGCCTCTCATGAGCCAACCTCCTCACATGGGCCGCCCACCCAGAGTGTCCCTACATCCCACAAGCTACCCCACTCGACCCCGACGTGAAAATACCCCTACATTAATCACCCCCGATGAGGAGTCTCGAACACGAGATCTCCCGCTCTGATACCAATTTGATGCAGGACAATTAGCCGCTTGCTCCAAAAGCTCAAACTGTTAGAGAGTAGCGAATCAATCCCTTTATCTCATAGCCCACGTAGCACATCTCATGGGTTAGGACGTCGGCCGAACCCTCCTCGTGGGACCCACTTCACATGGGCCCGCCTCTCACAAGCCACCCACCCTGAGTGTGTCCTTGCACCCCACAAGCTACCCCACTCGAGCCCAGTATAAAAATGCCCCTACATTATCTTTTCTTACTACCTCCGCCCACATCCTTTTGGGCCTTCCCATTACCCTTTTAGAGCCTTCTAACTTCTACCCACTCACTCCTGACTGGTGCAGTTCTTACTTTTTTCCTATCCCTAAAAATAGTTGTTTCTGTCTGGACATACCAGCCCCTCTTTGAATTCAATAACCGTCTCTTCTCATCCAAACATCCTCCTCCATTACCCTCCCATGCGTCCCTCCCAATATCATCATATCCACCTAAACCCCTTTGTGTACTGCTCTCCTCCTGTCCTCATCTCCATAATTTTCAACTTTCAAGACTTTCACCCCTTGTTTTTTTTTTTTTTTTTGAAAGATCACAAAATATATTAAAAGAAGGAAGGAATACAAAAGAGGCGGAGAGAGATCGCCGAGGAAGCAATCTCAATTAAACTCCAAGAAAAAGAAAATCACAATCCTTTAAACCCATTACATGAACAACCCATTCTATGATTAATCTCTTAGCCTTGCTAGCGATAGCCATTTCCGAGTTTGAGGAGTCCCTGAAACATCTACCGTTTCTCTCTTCCCAAACCGACCACTAGATTACAACTATTGCCATTCTCCACAAGCGAGTATTTTTCTTACCCAAACTGACCCCATGCCAAGCTTGAAGAAGTTGAGTTACAGAATTAGGAAAGCACCACAGAATGTTGAATCTCTTGAGGAATTCTAACCAAACTTGAAAGATAAAAGGACAAGAGAGTAGCAAATGATCGATGGATTCTTCATTCTTCATGCAAAAAAGACAAACATTAACTATGGGCATTCCCCTTTTTCTCAAATTGTCCACCATAAGAATTTTCTTGTTTCCCACCAACCACCCAAAAGAGATGTATTTAGGAGGAACTGGGTATTTCTAGATATGGAAGGACGGGTGAGCATCAAAAGGGGTCCGAACATGATCCAACAAAGCATAAAAGGACTTGACGGTGAACTTACTGGACTTGTCTGCCTTCCAGCATATACTGTTTGAAGAAAAAGTATTAGGAATGCCCCTATAAATACGTTCAAGGAGCCCCACATACTCTTTAACCTCTCAATTGTGGAGGTTTCTCCTACAGACCACATTCCACACGATTTTGTTCGCCGAAATTGAGAAACAGTTAGCAACAACAATATCTGGATAAGGGGCAAGACGGAAAATATTCGGAAAGTCTTCTTTTAAGGGGACTTCTCCCACCCAAACATCTTCCCAAAACCGGATGTTGTCTCCTTTCCCAAGAGCGAAACCGATACCTTTGGCCACTTCCTTCTTCAGAGATAGGATTCCTTTCCAAATAGCTGAAGCCCTATAAAGAGAGGAATCTTTGGTCCACCAACCACCATTAGACCTGCCGTATTTCCCTTTGATAATCTTATTCCAAAGACTGTTGTCTTCCGACCCAAGTCTCCAGATCCACTTCCTTAGAAGAGCCCTGCTCATTTTCTTGAGATCTTTAATCCCCGCTCCACATTCTTTGAACTGCTTACAGACTTTATGCCATTGCATAAGATAGAACATTTTCTTTTCTTCCTTGCCATGCCAAAGGAAGTCCCGTCTTAATCTTTCTAGACTGCCTAAGACTGAAGCTGGGCATCTGAAAAGGGACATAAAATATAGGGGTAAGTTAGAGAGGGCTGCCTTGGTAAGGGTGAAACGACCTCCCAAAGAAAGATATCTACATTTCCATCTTGCCAAATAGCTTTCGAATCTATTAATGACCTTATCCCAAAGGGATTTAGGAGGCGAGCCCAGGCATAATAGGAGATCGACAAAACAAGTCGGGAGCGAAATTGAAGAGCACCCAAAAGATTCCGCTAAGTTACTAACTTCCTCATCTGTTAAGTTGACCCCAAACATCTTAGATTTTGTCATGTTAACCCTTAGATCCGACACGGCCTCAAAACAACGGATCGTCGTGCGCAGGTTGTTTACCTTGACTGGATCTGCCTCGCTAAAAATCATGGTATCATCTGCAAATTGAATATGAGATATCGGAGTTGGCAAGCCTTTCACCCTGATTGTAACACCCCGTACTTTTCGGTACTCGGGTGTTATCATAAAGATCTAGGTTAGCTCGCACATGTGTGGAGACACACGTGACTCACCTTATGCATCACACCTAGTGGCCCACAAATCTACTCATTTGACTGACTAATACGATCTTCATTCCTATATTAGGTCACCTGACCGTTGGGAGTGGGATTCACCTATAAATCGAGCTTTCCATTAGATTGATCCTTAAGATGGGCCATCACGTAATTACAAAACTTATTTCAGGATATTAGTCTCTTAGATGGATGAAAATCTAGTAGCCATTCAAGACGGACCATACAACTGCATTAAGACTCCCTAGATAAATTATAGATCGATCACAACGTTTCATTGATCAATCTAACGACCGATTCCCTAAGTGGCCATTGGATTGCAAAGATTGACTGTAAGACTGCGTCTAGAATTGGATACATGGCCCACTAGGACATGATTAAATCCATTAGCGACTCTACTCAGAGGCAAGTCACACAAGAAAATAATAATAATATTAATAAACAATAAATAAATACAATATCCATGTATGCACATATAAAGGTAATATAATAATAATAATGTAAAATCATGAGACAAATAGTCCTAATAACCTATGGAGTGGGAACCCACAACATGATTTAAAAATGCACGCATATGTGAGGGAAATAATAATGAAAATAAAAATAATAATAATTATAATAATAATGATAATAATAATAATAATATTAGATAAATATCCAAATAATATGAAAACATGAGATGGATGGCCCTAATAACCTAACCCACAACATGATGTACACACACACACATATAATAATAAGAATTAAAATCAATATATTAAGCGAATAGAAACATAGGATGGTGTGTTTGAGCATACAAAGGATCCCTTAGGACATTTTGACAGTTGATGGTCGAATTGGAACAAATCCGACTGTTGGATTGACACAATCGACAATAAAAGGGCCTTAATTAGTTCGTATGGCCCACCTGAACTTTGGGTCTGACTGATCTTCGGTCAGAGGCCCTTAGTAGGACCCGTACAAACGAATGGAAGGAGTGGATTTCCCACAAACATCACGGTGGACCCCACACAAATGTTGCGTGTGCACCATAGGTGGTGCACTCGCCGTGCACGGGTCCTAGGAGACCGGTCAGCACGGGCTGACCCGTGCTCTTTCCAAAAACAGAGAGCTTTGCTCTCTCTCTCTCTCTCTCTCTCTGTTTTCTAGTGGCCAACGGACAGCGTCCGTTTGGGACGTCCATGGCCCACCATGACCTCCCACTTGGACGATCTGAACCGTCCATCAACTTCAGAAGGGGGAGTTGACCAAAACCCAACTGTTATAACAAATTTTCCGGTGCGTGTGGGCACACAATCCTCGATGCAAGGAGGCCATACAAACACACCATTTCCTAAAATAGAAACAGCCCTCTCCTAGCCAGCTCGGCAATTCGCGTGAGAGGAGAGATTCTCCATCTCAGTCGTCCATACTAGAGCGATCCCAGCCATACAAAGCTAGGTATTTGAAAAAAAGAAAAAAAGAACAGGGAGAGTGAGGGAGTGAGGGACCGGTGGTTCCCTTCTCCATTCGAACCCACCCCCCAATCTTCCTCCGAGCTTTGAGAAAGCTTGTCTTTCTGATACGCCATTAAGAGCGTGTCATCTCCTCCACCAAGCTAAGTCCGGGTTGGGCTAGCAACCTGCTGACGCATGGGTTTCGGTCCACTCCGAACCTTATGAAGGGTCAGGAAGAAAGAAAGAAAAGCAAAACAGAGGAAACAGAGAGAGAGAGAGAGAGAGAGAGAGAGAGAGAGAGAGAGAGAGAGAGAGAGAGAGAGAGAGAGAGAGAGAGAGAGAGAGAGAGAGAAGAAGAAGAAGAAGAAGAAGAGGAAGAATAGAGAGAGAGGGAGAGTAGCTGCATTGTCGCAACTTGGACTAAGCCGAGCTTGGGTCGAGTTAGGCCGGCCTTGGCCTGCATTGCTGGAAGCCCAACAGAAGCAGGGAGGAAAGGAGAAGAAAGGAGAAGAAAGGAGAAGAAGGAAAGGAAAAGAGAGGGTGCGCGGCTGCATCAGCCCGAATCGAGCCGACCTGACCCGCTGCGAGCCCAACTCGCTGGACCGAGTTCGGTCCGAGTTGGGCGTGGATCGGGTCCATTCTAGACTTTGAGAAAGGTCATGAAGAGAAAAGGAAGAGTGAGGGAAAGAAAGAAGAGAAAGAGAAGAAAGCAAAGAAGGGGAGAAAGAAAAGAGAAAGAAAGAAGAAGAGCGGGAGTTCAATCCCGAGTCACTGTCGAGTCAACTCGGTTTGGGACCGAGTCCAGCTGACATTCTCAAAGATTGGGTTGGGGCAACTCCGTTGCGTCAAGTCGAACCGAGTCAAGAGGCGATCTCCGAGCCACAATACAGCGCGCCAACTCGAGTTGTTGGGTCAACTAGGCGAGCCACATTTCCTTTCTATATAAAGATTATTTCGATTATATTGTTATCATTACAATCGTCATTAGATTTGTTAATACTAAACATGATTAACCATTTATAAACTACCTATACTAACGTTAGTTACAATGGTTAAATATAAGTGCTTCATTTGTCACTCCTAAACCTTGTCATGATAATTATTAATCATGAATAGCCATCACCACACCGTCTACGTTTATATTAGAAACTACTATTAAATGATATTAGTATGGCACCCATCACTTGAAATCTATTACCATTAATAATAGATTTTAATATTTGTTACCATTGTAATACTTGTTACCACCATGATCGCAAGTACTAATCATATATATCATCAACGATGAATGGTGACTAACCATATTATTACGTTTTGCTAAAATTACACACATATTATAGTTCAACCCCTAGGACTAGACCCTAAAAGCCTAAGCAATCTAAGCCCTAGGTTAAGACCTTAACCCTAAGTAGTGTGTCAGGATTGGATCTAACTGTAGAAGTTCATAATTCATGGTAGATCCATTATCATGACTGGGACTGATAGTTACGATTTAAAAATCATTAGAAAATATTATCATTTCCCTTATGGGATTAGTCAAATACTTATTAAAATAATTATTAGTGGTAGTCCTTATTGTATTATCATTAGAAAATGTCCTATTATCATTACTTGTATTATCTAAGAGGTTATTAGTCATTATAAAAATATTAGATAATGTTACTTGTCGGTGCATTCAAATATGAACTTTTGAACCATCATTAATATGAATATTATTCGATCCATGGTACGATAATAATGATAATAATAATATTAATAATAATTCAAAATTCAAATCCTAAGATCTAAGCATTTAACTAAACCCTAGGATGAAACCCTACTTCTATGTTAAAACCCTAAAAATAATCCAAACCTTAGGTTGTATAAATCTTGACCATAGACACTTGGTAGAACATTGGTCTCATGTGTAAAATTTCACAATTCATGGTAGGATTTAATTCTAAAGGCACGCGCACTTCCTAGCAACGTTAGTGACGATCCGATCTATAAGGTGATGATTCTTCCCCTTGAGCTTTTCATCTTCTCATTAACTTAAGTTATAGTTCCTATTTTAATTTATAATTGATATCTCTCTTTTATAATCACATGTGTTAGCTGGTGGAAATTGAATTGCTGTATTACATGCTTAATGATTATCCTGTATAATTGTTCATGCTTGTGGATTTCTTTTTGTGGATTGCTTATGGAACTCAAACTGGTACATCAGTGGGAGACCCCCACCTATAAATGTACACCCATACTTGGGATGTAACCCGACTGGTTGTGATTGTAATGGACCTTCGGCTTAGTGGTTATTGAATGATGGTTTAAATTGACCAATGATGTGGGCCTACCATCCAGGGTTGTTGTGTCCAATGGTTTTCAAGGATGGTCTTTTATTGCATGGTTTTGATACTCACCCTATGTGGCCTATTTTGATAATTGCCCTATGTGGCTTGTTTTGATATCGCCCTATGTGGCTTGTCCTGGTATTTTTCCTATATGGGCTCGATGTTTTATATCGTGCAACCTTGCGATGGTAAGCCCCATATACTGTAATATGATTGGCCACTAGTTGACGGGTTTCCATTAAACATTCTAAGATGGTAGCCTCATGAGCCGGGGATGGTGGTATGGGACCTATGCCTGAGCTGTCAGCCTACGCTGGTGACGAGCCCCCGTAGTGACCTTGAACTTATTTAAAACTGACTGATTGTAACTAGACTAATAATGGTTTGGCTAATCATGCATACATGGCACAAACCAACGTCTATCGCTAGGCAGTCGTTACACCGCATTTAATATGCTTTCGCTGACGACCAGCCTCTGTTCGACTAGATGTTTTTCTCAGGTCGATGATCGCATTCTGCACGGTTAATCCCTGGGGCGTTGATTGCGTATTTGTATGGGTAACGAGCCCAAATTTCGCACGGATGAGCATCCCCGGGGCGTGACTGCATTCACGCATCCATGCATCTAATAAGACTTGCATCATATATTATTTTGTATGTTTTGTTTTATAACTATGCTTACCTAATGCGGCAGTGTGTAATCTTGAGGGGAATTCACACTGAGTTGGCCACTCATCCATCAAATATATAACCGTATAGGTAGCACAGGTAGCTCAATTGATTTTCAGGTTCAGACTGATGAGGAGTCGGCTATGGTTGACAAGGGTGCATAGTTGTATTTGCTAAAGGCTGCTACAAGATTTCACAGCTCAAGATCGCTGCAATTTACCTTGTTTCACATGTAATGTTATTTCATTTTGTATTGTAAGAATGAGGACATTAGTTTATATAAGTCATTATGGGCAGCTTCTTGTATATTTCAATGATAATATAACTTTCCTTTATATCTGATTTGTCCATTCTACGCTCATCTACTTACTCTGATGAAAGATAGATATATATATATATATATATATATCTGTGTGTGTGTGTGTGTGGACTTTGACTCTCTTATAAGTTAACACTCGAGTTTTTGGGAAACGAGTCGCATACTCGAGTCCTGAAAAGTCGGGGTGTTACATTGATGCCACCTATAACCCCTACCTCCTGCCCTGCCTGAATCATTTTAGAGAAAGCCTCCCCCACTAAAAGGAAAAGGAAAGGGGATAAAGGATCACCCTGTCGAATGCCTCTGGAGTTCTTAAAGAAACCTTTTAGAGTCCCATTAAGAAGAATGGAGAAATATACCGACCCTATGCACTCACCGATCAATCCTCTCCATTTAACTCCAAAGCCCATCCGCCTCATCATGTATTGCAGAAATACCCAGTCAACATTGTCGCAAGCCTTTTCAATATCCAGCTTGCAACAGATAGACTTCGATCCATCTTTGAAACTGGAATCCAGGCATTCATTTGCTATGAGGGCACAATCGATGATCTGTCTCCTCGAAATAAAGGCCGTCTGGTGTCCAGAAATAAGATTCCCTATAACCTTCTTCAAGCGAGAAGCCAAAATTTTATACGAGCCCCCTAGAAGACTAATAGGCCTGAAATCTTTAAAGGAATTTGCACCGAGAACTTTTGGGATTAAAGCAATAAAAGAGGCCGCTAAACCTTTAGATAATTTGTCCCTTTCATGAAACTCATTGAAGAACAACATTACGTCTTTCTTTTATCACTTCCCAGAAAATAGATAGAAAAAGAAAAAAGAAAAAAAGGAGATGGGAAAACCGTCAGGTCTAGGAGCCTAGACGCTTCCAAGGAAGGCCACGGCCAGCCTCGCTTCTTCGAAACTGAAAGGAGCTTCTAATAGATTTGCATCTTCTTGGGATAAATTGTCCAACTGAAGGTGATCCAGCAACGGTCTATCCCACCGATCCTCCCTCAACAGGGAGCTGAAATGCGCAATAGCTGCCTCCGAAATTTCATCTTTATCTTCAATTCGACGACCATTCACAAAGATGCTGGAGATTCTGTGATTTTTGGTGTGCATACTAGCAATACTATGGAAGTATTTTGAGTTTTTGTCACCCTCCTTTAGTCATTTGACACGAGACCTTTGCTTCCAAGCAATTTCATTCTCAAGGACCCTGTCAGACAAAGACTGAATAAGATGGATTCTTTTTTATAGAATCTCAGTCGACATGATGCCATCTTTAGCTTCCACATCTATCACATGCAACTCAGCCGTTATCGATTCCGTTTCCAAATCCCTTTTGAGGAGCAATTCCTGCTTCCATTGCTTCAGCTTTTCCTTTAGCATTCTAAATTTGCTACGAAGCCTATAACCTGCAAAGCCTACAACATGGAAACCACCCCACCAATCTGTAACCAGCTGAGAAAAACCTCTAATATTAAGCCAGGAGGATTCGAATCTAAAGGGTTTTGGGCCCCAGTTGTATTCATCAGTCGACAACATTACCGGACTGTGATCAGAAGTAGTTCTCGGGAGAGCAGTTTGAGAGACGAAAGGAAATCTTTCTAGCCACTCTGGGGAAACTAAGAATTTGTCCAATCTAGAGTGGGAAGGATTAACTCGACAGTTGGTCCAAGTAAATTTGGACCCATGCAAAGGGAGATCAACAAGTTCCTGGTCCTCTATCTAGTTTGAGAAGGATCGCATCTGAGGAGACACTTTTCTACCATGGGATTTTTCATTAGCGTACTTGGTCATGTTGAAATCACCAACAAAATAGCAAGGGCCCGAGAATTTGAGCTTAGAAGCACTTAGTTCCTCCCAAAAAGCAGACCTTCTGGCTTCAAGAGTTAGACCGTAGATAGAAGAAATAAGACACTGCTGATTAAAAGAACTATAAGCCAAAATAACCGAGACTAAGAAGGCCCCAGACCAAGAATTCACCAGCATCCAAAGGGAGGATTTCCAAGCTATCAAAATGCCTCCAACACTTCTAATAGCATCCAGCACCACCCATTTAGCATCTATGGCCTTCCACAGCGAACCGAAAATTCTATCATTAAAGATCTGAACTTTTGTTTCCTGAAAACAAATTATATCAGGATTGCGGGCTTCACAGGAGGCCTTGATCAGGCTTCTCTTCTGCTTCGAACCCACCCTCTAACATTCCATGAGATGATCTTCATTGGGGAACTATGCTACCCCGAGAACCTTGAAGGTCAGCGAAGTTGATAAAATCAGACGCTAAACCCGCAGAAGAAGCAAGACGTTGAAGCTCTCTGTTGCTACACGATTTGGATAATATGTTTTTGGGAGATCTCGTAATAGAGAGAGGTCTTCCACGAGCTTCCACACACTGAAATAGGGCAATGTAATCCCCCAGACAGTCCCCGAAAGATAAGCCTACAGCCCTTCTGACATGGCCTATAGCGTCTCTAATCCATTTTTTCTTCTGGATCTTATTGATGAGGTTTGCTCTGCTTTCTTGCTCTAACATCTGCTTTTCCAAAAAAAACCCTTATTCTGGAGAATTGCCAATCCGGACCTGAAGAGGCTCTGCCTCTATGATGCGATCGTCTAACTCATCCTGGAAAAGAGTAATGAGAGCTTGATCAGAAAGAGCGTCGATAGAAGCAGAAGGGGAGGGAGAGAGTCGAGAGAGGCTGGATTCTCTGAATTGTAGGACTGGTTGTCAGATTCCACTCTATCTTCACTCTCATGGAAATGGAGACTTAGGTCGGGTGGGTAGGTCTGATTGCTTGAAGATATAAGTCTGGAGATGGTAGAGGTCCCCGGCTTGAAGGCATTCGAAGGAGGAATCCACGCCATCGCAATATTGTCTAGGGGGCAAAGAGGGCTGACAGTTGTCGTAATAGGAGCCACTGATATTAATCTGCAGTCCAAATGAGGGTTAGGACTAGGAGAGAGGTTTAGGTTGAAGGCCTGATCCGTCGCCACCAGCGGACCCGACCCGAGGACTAAAGCTGGAGAAGATACTAAGGTAGACCCGATAAGAGGACCCGAGGCTTGGATGTCTAAAGCGCCATATGACGTCGAACGGTCTTTGATCACGCCACACGTCTCCAACTGACCAGGGAGATCAGAGAAATCACCTTTACTCGAGATCGCGGAGATCTCTGGGAGACGTGGCCTAAGCTCGACTTGCCACTTGGAGGATTCAAGACGATTAGTAGCAAGGGTCACCCATCCGGATGAATCAGCGACGATGGACGCACCACGTGTCACGCGATTGGAGGGGCCTTTGGCTAAAGGCGCTGGACACAGCGAAAACGTACTATCGACAGGGCTAGAGACACGTGTCTCTGTAGACGACGTTCCACGCGTCGTAAGCCTTTGCAGGGGCTTGACACTACCATCATGACGAGCAGTTGTCATGATGTTACTATTCGGTGTTCCTTGGGAGCACCGAATTCGATCTGCCGCGGGCTCTTCTTCGTCGTCGTTGAACATAGAGGAAGAGGCACCAGCTTCCTTCGTCTTCCACAGGTCACCCCATCTAGGGATCTGGTTGTTCGTAGTCTCCCTTTGAACCAGTAGGAAGAGTTTCCTGTTGTCCGCAAGAACTTCGATGTGGGAAGGCATGGAGTCTTCTTTGCTTCTTTTGACCCGAACTCTGATGACTGCCATTTCCTCTCCAAATTTAGTTTTAGGATCTAGTTCAATGAATGATCCTACCATGGAAGCTGCAGAGATAAAGAAATCATCGAACCAAAGTTCGAGTGGGATCGCCCAGATGAGGATCCAGACGTTCTCCGATCCGAGATAGGAGAAATCGTCCCATCTCAACACTTTCAGAATCAGACCCTCTGTGTGTAACACGCCTGCCATGACCAGAGCATCTGGGTTGACGCCCGGACCTACCTTGATCCATAGCTCATTGTAACCGATTGGTTTGATGAAGTAGGCAGACGGATGGATGTCGTAGCATTCATCTATCCATTGCCAAACTTGAGGAATCGAGCCACCATCTCTTGTTATCGCCACAACTGTTTTATCCAAATCCTTTTTAGCACGAGCAAAAGGTTCTTGGTTGATCCGCAACACATGATCCGAACCTATATTTGTTGTCTCAGACGCACTAATATTCTTCGTTCCTTCCCTGTCCTGGTTCTGTCAAAAGCTTGGCTGCTGGATATTATGAGAGTTAGACGAACCCAGGAGAGCTTCCTTGAATGATCCTCCCTTAATCTGACTGGAGTTATGGTTAGCATTTGTCCTTTTCAAATTCCTTTGAGGTCGTGAACTTTATGATGAGGCCGTTATTCTGTTTTCTTTCAGGGCCAAATCTCGCCCTTTGAACCAGCAGGGCAGCTTCGCCGAATTTTTCTCCATGAAGCATCAGGACCGCCTTTGATAGCTCCTCCTCTGAGCCCATTCTGATAAGCACGAAACCTCTAAAATGGTCGTTTTTCCTATTTATGAGCATAACAACATCCATTACAGCTCCAGCCTGGCCAAACACTCTCGATAGGTTGATGAGGAACCATCCATCAGGGAAACCTTTGACAAATAGAGTTGGGTAACTCTCAACAACCCTAATTTTCCTACCCGCTTCCTTCCCTTTCCCCTTCATACCAAACATCTAGGGATTCCTTGTATTGTTGCAGCTGTTGAATCTCCATTTCGTTGGCTTCTAAGATGGTTTTCTTGGAGACGGCGTCGTCTCCCGATATTCCAGGTAGCTTTGCCGTGAGGTTGTCATCGTCTTCATTGTCTTCCGAGATACTCTTGCCGTGAGGTTGTCATCGTCTTCTAGTATGACTTTCACCCCCTCTTGCACAATAGTAATAAATAATAATAACTAGAGATGCTGCCATTAATACCCACCAGTAAATACTAAGGGCATGTTTGCATACATGGAATCCAAGGAAAAGAAAGGAGAAAAAATAATTCCCTAATGATGATTTCCATGAGCCCTATTGAAACATGGATTCCAATTCTAGAGTCCTTGTTTGGATAGCTAGCGTAAATGTCAGTTTCCACTCACAACAGTAACCTAGTTTCTTGTGGCCAAGAATGAAAAATTATGGTAAATTGCAATGATTCCTTTGTGGAATCCATCATTTTCTTTGCTATCTAGACAATTTAAATTGTCACGTCAAAGGAAAACCGTTTTCCTTTTCCATTGTTTGGCATGGAATTCCTGGTATCCAAACATAGCCTAGATGAAGAGAAATCTGAAATACAAGTAAAAAGATATAGGTTCTTAAAAATAGTTTCTTGGTGCTTCTGAAACAAGCGTAGGCTAGAATTTCTTGATAGGAGAGGCATGATGGGATTGATCCCTACCTAACAACATCAGATGTGTGTGAAAAAAAATGCAATTTCTATCAAAACCTACATTTTCCAAGTAAAACTAGGTGCAAAATCTCAGAGGTTTGAGGAATCCAATAACATACTAGAATTAGGAGCATACCGATCAACACCCAGTTTGCCATACTTTCCTTCGATGTATTCCTTTATTCGTTGCTCGCTCATTTCTCCAGGCCTCACAAACCTGTAGTAGGGAATACACAGTGGAAGAAAGAAGATTGAGCATATGTAGAAATATTGTTTGCAAAATAACAAGTTCGAGTCATAAGCATATATGATGAGAAAAGTATGGAAACAAATGCAATCATGTACTGAATATTACTAAACATGAACAATAACATTAGTCATACTTTGAGATTCAGAATGAAAAAAATAACACCCAACCATGCCATTCACTTCTATCAGGGTCAGTTTTTTGAACAGTGGAGAAAAATCATGGGACCTTTTGGAGATCAACGAAGCCGATTGTTTTATTTGTTAGTACAATGCTATTTTTTGAAATCATGGTTTTCTATTCCTCATGAGAGGGTATTAGCCCCCAATGTCATAAGAACTTGGAAAGAGAACATAGAGAAGAAAAGACCGAGATGCTCTACTGCCCAAAGACAGTGGTCAACCAAACAAAAGGAAAATAAGCTTCAAGTCACCCAAATGCTGTCAAGCCACGGGACCTCCTTGCCTTTATGATCTCTTCTAAAAACATGGTTCCAGACAAGCTTCCCTCCACCTTAATAGCAACCCAAAAGATACAGCCACCCTTTGACTAATCAGTCCTATAAAGACCTGGAAAAGTCTTCATAAAGAAAAGCCAGTTCCATCTGCATGAAAAACCCTGCCTCCCCCTGTGGGTTCAAGCCTGTAGCTCAAATAGGTAGCAGCCTGCACTTAACAATGAGGATTTGGGTTCGAAGTGCAGCTTACCCCCCAACCCCACCGCCACTGTGTTGGTGCAAGATCCACCCCTCAAAGGTTCTTTCTTTTGTTGCAATTTACTGAAGAAAGAATGTTGTTAGTTCCCCTCTTGTACTTAGCTGTAGTCTTCACAAATAAAAGTTAAATAGCTCTTTGGAGATATGATATATATGATCATGATCGGCTTCCTTTTTTTCTGACAAGTGGACTCTACTGGTTCAATTTTCTGTTAATTTTTGAACTAGGAGCCTGTTTGGCATGCCTCATAGTGTTGTCAGCATAAAAAATAAGGCTATTTGGATAGATAATTTTGTGTTTGGTGCATTAATATGATATACTCACAGTGGAGTAATCAAAATAGTGCTAATTTTTCTCCCGTGTTAATTGTCTCACTATACTGTCAGCTGGATTCCGAGGAAAAGGAAGGATCCAGCTATTTGATAAGAGGACTGTTTTACCATGCTTGGCATGGCCACATGGAGGGAGGAAAAGTGCATGAGATCCACACTGTCCATCAGGTGTGTCACCCCATGTTCACCCTGGAGCCCAAAAATAAGGCCCATCAAAAACCCAGGTGGACCACACCATAGGGAACTGTTGCAAAGTGGAAGCCTACCATTAGGTATGTTAGTGGCTGCTGTGGTTTTTATATGCCATCCAATCCCTTCATTTGATGCACCCTAGCAGCACAAAGGGATGCCCCAAAAATCAGGCCATTCCAAAACTAAAGTGGGTCCCATCACGAGAATTTAGAGGTTTGAAGCAGGATTTTACACTGTTTCCAATGGTTTGGCCCACCTGAATAGTGGATAGGTCTGATCTTTGGGATCATGGCCAAACATGGGATGACAGGTTTGATGAACAGTGTGGATTCTGTGCACATAAGTCGTTCATCTCACGTCGACAATGGGCACAATAATACACGCCTACACTGTTTCCCATGGTTTCGTTAAAGATGCGGTTTCTGATGGATTTGGGAAGGAGAAAAGGTTGATCGTGGGTTTAAGGAGAATGATGGTTGATAAACATGCACCAGAATATTTTACATGTGTGATGATTGTAAGACAATCCAAACCGTCTAAATCACTGAATCAACTACAGATGGAGTATAACTGAAAAACAATACTCACCTCACACAAACTTGGCAACATTTGAAAGCATCTAGTATTAAATGATTTTATTATCGACAAATGCTTATATGGACAGGTAATATCACTACCAAACATGGTATGTCCATAGCCATCACAAAGGTAATCATCATAAAATAAACCTATTTAGACAATGCAATCCACTCAGCCTATGATGCTCGCCAAATGGCCCCTAGATATGTAAAAGGCAGGGTTCTCAAATGAAGTTTAGAGAAAACTGTGGTTGATAATGGATTTCTTAAAGCATCTTGAATGAGAATTGCAGACCCAAATAGCTTGGACAAGGCACACACAGGTTATAAACTTAAAAGTACACCTTATTACCACACATAGCACTCAAATCAAAGAATCTTGTTGAAGTAATAAATCTTTTTGGAAGGGGGGTAAACAACTAATAGTAATCAATGTCCTAAAAGTTGATATCATCTAATAAAACATAAGGGAGTGGGTATCAGAAAAGAAAAGAAAGGAATGTGAAGGGACCTTTCCTTGATTGGTCCACCAAAGGATAGGGCCCATGTTTTAATGGGTTTAACTAGTTGCATTTTTCAATTTAAAACGTATAGCTAACCAGTAAAATAGATTACAACATGAATGTGATGGGCCCACTGCCTAGGTGGACAAAACACAAGAGTCCTATGAAAGGGATTTGGACGAGTCCGCTTAGCAAAGAAGTAGAATGAAAGATTGCATTTACAATGGACATAATATTGATCATATTCATAGCCAATCAGCACAAGGTACTTTGAAGGGAGTTTCACCTGTGGAATGAATCTACGAAATCCATGGTTTTTGCATCAATCATAACAACAGGAAACTCGAGAATCTCAACTTTCCCCTCCAAGTCAAGCACCAAAAAATAATCTACATGCTGAGGGCGCAAATCTTTGAGTTCAGTTGCATTCAGTGGAAGCTCTGCTGAAAGATTGTGATTGAACTTCTCGAGATGCACAAGATCATCCATCTGCATAAGAAGTGAAACTAAACTGTTACAATTGTCTGTCAGGTGATGAAACTTTGTAGACAATTAAAGAATACTTATAGAAGAAATATATTCCATTTTGCTTAGAAACTCCCACAACATGATTTAGGACAGATGATGCCTATCCCATATGATACATTTATCTGAAGGGGCAGACTACGGTTTACATTTGCCACCTCTTATTAAACAGTGGCAACCCATTCGCCATACAAGTGAGCATGTTTATGCTAATCCAAACCATCCAATTTGTGGGCTCCATGGTGAGGGGAACATAACCCAAAAAACTCATTGATCAAACTATCCTAGTTGCCCAGTTGGTGGCCATTAAACAGATGGGAAAAGAAAATGGTCCACCCTCCAAGTTGAACTGGCAAAATCAGATTGTTAAGATCATCCAATCAATCTAATTTCAGGCTATGCACATTCACCATACAAGCAAGGTTTTTAGCATCTGTTACGATATGGCCATAGAGGCCAACACGTATAGGCAACAGCAGTGACCGCTACATGATATCGGCCGTTACGGGGCATAACGACTGTTACCATTGTAATGGTCGAAAAAATGCCACTTTTTTTAAAAAAAAATCCATTTTTCTCTTCTTTTTTCCACTTTTCTCATTCCAAAACTTTCCGTAGATTATTCTATAGCAGATTTTGATCAATAGATTATTCTATAGCAGATTTTGATCAATCTTACTATTGTTTTTAGGATTAAAACCGTAGATTGAAGTGATTTGGGCAAATAGAAACTCTGAGAGCCATTTTAAAAATAAATTAATTAAAAGAGGTCGTATTTATGCATTATTTTCCGATTTCTAGTTCTAATGCTTGATTGTAATGTGTAAATATTGGAAACACATAACCATGTTCATAAATTCACCAGACAACCAGATACAACACTCTTAAAAAAGAGTGGACCGTTACGCTACCATAAACATGTTCAAAACAAAAAAAAAGAAAAAAGAATACATATTTGGAATATTTAAATTATTCTAGATTTCATTAATATTTTTTCAGAATTTTTCGAGCAAAAAAAAAAAAAAAAAACCGTTACGGGGGTCGTAACGATCATTACAGCCCTTTATCGGTCGTTATGGCCCTGTATCAACTGTTACAGCCGATACATGTACCGGTAACAGTGGTAACCGTTACGGCCACCGTTACTAATACAGAATACCTTGCATACAAGTGAGCATGTGTATGCTAATCCAAACCATCCAATTTGTGGGCTCCATAGTGGGGGGAACATAACCCAAAAAACTTATTGATCAAACTATCTTAGCTGTGCACTTGGTGGCCATTAAATAGACAGTCAAAGAAAATGGTCCACCCTCCAAGTTGAACTGGTAAAATCAGATTGTTAACATCATCCAATCAATCTAATTCCAGGCTATGCACATCCACAGGGGGACCACAATGTGGACAGAGATAGTGTAGTGACCTGTATGAGGAGAGACTGAAGAGCGGCTCAGTGGTGTGCCAACGTAGCACGGACGTGCAAGATCCTAGTGCGTCTTCAAGTGGTTCCTAATGCAAACCCCAAAAAGGGATGCAAACAGATCAAAGAAAGAAGAAAGGGATTGTGAGAAGGAACCCAACAATCCTCCAGCTGGATACGAAAGACAGCAAAAAACCCCTTCTCGAAATCTTCTACCGAATAAAACGAAAGAAAGAAACATGAAAACTGTTATTATTATTATTATTATTATTATTACTATTACTATTCCATAATCATAATAATAGTGCATTACCTTCATAACATAGCTTTATAGGCTTAAAACCAAAAAGAGAAAACTTATTAATAGAAAATGTCCAAACTACCCTTAAATCCTGTTACTACCATATGAGCCTTATGTAAATGAGTCATATATCACCCAAACAACCCTAGAATTGCATGATCTAGGGCTCGTTTGGAAGATGAATAGGCTATCAAAGGGACCAACTTGGTGTCATTCGGACATCATTTGGTGCCCCAAAAGTGGCATGCCAAAAAAGTGACAAAAATACAAAAGAGAATTTATTAACTAAATCATGACTCAGTCTAACACTAAAGACTAATTTCATAAACAAAACATCTGAAATTCATGACCATATGATTGATCCCATAGGCCCCACAATTTAACTTGACCGTTGATCTCATCTAATTGATCATTAAACTATTGATTTAGTTCATATCATCAATCAAGA